>CM023942.1:17420307-17554101 GCA_013407115.1 Glycine latifolia | reverse complement strand
TTGGGTCTATTTCCTTATTTCTCATTTTAATTTTAAATTTATGACACTTTTGAAACTACTTTTCACATGGAAACTTTTTGGTTGATTTCGTTGGTTTGGTATTATCTTATAGAGTAGTAATTTTTTACATACAATCTTTGGTTGTTGTTGCTTATCTTTTGTTAATATTACTCCTATTTATAACCAATAGTTCAATTATATTTGTTTAAAAAAAGTTAGTAAACGAAAACTGATATTTATTGCAGAAATTTAGGTGAACGAGTAAATGATCAACAAAATGTTCAATTGTGAAATTTGATGCATGACCTCTATAAAAGTTAGTATTGACACAAACAGAAGTAAATAAAAGTAATATAGTTGATGATTGAGTAGAAGATTAAGGTTGAGAAATGAATGTATTACTTGGATAAATTGAAAGAAAAGACCTAAACAAGTGAGAAGTTTATTAGCAGAGCATTAATTTTGCATAAAGTTTTCAGTTATTTTCTTTAATTTAATTTCATAATTGAAAGTTGCTATATATTACAATTCTTGCTCATATTGAAAATTAGTATTTTTGTTGCAAGCTAATTTTTTATTTTTCCTATCCATCTTATATCTTTATCTTATAGGGATTATATGAATTGAAATTCTAATACGTTCTCAATCAAATTATTTAAGTTTTCAGTCTTTTTGAAATTGTTGTGACCCATGAATTAGAATTATAGACAGTATTCTATTTTTAGGCTGAAATTTTGTAAGATATTAACAAAATCATTAAAGAATACTACATTACAAATTAATCATGACTCCATCTAAAACAAAAAGATACACACAAATAAGTGTTAGAATTTTCATTTATGTGTTTATTTATAATTATTATATCTTTATATTATACACAACAAATATAATTTCTAATTCTTATTATAAATTTATCATTTTCTTCATTTTTAAAATATGTATCTATTTACTTATTATAAAAATAATTTTTCAATTTAAAGCGGAACAAAACACAACAAATCAGTATATACCGTACGAACAGACGAGTTATCGACTAGTATGGATTAAAAATAATCATAACCATGTATTATAACATAACAATATGTTCTATCATACTTAAAAAAAGATCAGGATGATGTGAAGATTTGGACAGTGGTTGTACCACAACAAACAACAGGTTCTAGACAATATTCCAATTAGTGAACTAAACTACTATTAAGGCATTTTACTCCCCTTGCCTTGTAAAAAATAGTAGTCATATGTTTAATTGTGCCAATGTATTTCGTAAATGCATATTATTCTTCTCAATCATCAAACTTGAACAATTCTGCGCATAGAATTAAGCAGAAACAATCTGTTAATGTACTACAATATATAGGACGAACAAGATTGAATTTCGATAGTGCAGAATATGAAAAATAACCTCAACAATCAGGTTAGCGTTGGTCTTCAATTGCTAAATTATATTACTCATGTATTAGTAGTTGACTTATTCAATTAAGTTTTAGACAGATTGAACTGTTATTTTGCATTTTCTGGGTGTAAGCACAAAAAATTTAAATCAAGTAAATACAGCAGCGGAATTTGTATCTAATCTGTATAAGAAAGCTAAAATTCAAGGTAATATATCAAATATCAAATGAAATAACAGGAAGATTATGGTACCTGTAGTCCATGCAAGATCATGGTACCTGTAGTCCATGCAAGATTTCTGGCATTGGAAGCTCAGGAAAATGTGCAAGATCAACAAACCCAACCTCCTCATCCCTTTTAGCAGCACCCTCAGTTTGTAACAGAGAAACTTTAAAAGGAGAAATGCTATTCTATATACCTGCAAGGCAACAGTATCATGGAAGCCTGTTTTTGAAGCAGGATTAGTATTCTCAGTTGCTTGACCTTAGGTAGATAATGTAGTTGCTTGACCATAGGCAAATGCTAAACATGAAAACACTAAACGCGCCATTGCAAATTGATTAGAGTATAAAATGATTTGTGCAAATCACACATGTAAAGTTATTTGGAAAAAATAATGTAATAGTTATAACCTGATTTGAATGTGTATATCTCTTTGAAGGCTTTTGTAAGAGGTAGTGTAATTCTAAATTCTAAATTTATAACAATAACATGTAAAATCAGTTTTTCCTTAAATGGTATTATATAATGATTGGAGTTCGTGATAGTCTATAATAAATCAGTATGCTCGTGCATTGCCTAGGCTCTATTACTAATATATATATACAGAAGAATAGAGAAAGTAAAAAATTTAATTATTCTGCATGTTCATGTACTTACCAAATTTTTAATTAGCACTTTGAACTTTTTTCTTTCAATCTAGTGCTTCAACTTTTTTTATTTTTTTATTGAGTCGTTTTATCTAATTATTGTTATAAAAAATTTATTTGCAGACAGAAAAATAAAAATGTTTTATACTGTAAAGCATGAATATTAAACTTTTTTTTTCTTCTCTCTAAGATAAAGGGGCAAATCGCCCAAACAAAGACAAATTTAACGAAACATGACAGTGGCTAAAGAATCAGCTTTCAAAGGACTTGAAAAGAATATAATGCCTGAATCCATCGTTATCCCGTGTTTAGCAAAGGAATTAGCATATATCCACCAGCAATTCGGAAATTAGCATGATGACGCACAGAATTTGGGGTGTGTAAAAACTAGTTTGATAAAAAAAATGAAACAAATTGGTTTTAAATTGGTTTGATTTTATATTCAAATAGTCAAACTGATTTAGAAATTTACTTAAAATCTTAAAATCGATTCCGAATCGAACTGATATTTAACCCATTTTAAACTGATTCTAAGAGTTGCACTATTTTCAAACTAATTTTCAAACTGATTTTGTTGAAATAATTTGATTAACCGAAATAGTTTTATAAGACATTCCACTCCTTTTACTTGAATTAGTTAAAAAAAATCAATTTAATTTAAGTTTGGTTACTATCAGATTCAATATAAATCGATTTTTTCACAACCTTATAAACAACCATTCACTAGCAACTGAATGACACTTTTGAAATCAGATTCAACTAGTAACCTTGAAAGATTTGGAGCTTCACCTAATCCCCCAAGATCCCAATTAATTAATAATTATAATACAACACTAAACAAACTTTTTTAGTGAGATTTGAGAGAGGTGCGAGGGGAAAAAAGAGAGGGAGGTAAGGGGGAGAATATTTAAGAAAATTTAATCACAAAAAATAGAAAAAAAATGTATATTTAATAAATATGGAAGACAGATTTAACAATTGTTTTTATTTATTTATTTGGTAATGAATGCCCTGCTTTAAGAATATGCTATTCCTACAATACAACAATGTCTTGAAACATACTTTACAAGGAAAGAGATGTGTAGTACGATAGTAAGTGCTATTACTATCAATAGGTTAATTTAATAAGTATCTGCTTGTTTTAGAGATTATGGCTCATCTATAGTTTCACCTTCTCCCTGATTCATCAAGTTACATTTTTTCCTAATATTCATAGCAAGAGCTCTCCGCTGTTATTGGAAAATAGTGAATACATAAAGGAACCAGAGAAATAATCTGAACTCACCCATGAGTGGTGTACAGTTACTGTTAATCACCATGCATTCTATTTTCTTCCCCTTTTTCAATAATATATTTTCTTTTGCATAATTAATTTGGCATTAATGAAGTAATTAGCTTTGCTATTGTGGGATTACATTTCTGTGGTTTTCTACCAGCTACTACTTTTTCAGCTTTGAAAATTCTATTAAGTTAAATGCATGTCTAATTGTCTTTGAATTGTGCTTCACAATACCTCCTTAATCTTTGCTTGCTTATTTATCTACTTTAGTTTTCTGTTTCATCGTCTTGATTTTAATGGCTCATTTGGGCTGTTACCTGTTAGTATTTCTCTTGGCATGATTGTAGGAAACAAACAGCTGACTGAGTGGTCTTGTTCTAATATGCATTTGGTTTAGCATATGAACATATAATTGCCTTCATTATCCAACTTTACCAAATACCCATTTCCTATTTCCTTAAACAATTTCACAGCATGTTGGGATTATTATTAAGCTAGCTACATTATTTCAAATTGTGAAGTCAAAATAATTTACTAACATAGTAATTCACAATCTAATTTTTTTTATCAGCAAAAGTCTAATACTCATTAACTGGAAATCAAAACACAAGACGTGATTTAACCCGTAATTCACAATCTAATGACATTCAGTTTCTCTAACACCAAATAAATACCTATATATATTCTTCAAGAAAAAAAATGCGCCCCAATTTAGCACTCTAGTCCTGATACTTCTTTTCTTTTGTTCAATTTCTATAGATCAAAATAATAAGGGCAAATAAAATCAGTTATTCTGGTACAACATGCAACAAGATAAATTTACTTTTGACACTTTTAGTGCCACTTATCAGCTTTTACTCCATTGAATTCTAATCCAACTTCACACTATCGTACAATGATTGGATGGCTTGAGTAGGAAGAAATGAAAAATAACTACATGCCCAGTTCAATAGACATAAACATAAAACCATACATTGTGGCTAGTTGTTGCACAGTTATTGTCTATGAATCTTCCATGTCCACAAACCTATGCTTTTTTAACAACTGGTGGTTTAGTGATTCCGAACTGTTGAGATCATTGTCTAGTTTTCTCTTGCTATAAGGATCAGTGAATCGAATATCCTCCATGAAATTTTCCTGTTTGAATATATGGATTCCAATTTCTGTATAGGTTGACAAGTTTATACCATCCAGACATGTAACCACTACTTGGTTCCATTCATTTTCAAAAGGCACCTCATAAGGACTGTTTGTAAATTCTATCTCTCGTAGATCAAAAAGATGTGTATGATCAGTATTCATACACAAGTCAAATCTACCAAGGGAACATTTATTGCAATTGATGAACACCACGGGATAAAAAAATTTAGTCCTTATCCAGATGTGCAATAACAAGACAGAATTTTGTCAGGGAACTTATTACGAAAGCAGAAAGAAGTTAAAGGTACCCTGCTTTGGTGATCGAACTACTCTGGAATCCTTGTTCTTGGCAAATAACATATTGTGTTTCCAGCCTCATGAAGTTCCTGTTAGTCATAAAGAATTCATAAGTTTACCAATGTTAACTACACCGTATATTATTTAATCAAATATAATAAAAACAAGTCCAAACCTGATTTAGGAACATGCTTCTACTCAAGGAAGTCAAGGATTTACACTTTCTTGCAAAGAAATGTTTTAAGTTTGGCGAAATCCCTCAAATTTCCTGAAGATACTTACAATCACACACATTAAGCACCAGTAAAATTTGACATTCTTCGATGAATTCAGGAAGTATTGTGAAATTATTGTTGCTTAGTTTTAATACTTTCACATGAGCAAACCACGTGTAACCTATTGAAAAAAAATCATCATACAAGTTGCAGTTTGATGCCCCAATCTTTTCTATATTTGAAGATACTATTGAGCACACTTTTTCTTCACCCACTTCCCGATTTAGCATTGCCACCCTTTCATTGCCGGAGCCACAATGTTAGTCAATCAGACAGGCCTTGTTGGACTTTACTCCTTCAATGTTGGCCCAAGCCCATTTGAGGGGTTTAATATCTCAATCCTAATTTACCACTATATATACATTAGTTGAGGGTACAATTAGGATACGAGACAAAGACGTAGAGTTGAAACAGTACAGACGTCGAGAAAGATTGAGCGTTGAGTGCGACTCTGCATTTTGAGAGCCTCAAGTGACATTCTTGAGTGTCATTGTTGAGTAAGCTTGCATGCTTTGCATATTTGAGAGATCTCGAGTGAAATACTTTGAGAGTTTGATTATCACCATTGTTAGAGAGATTGAGTGAACCACCACCTTGGTGTGTTTTGATTCATTGTAATTGTTCTCAGTTATAGTGGATATTTGATTCTGGACAAGGTCCCGTGAGTTTTTCTTTTCCAGATTCAGTGAAGGTTTTTTCACGTAAAACAGATTGCTTGTGTGATTGTCTCTCTCTCCCTTTTGTGTTTTTTATTACGTTTCCGCAGTTTTGATTTGAGGGTTGACGATAACCCACCTTTGTTTTTGAGAGTACGATTGTTGGGCCGATTTTACCCAACAGGCCTAATATTTCACATTCCAAACACGAGTTATATTTTCCATCTTGCATAATATTTCTGGAAATCTCTCAAGACTTGAACAAAATGAAAGATCAAGTTCTTCAAGAGATGTCAACTTGAGGGGTGGAAAACTCCTAGGCTTGGTGCAATTAGTAGCACTCAATCTTTTAAGGTTATCCAGAAAACCAATCGAATTGTGAACTCTGACTAAATTCTTACAATGTTTAAATAAAAGTTCCTCCAAATTTGAGAGACCAGATACATTGTCAGGTATCTTTGTTGAACATTTGCACCAGTCAAAGTTCAAAACTATTAGATTCACGAACTTCTACAAAGAAAAATATAGAGGAGAAGAAAAGAAATAAGAACAGAATGAATAATCTACAATCTTATAAGTGAAATTTTTTAATTTTGAAGACCAGAAAAATGTACTCTTTAAATTTGCCTTCCATAAGCCATCCAACTCAATTGACGTAAAGGAACTATAGGGTAATTTTCATATGGCAAGTTTCTTCGGATGAAAATCGGATGGTAAACAACATGAAGGATATCTCCACCATTTCAGTACTCTCAAACTATTTGGAAGATATTTGGGATCTTTGGAAAAATTACCACCTTTAATAATAAGCGTTTTGAGGTTTTTCATCTTCTTGAAGGCCCTCCTGTGCCATTCTACCATTTCTTTGTCAAATATGGGGAAATCCAGACATATGGTTTCAATTTTACCTTTTCCCTGTTAATGTAAAAGGCACGAGTCAACCACAATAAAAGTATATGTAAGACGACCAACACACATATATAGATAAATATACATATTAATATTATTATCAATAAGAAAAAATAACAATGATGTGAACATGTGGTAGTCAAAAAAGAAAAATCAAGATAAGAAACCAAACTATTCATAATTAGTTTCACTCACCGTGTTGTCTTCCAAAACTAGAATTATATCTTCTTGTAACGATAATCTACTGTGCTTTCCTGGCTCTTTTGGCGATTCTTGCCTGACAAGTTCTTTACCCATGTCCTCAACCAAGTCATGTAATGTAAGGGTGTCATCCCAACAACGCTTTATGAGATATTTTTCAACCAACACGCTAATATGATATTTCATGCAATCACCATAATGAGCATGAAGTATATCTTCAACCTCTATCAATTTATTTCCCTTTAAGCAAAAAACAATGTCAAGAAAACATTCTTCTCTTCTTCCTCCAAAGCATCAAAACTTACTTTTAAGTATTTCTACGATTTGATTATAAGGAATTCTTTTATATTGTTTGCTGGAAGATTTCCATTCTTGTATGTTTTTTTCCAATCAAATTGGAACCTATTACTTTCAAAGCCAATGGAAGGCCAGAAGCATATGTTACTACAGCATTCAAGACCTCCAAGTAAGTTGGATCAACTTTTTCTGTTTTGAAAGCTTTCCATGTAAGCAATTGAAGAGCATCCTTCCCATACAATCCCTTCACCTCATATGTTCTTTTAACCCCATGAGATGTTAGCAGTTGTTTGTCCCAAGTAGTGATAATGATTCTGCTGTCTGGACCAAACCAATCAGGTCTTCCAACAATATCCTGTAATTGCTGGTGCTTGTCAACATCATCTAAAATCAAGAGAACTTTCTTTCGCTGGAGCCTATGCTTTATCATTGGAATTCCTTGTTGCATCCTTGCTAACTTAATTTTCTTCTCTCCAAGTATTTCTGAAAGAAGGGTGCTTTGGAGATGTTCTAGCCCATGTTTGTTTGATTTTTCTCTAATGTTTTCAAGAAAACACAAACCATCAAAATTGTCAGCAATCGAATTATAAACTGCTCGAGCAAGTATAGATTTTCCTATCCAATTGCAACCAATTCCGTGGATGCCAATCACGTGGACACCATCATCAGTTCCAATATCCAAGAGTTTCGTTACTTCTAACACTTGTGCCTCTAGTCCAACCAGATAATCCGCAACATGTAAAGGAGCACGGTTAATCTTGGTGGAGAAAAACTCAACAATCCTCTCAATAAACTTGCTTTCATACCCATCTTTGTTTCAAACAGAAAAGTTTTAATATGTACGTTGATATGTTTCTTGTCAAAGTTAACTAGCATTTCTTCTCTCTTTAAACTTCAGCATCAAATCTTCAGAAAGTTGAAACTTAATCAAACAAAAATAATGAAGTAAAAGATCGGTGAAGTGGAGTACCCATGTTTGAAATGATAGCCTGACAAGTTAGCTACTTGATGCAAAGCCAGCTTCCATTTCCCCAATTTCTCCATGTTGTGGTTGAACCTTTCCTTCTCAGATTTGAACTTTTCCTCATGCTTAGCCAATGCTTGTCCGTGACTACCTTTCTGGTGTCTCAAATCAGAAGGGTCCACATTATAAAAATCCGGAAAAACCAACAATCCTCTCCTATTGGCACAACCAAGGATGCTTGTAAGTTCATCTAAACAAAATGAGGAAGATGCATAGTTGTTAGAGAGAACAAGGATGACAATCCTGGACTCTTCAATTGCCTTCACAAGTGCTGGTGTTATTTCCTCTCCTCTCTGAAGCTTTTTGTCTTCAATGAATGTTTGGATTCCTCTATCACGAAGAGCTTTGTAGAGATTGCCGGTGAAACCAAGCGTGTGTCTGAGCCTCTGAAGCTGATGAACACATCGTAGGTGAAGGAAGAGGAACATGGTCATAGAGCTAGCCATGAGAACTGAGAAGAAAGGCCACTATGATTATGGATGGAATGTTGTGTGTCCAAAATCAAATGTCTTTTTTCCACCAAAGTTACTGAATATTCGATGAAGCTTCATTCATATGTCTATTTTTTTGTAGTACAGGACAGTTGCTTTTGACTTTTAATTAGAATTTAAAGCAAGATTTTATTCAAAAACATCAAGAAGCCTTCCACGAAATTCTTTAGTTTAGTATATTAAGTAAAGGACATGCAATTCACAATTGGCTTTTACTTTTAGCAATTAAAGCAATGGATTCTTTGATTTTATTCACTAGCATCCAGAAACCTTACACGGAGATGTATGGAAAATTTTCTCTTCGATAATAGTTGCTCTTCTAACATGCATTGTAAACTTATAAATTATTTCATCAAACTAGTATCAACTACAGATTTTAAAGAGAATGTGCCTATTAATTCTTATTCTTCTTCTTATTATTAATAATAATTATGATGATTTTAGTGAATACTTTTGCAGGGGCTCAACGTTTAAGTAGATATTGAATTACGCAGCAAGTTAAGAAATTTATGTTATATTTTGAAGAGATTATAACTATACAAATAAACATATATTACCTTGAATTATTGACTTCTATAATTATAAAATATTTCTTTATAAAAAAAATTCACTTGAAAGATTGTTTTTAGTAAGAGGGAAAACTAATAAATTCTTTGAGATTATTTTTAACTCATTGTTTGAGACTATTTGAAAAAAAGGAAAACTAACACCTTAATAATCTTTCTTCTCAAAGAGGAAAATGAGATAAATGTGTAGCTGATGTGAAATGAAGTCGTAACAAAAGTATAAGACAAACTAAAACTGAAATTTAAAATAGAGAATTCCAATAGTCAAGCAAACCATTCTTTTGAACACAAAATAACTTGCATTGCAATTCTTCATGATAGTTGATTTTCTTCCAAGTTTTTTCAAGGAAGGAGAAGTAAACAATTTATACATGCTTTCATTTTAAAATAAATTAAAAAGAACCATAATTTTAAAAAGTTAACAAAAAAAACAAAAAATTATATGCACCTGATTGTTGATATGGCTGGAAATATTTTAAAATCTCTCTTCCACAAATTGATTACTCTATGTGGTCATGGCCTAAGGTCTTTCTAAACTTCTGTTTTGCTATGCCTATGTGAAACTGCCATTTGGATGTAATATTGCTGACAATCTTAAATTGGCTTCAAGAGTTATTAAATTACTTCTGTCAAAGGTGGCTGCATTAAACATAATCTCATATATATGTTAAATATGAGGCCACTCACTGGCATCAAGACAACCAAAGGAATGCATCATTTCATTTCAGACAGTGATTGAGGAGCTACACATGAACTATGTTAAGTGTTATTACCATCAACTGGTGAGTTTTATAAACATCTGCTTGTTTGGGTGGTTGGCTCATCTATACATAGTTTCACCTTCTCCATGATTTATAAAAAATCAATTTTGGTGTGGCCATAAAATCAGTTCTCTATGGATATTCATAGCAAGATTTCTTTGATGTTATGAGAAATAATCTGAAGTCACCCATGAGTGGTGTACACTGTACAGTGTACTTTTATTCTCCATGCATGCAGCCAGCTGCAATTTTCTGTTATTGGCTTATTGCATTCTATTTTTCCCCCTTTTCAATAATATATTTTCTTCTGCATCCTTAATTTTTCATTAAAGTGGAGCAACTGGCTTTGGCACCGTGGGATTACATTTCTGTGATTTTCTATCTGCTACTATACTTTTTTCAGCTATATATGAAGATTCCAGTGAGTTTAATGCTTGTCTAATTGTCTTTGATTTGTGATTCTCAAACACCTCCTTAATCTTTGCTTGCTTATTTTAGCTACTATAGTTTTCTTTTTAATTGTCTAGATTTTATTGGCTTATTTGGGCTATTAGTATTTCTCTTGGCATGATTGTAGAAAACAAACAGTTGACTTGAGTGGTTTTGTTCTATATATTTGGTTTAGCATATGTACTTAGGAAATAACTAGACATAGACTCAGAAATTCCTGAAATGTTTTGAGGGATAAAAATCAATGATATTTAGAGATAATAAAACAACATAGATGATGAAACTGTATTAGTATGGAACTAGAAAGAAGTAGAACTTCTCATTCTTCATAATAGAAGAGTCAATTTTCCGATTTCCATCTTGTAGTTCAAATTGAGTGTCCACATATATTAAGCCAAGGTAGAGCGTTGAAAATATGTCTAGATATTTTTAATTTGAAAATGAATACTGAATTTAGATAAAGAAAATAATCTTATTCTTATCATTTATATTCAAAGACATTACTAAATTGTTTTTAAGATTAGGATGCTATTAGTATTTGAATTTTGTATTACACTTAAGCTATATATATATAGAGTCTAGGAGTAAAAGTTTATCAAGCTCCTCTGCAAAATATATCTCCTCTTTTGAAAAATAATTTTTCTACATAGAATCCCAACAATTTGTTGATAAATAAGAAGGGGAAGGACAGGAACAATTTGAATTCTGTACAATGAAAATTATCAAAAGAACAGATGTCTAAACTCTAAAGTCATGAAATGTCATTCACTGGTCAAGGAAAAGCTAGATTGACTGAAGTTGAAAGACAAAAATGAGAAGACAACAAAGGAGAAGGTGTTGGAATAGTTTAGATTTGTTGACATTAATCTGTAAGAAGTTGTCGCAAATTTCGGGCTGGAAAATAGTATTACAATAAGATGACACTAAATCCATTAGTGACACTAATGGCATCATCGATCTGAATTTATGATTGTCGATAATTCTTGAAACAGAACATATTGAAACACAGTGAACTTGATTTCTTTTTCTTGATATACATGCAACACATTGTACTGGAATTCAAATCGTTGCTGAATTGAAGACACATTGTAAATAGCCATTAACAGGGTAAAATCATTAAAAGAAATAATGTTGGTGATACTCTTTTTTCTCATAAATACTGATTGAAATCACTGCAATAATAGAAACCTATTACATCACAAATTCACATATCACGGTAATCAAATTACAGTAGTCCTAATCTGCAAGAAGATTAACCAAATACTGATGTGCAATTCGATGCAATCCTTCAACATAAATTGAATTCCCTTTTTCTTTTTGTGAATGGTAATATGCCCTAGGGGTATATAACTTGTAACTGTTCAAATTAGTTACTCAAGTGCCATAAGTTGAACCTGCAATCCAATCCTAATGGCACTTAGAGGGAGTAACAGCAAGTTATGTGAATAACTTTCAATATAATAATATATGGAAAGTGGAAACGATCAATAAAACCTGCTAAATTGTCAATTCTACAGTCTGCACTTGAAAATGAATTAAAAAAGAAACATCATACCATAGATGCTATGCATGCATATGTTGACACGAAAGAAGAATACTTCACATTGAGATGATGAAAAATTTACAACTGCATGTGGAAAATGTGAAGGCAGTGAATAAAGTAATGGCACATGAAGACTTTGCATTTTACCAACATGTGATTCCTGGAAGTCTTTCCAATAGGAGCTAGCTGCATTGTGCATTACGCTATTATTTTTGTTGTTGTTTAGTTCATTTTAGATGAGTTGAGCATTAATACTCTGCTGTTTGTTAAGCACATTTTATATTATTATATTAATTGCTGCACGAATTGAAGGTTCTATGGATGAGATATATGTAGATATTTCCTTATAAAATATAATAGTAGGTCTAATAATGTAAACTTTGGTTAGTTATACCCACTGAAGTGGTTTTAGAACTGCTGTGACCCACATCCACGTGCCCTACCACACACGTTCACTGCACTCTATCAATTTGACTCTTATGGATTCTTTTTGCCCCCAGTCAAGATACATCAATGTGAGACATTCTTGAAATGTAGACCATATTGAATGAACTCTAGGACAAGAAAGCTTCTGTTCCCTCATCAATGTCAGATCACAAACTATTGTACTCATTACACGGTACGTGCTATGTCTATCTCTCTTCATGTTTTCAGAATCTAATAGTATTTGAATTTGTGTAGTGTCTACTATTTATCTTTAATGTATATGTGACATTAACTACTGAAGGGGTCTAGCTAAATTGGTTGAGTAGGTGCATGAGTTGATATAAATCCTCCAGTATTTGTCTTTGATTCCTTTGGACCAAAAAAAAATATGGCATTAACTTTACTAAAAACATTATGAAAAAGAATAAATCAGTAAGAAATTCATAGGATAAACATTAATTGCTAAATAATAATATACTTCATTCCTTCGTAAATGAAACAATGTAATGTGCTTCAGAATCTTGACTATATCCCTTCTTCTGTTTTTTCTTGGGTTGGCAGTCAGTGGATTGTAAAGAGCTAACAATTTGGATGCAAACTTTCAATAAGGCTTTCATGTTCTGTTAGATTCTTCGATAATGTGTCTTGCATTTCTTGTGTAATAATATGACGTGTTAGTACCCATGTCTTCAATTATACATTGTTCAATGATTTGTACCTTACCTCAATTTTTTTGGGTCGTTGAGATTTCTGTCAATAATCATGCATAATGGGAGATCTTTGCTTCAAAAGCAACTCAAAGTTCAAATGCCAAAAACTAAGGAGAGCAAAAAAAACGATTAAAGGAAGAAAATCTCCATCAGAGAACCAGCAGTAGCAGACATTTGCATGCTTAGCGGGGCCAACACTAACAGTTAGGTAGGTATATTTCATGTTCTGCATTACTCTGTAATATAATGGCAGGCACCTACTTTTTATTGCTTTCTGATTTATAATGCATGAATTTTGTAAACTTGTAAGCTACTATGAAATATCTCAATGATAATAAGTACCGGAATTCAATATCAATAGGAAATTTCCAATTGGTTATTACTCATTTTGGTTTCTATAGTTGCAAAAACTTTACCTTTAATGCCTGCACTTAAAAATCATATGTATTAGTTTATTTACTCATTATATACGTAGGATTAGTTTAAATTTTAATGGTAAAAAAAGAGGAATTAAGATTTTTCAGAATTGATAGATCAAAAACTGAAAGCTACAATTCCCTGATGTCCATTATCCCTTGAGGCTGACCTTAAACCAGATCCTTTCTTAATTATTCTGCCTTGTTCCTTTTTAAGTGAAAATAACAGAGTGGACACATGGAGTTCTCCCCTTTGGTGAATGTTGCATCACAAGCTGAGTAAGTGTTGACTATAAAGCAAATATTCTGTTAAGCAAATGACAAGACGCCAAAGAGACACAACCATATCATAAATCCATAATGCAATTATGAATTGTGATATACATTAAATATATTTTGCACCCATAAAGAGAATAGGTGGTTGGGTATAATAGCTTTACCAATCAAGCTAAGCAACCATCTAGATTCTTCTTAACCGGCCAAGCTAACAATAGAAGGGTCCATACCTTTAATTAGGATCCATTAATCCTAGTTTATATCAAAGGGTTGTTGCAATCCATTTTGGCTGAACACTACTTATGTTTGCATCAGGTAGAAGATGTGTTGTTTGGTAGAATTTATTAATCTTTCAGATTTTGTTGTTGAGATCTTTTTCCAAATTAACCATAGGGGAGCAAAAGTAGTCTTTATAGTGCACAAAGATGAGTCATCTCCACGTGGTACTATTACTACATATGCCTAGTAAGTTGAAGCACTTCTTTCTTCATTGTCCCAAAAGGAAGCAATAATCTAGTCAAAAACTTTCCCATTCAGCTGTTGAGAACAACCCAGTTTAGAAAAGATGCTTTTCATCTTTCCTTATAAAGGGAATAAGGAAATTACCAAACCTAACACCATCCACAATTTAGCATAGTTTGGTAAGGACACAATTTTTAATGTTCAATGGAAAGCTTACCCATAACTTATTGGTATATAGTATTTTGTTACCACATGTAATAAAGGAAGAAAAACGGATTAATTGGTAAGATAAGATAATAAAAGAAAAATGAATTTCTCAATCCAAACTCCTATTGGAGCAGGAAATGGAAAAAGATATGTAACAGACAATGCTTTGTCATTGAAACTAGAAAGATCACTAACAATCCACGTGGAGAGATCAACTTTAAAGGACTAGTTTTTCTACACGCAAAATGTAAAAAGAGATTTCTATGATCCCCATGTGTCATCCATCCCAAAGACATTTCATGAAAATGAGAAATGCGTTGCTTAAGCTCTAATTTGGTTCCAAACAAATGTATAAGCTAATTTCATGCTAACTTTTGTGAAATCACAATGAATCTGTGGCCACATTCACGACATCTGGCTTATTTGATTGATACCTACTCTTTCATCAACTCATAAATCTATGCATGGTCAAACTCATGTATAACTCGAAGGAAAGTATTTAATGTCAAATAAACCATCAATTTCATTATATAGTTATAAAGTAAAATATATATATATATATATATATATATATATATATATAACTTTTCAAGTATTACAAATCATATTAAATAGTATTCTAATTAAGTATTGAAAAATATTTCAAATTAGTCCCTGCATCCCTGAACATCAGTTTACGGACTAAATTGATAAATATTTAATACTTTAAAAATTATTTATATAATTTATTATTTTAAGAATTACTTAAGAGAAAGGTAACACTTGATGACCTACTTGATAATTTATTCATCTAATATCCTGTTTCAGTTAATTTCATTGTATCTGTTTCGCCTATGTCTAATCATCTGAGGGATGCTTACCAGTTACACCAACTTAAGCTTAAGTAGGATAAATAAATATGAAAATTTTATGTGCATTTTTCTTTCATTGATTGGACAAACTGTTGTCATGTTTGCGGTGTGCAATTCATCTATAAATAAATGTTTAATCTAAGCTTTAATTAATCTAAATGGCACTTTGTC
This sequence comes from Glycine latifolia, assembly GCA_013407115.1. NCBI lineage: Eukaryota > Viridiplantae > Streptophyta > Magnoliopsida > Fabales > Fabaceae > Glycine > Glycine latifolia. Next base: position 17,538,432 of record CM023942.1, on the reverse strand, counting down.
TTTCATGAAAGTATCTTAATTTGAACTTAGGTAAAACCAAGAAATTTGAAATCATAAGCAAGCTTTAAACATGCTAGCGTGATGCATAATGGGGGGAGAATGATTACTCATCAACAAAAGGGAACACATTTTATTTTATTTTTTCTGAGATAAACAATGACCCAATAGTTTAAAATGGCTGCAGTTTATGTTGTTAGCATATAAAGATTCTCAATAATATTCAATTACTCGAACGTACTCTCTAAAATAAACAAGTTAATTCACTTCTTGGACTGATTCTAAATACCTGTTAACTGCAGCATATAACCTGCACTAACTTCCCAACTTAAGAGTAATCTAACAAACAGTATTAAGAATTTTATAATGCAAATAGACAGAAAGAATCTTACTCCCACATGGTTAACTATTTTAGCCTAGGTGGTGCATTGTAATCTGCTATTATATAGTAATTTTGTAATTACAGTACATAGGAAAAGGCCAAGAGTAAGTTAATTAGATTTTAGAATAGGTGCTGACAATATAGATCCACACCTATGCAGGTCTCCAGGTTGTCCTGATGAGGTCCTACACTTACACACATATATGCCATGCATGTCTGACAGAATGACACTTCACCACCATGAAAAATCTACACCAGTCGGTGGATAATGGAAGTATTATAATTTTTTTATTTTTCAAAGCTACTTTTTTTTCTCCCTCTCTTTCTTTTACTTTTTATTGATGATAATATTAATATAAAATAATTTTCCCTAAAAATAATAACTAATTTGTTGAAAATCATAAATGAGCATAAAATCAATATTTTTCTATTAACATAATTTATTTCATACCTAAAAATTAATTAAAATTCAAACTCTAAACACCTGATTAAAAAATACATATTACTCTACTTCAGATTACTGTACCGTGACTTCTCCATCTCCGCTCTCTTTCTATTTTCTTTTTCTTTCTCCCTCTTCCCAACTTGGCCTAACTATTAATTCCTCCTCCCACCCTATAAATCTGCTGAGCCTGCTCCACTGATTCACCCCTTCTACCTTCACAATCTTGAAGATTGAAAAGAATTCTGAAAAAGAAATATTAAACTAGAGGTTCCCTTTTGCAGTTAGTGGCACTGCATGTGATAAAGAATCACTCAGTTTAACTTTATATATGCATATCACCCCTCAGTCACCTATCATATACCCCTTCTCCTTCCCTCCTTATAACATCACTGATTTCTCAACACTTGTTAAACCCTCTCCATCTTTTGCATGTCCAAGAACTTTTTTCCAAATTCAGAATAACAATTTGACCTTTCATCAGTCTCCATTCATAGGACAAATGGGTGAGGAAGAAAAACAGGTGATACAACATTTCTGTTGGCATTGTGATTAATTTCCTAGTGATATTTTTTGTTTTTCTCGCTGAGAGTGTTATAACTTGGTCTACATTGGTTCTAGTACTTATTAGGTGTGTTTCTTCTTTTATGTTTTGTAGGAACAAGTACAACCAGTGGCTGAAGCCAAGCCTGAGGAGAAGAAAGAAGAGAAGGCAGAGGAAAAGCCAGCAGAGGAAAAGAAGGAAGAAAAACCAGAAGAAAAGACAGAAGAAGAGAAGAAGGAAGAGCCTAAACCACCTTCCCCATGTGTGCTGTTTGTGGACTTGCATTGTGTGGGATGTGCCAAGAAAATTGAGAGATACATTATGAAAATGAGAGGTTCAAATACATTACTACACGGTCCCTTTCCTTTTGCTACCAAATGTCATTCATGTGTACTCATTATTTTGTTTTGTATTTATCTTCTAACAGGAGTTGAAGGAGTGGTAATTGACATGGCTAAAAATGAAGTGACCATAAAGGGTATAGTGGAGCCTCAAGCAATCTGCAACACAATCACAAAGAAAACAAAGAGAAGAGCAAGTGTTATATCTCCATTGCCTGAAGCAGAAGGAGAACCTATACCAGAAGTTGTCAATTCTCAGGTATCACAGTAATGTTCTTCTTTAATTTCTAGTTGAGACCAAGTTAACAAATAACAGCTATTTATAACATATTGGTTTCACATTTCAGATATGATTTTCAGAATTATAGCTTTCACATCTCAAATGTGATTCTTCCATCTTAACAAGTTTCTAAACACATTATATGTAAAAAGTTAATTAATAAAAAAGAATTGTTGGTGATCCAGGTTAGTGGACCAGCTACTGTGGAACTTAATGTAAACATGCACTGTGAGGCCTGTGCTGAGCAACTCAAGAGGAAGATACTACAAATGAGAGGTACCATTTTTCTCTATTGATTTCAAATTCTTGATATGATCATGGCTTCATTGTTAGTTGTAATGGAGAAAGGACGGGTGGAAAAAGAATGGGAAAGAAATACAAAGCTATACCTTCTTAACGAATAAATTTTGTAGTGCCAAATAGAGTTTTGTGAATGCGACAAATCAACTTCATGAGTCATTTTTCAAAAGAGTATTACAAAGGGGTCCCATAAAGGATGAATCATCACTCCTGAATTTGGGTATATTCATGCTTGAGTATTGTATCCATAAGATTGGCAAATCAGCATCACTTGATGCTGGACCCCATCTAACGTGGCATTCTTTTGTTAAAATTGGTCAGTGATGATGTTATACATGGGCCCCATGGTCCATGTCCTGCATGAGATAGCACCACAAATTTTAGGCTATTGCTTTTTGTGTTTCTTTTTTTCCATTCAGAATGACCATTCTGCAAAAAGAGAATACAGAAAGTAACATAGTTTTTACAGGAAACAAAAACATCCCAAAATTTGTTAATTAAGAGTGATAGCTTTAACTCTTACACAAATGAAATTAGAAAAGAAATAACTTTAACCATTCACACCTAACAATTTATTTTTCACTCTTTCTTGATGGCCTTGTACATATCATGCCTTCAAAATCAAATTGTCCACTTAGCCTCATCCTTTTGTCTTTGAACTAATTAAACGTAGAGGACAAAATAGTGCAGTAGAGTATTGAATCCTTTCTTGTAGAGGATATGATCATCTTAAAGTGGGAATGATACAAGAAAAGAAAAACACAAAAGAAGGATCACTACAAATGGTTACAAGGCTCATTAGTTATATGAGTTTAACAGGCATACATATTATTTGTTAAAAAAATATATATACCGTCAACCAATCAAAAATAAATAATTATTTATATGACTTAACTTATAATATATGGTGATCTATATAATTATTTCTAATTAAATGATAGACTAAAAAACTATTTATACTCTGTCAACATAATATTATTTGGTCTAGTTATATTTTCCTTTGCTTGTGTTTCTTTATTTTTTTTTTCTAGGAGGACTATATTATATTCTATTAATTAAGAATGGGAGAGGAAAAAATTCAGGTAATTTCATATTCATATGTAATTAATGTGAAAACCTGTGTTGAATGTAGGAGTTCAAACAGCAATGACAGAGTTTAGCACAGGGAAGGTTCTTGTGACAGGAACCATGGATGCAAACAAACTAGTAGATTATGTATATAGACGCACCAAAAAGCAAGCCAAGATAGTTCCTCAGCCAGAACCAGAAAAGAAAGAAGAGAAACCTGCAGAAGAAGAGACTAAACCTGAAGAGGAGAAGCCACCAGAGGAAGCAAAGAAAGAAGAGGGTGGTGAAGGTGGTGGTGGTGAGAACAAAGAAGAAAAGGGTGGTGACGAAAGCAAAGAAGAAGCCAAAAAAGAAGAGAATAATGTGGTGGTGGTGCCTTATAATAACATTGATGATGAAGGCTTAAAGAGGATGATGTACTATTATCAGTACCCTCCACTCTCTGTCATTGAAAGAATACCACCTCCACAACTCTTCAGTGATGAAAATCCTAATGCATGCTGCATTACATGAACGATCATCATAGGAATGAGAAAAAGGTTTCAAAGTTGTTTGTAAGTACCACCAATATGGGAAAATTTTTTATTGAGTTGGGTTGGTGGAATGGGAGAAGGTGTCAAATGAAATGGCATCGAATCATATGATAATAAGTTGATTGATGATATATCGTTCTGTCTTTTTTATGTAGGTACGATATACTATTATTATAAATAGTAATACATCATCATTGTACAAAAATGCTTGTGAAATATATGAGTATCTTCGAGTTTTTTCTTCTCTGTTTGGTTATGTAATTTGAATTGATGTTAATCAATTTTATAGATTGGTGATTGACTTATGATTATGAAAGTGAGATTGGATGACATGCATGGACAGCATACAAAACTTTCTAATAAGGGGAAAAGTTACCTGCCTATTTATTTAAGAGCCCCCACTTCTTTTTAATTGGCTAAACTCATACAGAGGAATGTTGTATATTTAACACATTATTTAATATTTATTATTAGTCGAAAATTTTTGAAATTCATTAAATAATGTGACTTATAAAATATAAAGTAAAATTTACTAAACTTTTTAGTTTTAATAAATTATTGCACTACCTATATGTTTTAGATTACGTATGTTTTGTCGCCTTATAATTTTCAAGCATTTGGTATAAATTATTACACTACCAAATTCCATTTGGTATAAACATAATAAATATTATATAAAGAGTTCTTAAAAGTTAAAAGAACTTTCTAGTATAAACATCAACAAGTCTATTTATTATTTTTTATAGAAAAAAATTTTAATTATTAAAAATTATTTTAATACTATTTGTAATACTGTTAAGTGTTTTTTAAAACAATTAATATATATATATATATATATCAAATGACATATTATTTTACAATTTTTCACTAAAAAATAAATAACTAAATTATCAATATAATTTATGTTCATGACACAAGTGATAATTTCAATATTATTATAATTCAAATTAATATTATTTTTTCTTAATTAAGTATTTAATTGAAATATATTTTTTAACTTATTTAAACCGTATTTACATTTTTGTAAATACTACTACTATTAAACATAAAAATATTTATAGTTCCTTCACAGAAACTAGACATGCATATGTGCAAGAGGAATTTAAGAAGTGACAAGCGTAAATTTAATTTCAGAGTTGAGTCCCTCTCATTTTAATTTTTTATTTTAAAAATAGTATAAACTCTTCCTTTTATTTTAAAAAACTGCAATATAATAATTTATATTTTAATTATATGTTATAAAATTTATTTACTTTTGGTCTCTCTTAAATTTTATTCACGGGAAAGGTTAAAAAGACATCTTATTTGGATACAATACATCATAAACACTCAAAATTGATATATATGACAGACAAGATTTCATGTCAATTATGATGGAGAAATGTATATATTATTTAAAAATTTACACACTTGTCAAATAATAATTTAGAAATAATTTGATAAATCATATATCTAACTAATCATTTCTCCAACTACTGAAGCCTAACGAGACACAGAAATTCTCCATGTGCTCTGTGAGGAAGATAATTATTATGTTCTATATTATTACTATTAAATAGTACCACTGCGGTTATGCAGACTATTTGTTGTCTTTCACTGCAGTTATATTTTCAATAATGTAGTTGATGTAACACATATTATTGAAGTGTAAGGAAAGATTCTTGTATAAACTTAATTTGTCGGAGACTGAGCCAACAAATGATAGACATTGTCATCATTCAAACATAAAATAGTTGTTTGGCACAATTTATAAAAATCAAGTGATTAATGAGATTTATGTTTGTTAGTAATAACTTAATTAATTTGCATCATATTTATGAATCCAAAATTTCTAAAATGTACAAATTAACATCTTATTTTACAAGCACCTTATGATTTCTCTAATAAAACAATCCACGTGGTGAGACTAACGGATACTCATTAGTCATTGGGACCATGTATGGCGAAGGTTGGTTATATACGTTGAAGTCTCGACAATTGCTTGTGATTTGTGTCTTATGTCCTATATGCTATTTTGTCACTAATATATTATTAACTTCCTTCAATTCCTTGGATTCTTAAAGGTGGAAAACATTGATAAGAAAGCTGGTTGCCGAAGAACATAAACACATCAAGAACAGAAATGATTCATACATATTTTCATGGAACTGCAGGTTTAAATTGACTCTAAACCTTACAAAATTATTAAAGGTTAAAGTAATTGTTATAGTTTCTATAAAATAAATTATATACATTACTTTTTATATTTATTAAAAGCGATGCAATTTAAATATTTATTATAGACTAAAAATACATATTCTTGTTAAAATGTAAGGATTAAAAGTGTATAAATTTTATAAAAAATTAAAAATCATTTCAAAATATTTTGAAAAAATAAAAACATATTTTATTTATTTTCCATTTGAACGTTAGTTAAAATAAAAAGAGGCGGTGGTGCGATGATTTGGAAACAGATTTTAAAGCAATGCACAAGACTCTAAATTTTCTTGTCAGCTACAGTATATAAAACTTGCTAGCTTCTTATATTGACCGTATTGGGATTCTTTGACACTTTCTGGGCAAGTGTCTTTGATTGTATAATGGTAAATTGATTTTGAATATAGAATTAATTTTAAATATATTTTTATATATTTAATTTTATGTTAGAATAAATTTTAAAATTAATTTTTAATTTAGATAATTTTAAATGAATGTTTAGATGAAAGTTGATAAAATTAATTTTATAAAATTGATTTTGACTATTTTGGGATACTTTGACATTTTGTTAGTTCTTGCTACATTTTCTAGCCCACCTGTTTTATAAAGTATTTTGTTGGGAAATCCGTTTTTTGAGCCTATATATGTGTTTTAGTAGACCTTATTGTAACTGATTTATCTGGTAATATGTATCTATATTTGTTCACCTCGGCAAATATTTTGTGACATTATCCATCGTTCTATTTTTATTTCTCTAGATGGCCATGTGAAGCTTGGTTTGATTTATGAGCCACATGATGATTCAAGATTCGTGGTAGGTGTAGGAACCAGGCTAAAGTGTGTGTTTGATTTCATGTCGAAGAATTGATTTTGAATATAGAATTAATTTTTAAAATATTTTTATTTATTTGATTTTAAATATATTTTAACTTTAAAATCAAGTTATAGATAAAATTTAGTCTAAATTTGAATCCAATGCTTATCATAATAATAATTTATGATTAGATAATGGTGAAAAATTATTTTACATTTTTAATGCATTGTTTTTTCTCTTATTTTTAATTAATATAAAAATTCTCCTTCTCATCATTTTCATTCTTCACCACTTCTTGGTGGTTGGACCAAATTTATAGCCTAATGGCATAAATTAATATCATAGATAGACTTTGTGAAATAATTCTTCTTTATGGATCTTTTGAATTAATACAGTTCTCTGTTTTAGAGTAGTTTTTGTTGTTTTTAATGCTTTCTCCCAAGTAAGACTTGCTAAGAATGATGCATGTATAAATATAATGAGGAATCATGTGTTTATGCTGGGATTAATTTCAGTTAAAATTAATTATTATATTTTGCCCCGATGGAATCTCATGTAGCTGCAAAAGTGTGCACATGGAGATTAGTTCAAAGGGATTCTATGCTAAGGAACTAAATGGAGTCTTATTTTACTGAAATTTAAACTTCCAATACACATGAATTTAACAAGAAAATATGCACAAACCTAAATAACTCAAATCTTAAAATTATCGCACATTATATATCGAAAAAAGTGTTACGGAAGGATCTCTAGTTTGTTTTTCATATATATAAATAATCTTAACTAACTAGTAGGGCCAATATGATATGATGTGATAGTATATTATTGTATAATTGACAGATAATATTATCTTTAATTCACATAACAAAAAATTTGATTGTTCATACATATAGAAAAATATATATTAAAAGGGATAATTTCTTAAATAAATCTTAATATCTTAAAAATAATATAGAGTTTAGATAAGAAGTATGGAAAAAACACCCAACACCATGCAAAACCCGTAAGAACATGAATTTAACAAGATAATATGCACAAAATAACGCCTAAATAACTCAAATCTTAAAATTACCGCACATTATTGGGGAAAAAAGTGTTATGGAAGGACCTTAACTTTTTTTGAACCAATTAAGGATGTTAAAAAAAAGTATTTTTGGTGTTTTTAGTTTATTTGTATTAAAAATGAGGTCTTTAATTCGTAAGGAACAAATTATTTTTGTTTTTTATATGTATAAAAATTCTTTTTTATCCCTACCATTTAAAAATTAATTTTGTTTCAATTAGAACCTATTAAGGGCATTAGTTTTCATAAAATACTGTCATTTAGAAGAAGAAAAAAATAGGCCATATATGTGGCTTATTATTCACGTATTATAAATGTTTATTGATTTGTCTTTCAATATTTTTACTAATGAAGTTGAGATGTTTAATTCGTAAGGATGTCCTAAAACAAAAGTTCAATTCCTAAATTGACTTATTCTTAAATATCTTATTAATCCTTATAATTTAGAGCTTTTTTATTTTTGTTTTTGCAAAAAAAAATATAGTCTTGCAAATTAGATTTTTTTTATTCATTTTCCTCTTTATAGCACTTTAATTTAGATAACATTTTTTTATTGTTTAAAGTGATATAAAGTGTTTTAAGGACTAAAAATAAAAATAATAATTTATAAAAAGAAAAATAAAATAAAAATATTAAATTATAATGATAAAAAATATTTAAATCATTTTGAAAAGTTAATAGAAATTAAGAAAAGAAAACATGTGATTCTCATATGAGATGGATTAACACTTACTCTCAATTCGTCTAAGGTAGTACACACTTTTGTTGTGGGCTGATGAGAGTTCATATATATCCCCCAACCAAACCGAAGACAATTTGCAGCTATGTTTGAAATTTTGAGTTAAGGAGTCTATGACTTTCGATTAAGCTTATCATATCTAATAAAAAAAAGTGAGTACTATAATTTGTCTAATAGGACTAATTATATAACTTTAAAAAACATTTGAACTTTACATCCAAACTTGCGATGGTTATCATAAAAGCAGTCCCTGAATTTTATGTAAGTCATTAGTCATCTAACTCCATAAATTAATATAATAAAAAGTAGTTAGGCGAACTAATACTATGATTTAAAATGAAGACAAGAATATGCAGTGCTTTATTATGTTTGCAACAAAGGTGTTCCATTGGTTTATGTTTGTTTATGGGTTTCATCACAAATGAAACGACAATTGCATGTGCATGGAATTAATTAAGATCGATTATTATTGCGTAAAGTGTCCTTTCTGTATAATTAAAACTCTGAGAAGGTACAATGATCACAGCCTTCAAAACCAGGGTTACGAGTCTCTAATTGGCACTCGAAACTCTTGAGTAGTACTAGTACTATTTTTCAACAATAGTATTATTTAAAAATATAAATTATTTAATACTTTTGATTTAATAATTTTTTTTATTTTTGATACAATGTCAATATCAAAGTTTAACAGGATTAGCTAGTTAGAAATTATCTTAAATACGATTTTAAAATAATCATTATAAAAATTTAAAATCTTAGAGTTTAATTTTTATGCAATTATAAAATAACTATACTATCAATAAATACAAATTATAATATGTAATTTTCAAAACAACTATTATTCATTAAAAAAATTATTATAAAAATCAATAAAATTATTTTATATAACAATTTGTTTGTGATTTAAAAAATAGTATAAAATCTTTTACACTATCTATCATGCTATCATGCATAGACTATTTAGTATTTACCCATGATCTTAATATGTATGTGAATCAATGATTGAATAGTGTAAAAAAATTACATTTTAACTTTTTAAGTACATTCTAATTTCTAACTAAATTATAAAAAATAAAAAAAATAAAAAAACTCAAAAGAATGGTCGAAAATTAAATACTAACTTAGAATCATTCGAATTCAATTGATCTCTTCTTTGGTAAGGAACACAACCCACGTGCGAGCCAAACTCCAATATTTCTCAATTTCCAATGACAAAAGGAGAATGCAATGCATCTACTTTTGAATTTTGATTAACCAACGCCAGAGTTGCTGACACAGCTTTGCACTCATCCATGTCACACCACCCATACCCCATTCAAACCATGGTTTCAATTTCATTAATCAAAGGCATTATCCTTCAAAGCCTAATTAATTAACCCTCTTAATTATGAATTTATAATGATGCAGCAGTTGATAGCAACAACATCTCATCTCATAAAGAAAAAAGAAAAGAAAATGCAGTAAAAGAAAAGAAGGGAAAAAGACTACTGAATGAAACTAAAGCTTCTTTTGAAATAGAATCTAAATGGATTATTTTGAGCTTAACCGGCCATGATCCATATCCTGAACAAAGACTTTATATAAGGCTTGGGCACACATCCATAACAAGACCATATTGATTTGAAATTGGATGGTGTGAGTTGAAGCAAAGTCAGGATGGCTAACATGCAAATTGTCCCAGCTTACAAGACTATTGTGGAGGCACAGTATGTTGAAATGATGGTTCCATTGTACTCTTATGGATGCGAGAAGAAAATAAAGAAAACCTTATCCAATCTTAAAGGTAAATTAATAACCGTTTTTGTGCTAGTTTTCAAGTCTTATGTGGATTATTTGAAATACATACAGCCATCATTGTTAGGAAGGATTTTTTTATCCATCCCAAAGTCTGAACTTTCTAGCATTTTTTCTCAATTTACTCTTGATAGATAAGCACACAATGTCCTTTTTAAGTGTAATTTTTACACTCTCAATTAATAAAAAAATACAATTAATATGATTTATAAGATAATTATTTTAAAAATTAATAAATTTATCATAATTATAAGTAGATGATCATATATTATAGATACATATACTGTTTACATTCTTTTAAGTTTATATTCTGATTAAGAATTGTTGGCTTGGTTGTTATGTGAGTCATGATTGACATGTTGCAAAGTGTGTCACATGTGATCAAACTTGGGGTGGGTTTTGAAAGTTCACAACTTTGATTTTTGGGTCCTTTTGGGTCCGCATAACACGCATTTTCAACTAATGGGCTGTGTGGACTATGACCGAATGACAATCTGTTGGCTTCACTAAATTAAATTTCTAATGAAAAATGCTAGAAAAATATTTTGACTAAACAACTAGCATTAGAATGTTTAATCTAACGGTAATTATCAAGGAGATCTTCAAGTAATCTTTTATCAAATTGCTCCTTGGATCATAAGAAACACAAACTTGTTATTCTTTCCATTTGTTCTATGACTCGGCAATTTCTTGAGTCAAAAAGAAATGGTGCTTGTTCACCATCCCTTTTAAAGAGCTGGACATTGAATTTAAACCTCAAATATTGGGTCCATATCACTTTCGGTGACACCATCAGTGTACATAAATAATCAACTTCCCTATCTTTAAAAAATTCTCCCAGCTATTCAATTTCCTTGTGTTTTTTAATACTACTAGCAATTTATCATAAAAAAAAGTACTATTAAATGAAAAAATTAAAATATTTTCAATACCTGAAAGTAACAAACGTATTGAATCCTTTCTTTATTTAGTTTTAATATGGAGATTAGTAAAAGATGTGTTATAGTAGTAGGATATTGAATTATTTCATGTATTGGTATGTGGGAACTTATTATTGATTATTGCTTACAGGCATATACTCGGTAAATGTGGATTACTATCAACAAAAGGTGACAGTGTGGGGAATTTGCAACAAATATGATGTGCTAGAAACCGTGAGAAGCAAGAGAAAAGAGGCTCGGTTTTGGAACCAAGAAGACAATGTTGTATTAGATAAATCACAATCACCCCCATCTTCACCACCACCACCCTTTCCTCACAAGGATTTTAAGCCCTCTTTAGCTTTAACCAAGGTTCGATCTCTGAGTTTGAAAGCATGGAAGAAGGTCTTCACTAGATCATATTCTTTCTAGCTAGATAAAGCACAAATGATCAGTGCAAGAGAGGAATATATAATTAAGAAATGGCTCCAAAAAAGAATGAGTGTAAATTTTGAAATGGAAATATTCCAATATGATCTCATTTGTATTGTAGATATTATTGTCCTAGCATTTGGATGGACCCTCTATGTCCTTGCACTATTTCTTTTTACATGTACTGAGATTTTGATCTCTTTTATTGAATCTGATATCACAACGTCATATCTTGGCATCTACAAATTACAGCTGGCTAGTCTATGCTAAAAGAACACTCACTCATTATGCTACGTTTGGATTCTTCCTGTTTGAGGCAAGCTAGGTTCTCTTGAAGGTACATTTTGTTACACTACTTTAGCTAATAGCCTAATACTACCATTGTCCTATGTTGTAGTGGGCCAATTTATAGAGATCTATGGATCTATCTTATACTATTCATCCCTTTGGCAACATTATTTGCTAGACAACTATGCCCTCATTCAACTATATTATCATCATGATCACATACCATTCTTATCAGCAGCAGCATTATTTTAGGCCCATGAATTTCAATGAATGTTGGGACGAGCATTTGCAAAATTACTTTTGTATTTCAGTTAAATTGATTTTAAAGTGAAGAGATATATATTTGAGTATGTGTTTGGTTTATCATTTGCAAGACTTCAAGCGTTGGTTTCACGCATTCCAAAGCGGCAAACGAAGTAACTATATTGCTCAATTAGAAAAAATGTGAGTTACGCTGAACCCAACATTTTTCTAAACACACCCCGAATGTTTTTATTCTAAAAGTAAATTAACGGTAAAATTCAATATAAAACTCTATATAAAAAGAAAAAAACTATTCAAAGTTACTTGGTGATTCTAGATCATCTAAGGTAAATCCAAACATGCTATCAGTGTCAATTATCTCGGATTGAAGCTCTCAAAATTCAGCTCTGCCAAACCATGTTTAGGATAAACAAGAGCTGATCATATCATATCTTTTCCAAAAGAAGTTATCCAAAGTTCCCCGGCCTGATAATCCAATGCATGCATCTACCTAACTTCGTGCTCAAACCTTGCAAGTTACTCCATGTTCTCCAATGTTTTCCCAATATAATCAGACCAGATCAGCTCTTAAAAAGCTATGATGAGACACCCCAACACAAAAACGTGATTCAAATAAATTCGGTATATATATATATGTTCTCATGACGATGATTACCATTTTACGCGTAACCACCCAAATAAATATAAATAGCATGTGAATGTGAAAACCGTGTCTTTCCAAAGCCTCAACATATATGGGCAAATTATTGTATCTATCTTATTATTTAATCATTGTGGTAATTACCACGTAAAAATATGCTAATTATTATGTGCCTAATTCACTGTTGTGTGTGTGTGTATACACACACACATGACACACCAGAAAGTGCCAGAATTCTAATCACTTTTGCCTAACCTTTTTGTGTGTGTGTCTGTGGCATGACTTAATTTCCAACCACACAATTCAAAGTCCATAAAAGAAAGCCTTACTTATAGGACCCTCTCTGACTCTCACCCTTAAGGATTCTTCTCTCTAAGAAGTTCTGAGATATCAAGAAGAAAAAAGAAACAAAGAAAGATGATAATGGTGGTGGTTATGACAGAGATATTAGGAGAGTACACAGCAGTGCTCACAAGGGTCACAGAACGCCTCCTTCCGCGCCACGGCATAAGTTTTGGTGGTCTAAGGAGGAACCTTCGTTTTGCTTCTTCCACAACCTCTTCTTCAGATTCAACTTCTTTTCTGGTTTACTTTTAAATTTTTAATCATATTTGTCAGAATAGAAACTGTGCTTAGTTCTTTCGTGTTTTAGGATAGGATTTTTTTTTTTTTTAATTCGTCATGAGAATCGAAAACGGTGTCTCGCACACATTGTTAAATCAACTAAATTAGACCCTCTTTACGGATAGGAAATTTGTTTATTGCATAATAAGTTGGTTCTGTAAGGAGCTAGCTTCAGAAGAATAAGCTATGTTAGATTCTGCTGAATTTTGTCTAATTATGTAGACGATTTTGTAATAAAGAATTAGCCCTTGTAGTTTTGGTTATCAGGCATTCATTTGAGTTTCCCTTACCTTGAAGTTCTGATTCTTCAGTTGCAGAAGCTTGAAGTATGTCCAAAATAAAAGATCAATGTAAAATGATATCCAAAAGGGTTCAATTCATTATTGAGGGGATTGAATAGCAAACCTTACCATAACTTCTTGTAGTGATGGAACATCAAGATTTATACCAATGATGGTTATAACGTTTGATTCTGAAAAAGGTTCTTGCTTTAGTTTTGGAAAAAGCAAAACTTAATGATTAAACTGGATCTTAGTTCAGCCAGCTCTAATAATCAGAAGTAGATTATTTTTTCATGGTGAAGGTAAAGAAACAAATAATTGTTTCTACTTTTTTATGATTTCATCATGATTTTGTGGAATAAAACTAATTAATTTTGTGTGTTATCCAAACACTCCGTGAGTAAATTTAGTTTCACCAAATGCTGTTTGGTCCGAATGTCATTTCGTGAAAAAATCACAAAACTAAATTCTTTATCAGTAATCAACAAAAGATAGCTATAATTAGAATAGAAGTAAAATTACGGAGAGAAAAATGTTATCTCATGTGATAGAACTTAATATTTTCATAGCATTTTCCTTTTGGTTTATCACTATATTAACTTTTTTTTTTCTGAAATAATCTATGGTAAGAAAAAAACCATAAAATTCTCGACGTTATCCAAATACATACGTTGAACCTGTCTATGTAAGAAACAAAATATATGAATTTTCAATTAGCCAATGATGGTAGCATATAGCAAGAATAAAAACAATGAAGAGTCAATTATAGGGTGTTGAGAGTGAGACATTTCTCAGCCGTTGTATTATTTATGTATCAACATGACAGTTTCCTTGTGACCTTATCTTATTCTCTTGGCATTGCCTCTGTACAAGGATTATTACTATTGGAAGGGACATTTCCTTGTTATAGTTCATGTATCTTTGCAGAAAAAGGTGGAAAAATAAATTAGGCAGTGTGGAGAAAGTTAAGGACACTACATATACTTCATGGAGTGCATATTAAGTTTTCAGTTAAAAATGTTGTAACATGTATTTTAATATAAATCTAATAGATAAAAATAAAATAAATGCAAAAATAAAAATTTTGATTAGTTGATAAAATTATTTTTGCTTTAAACATAAATTTGTAAATAGATTCTCAAACATGTTCGGAGACTTGTGAAAAAAACTGAGAACCGCATAAGAGGGTTCAATTATTAACTAGTGTCCGTATATGTGACTTTGTTGTTCATGAGGCGCATGAAAATCCATCCACGTTATTTTCAGAAACAGTACCTTATTGTCCATACTAATGGAGCAAATCAAATTTCATCATGTTATATATATTGTTGTTATCGTAATTAGTTACCCTGTTATTTCAAAAGGTCCAGTAAACTCGATTAAGACAGTCTTTAAAGCCCCTTTTGCATTGTGTGGCAGGAAATTCCTCCACTTATGATTTTGTCATTGACAACAAGTCTAGGAAAAAAGGGTCCTTATTATTTGAAGAATTTTCCCCTTTTCTCTCCAAACACAATTAGGATGAAAAGAAAAAGGGACATGAAAACATGTGGTATGAGACTATCCAACTATCATTGAACTGTTTTGCAAAATCCAACCTCTTAATTCTGTAGAGGGTTTATTGAACTGGCACTGTCACAAAAGGAGTTATTTTTCACCATCAATTTATTACATATTTATTATTTGGTTTAGTTTTTTTCAGAAGCTACACATATATATTAGTATTTGAATTTATAAATATGAACCACTTTAGTATTTGAATTTATAAAAGTCCTGCTTAATCCCTAACTTGGCCACACATCATTCAATTTCATCCTTTTTAACTACATTTTTTCCTATTATTAAATAAGAAATTCTGTGGTACCTTCTGAAATCTAAGGAATTTGGTATTATTGGTCTATTGTTGAAAAATCCTCTTTTCCTCTTTCTCTGACCCAACAAAATAAATATATCAAATCTCTTAATATTGTGTTTAGAAAAGAATTCTTCCCAGTATAAATTGACGTTATACTCAATGACAACACTTTTTACTTCTCCATTTACTGTTTCCAAAAATACCCTTTGCTTTAAATAATTTAAAATAATAGTACATGCAAGTATTGAACCTATAACTTTCAATTTATTAAAATGATTATCAACCAACTGAGCTAATAGACTAATTATGTTAAAAAATAATTAATATTGATATATATAATACTAAATTTTTTTAATTTAAAATGATTTATTATGTTAAAATTATTTGTTGTTACAAAATTTTAACATATAATTTTGTTACAAATGTGTATGCATGCATTAATTAAACATATAATGTTATTACAAAATTTAACATAATAAATTAGACTATAAATTAATAGGCCAATTATGTTAAAAAATAATTAATATTGATACATATAACACTAAATTTTTTAATGTATATTTAATACACATATAATTTTAACATAATAAATTGTTTTAAATTAAAAAAAATAATGTTATATGTATCAACATTAATTATTTTTTTAACATAATTGGTCTATTAGCTCAATTGGTTGGAACATCACGTTAATAAATTATTTCGTAAAATATATTTTAACTTACGGATTGGGCAACATGCACCATTATTTTAAATTATTTCGTAAAATATATTTTAACTTACGGATTGTCCAATTGCCCAATCTGTAAATATCCGTATATATAAAAAAAAACTTATGGATTGTCTAATCCGTAAAAAAAACTCATACGAATTGGCGAATCCATAAGAACCTTACAGATTCGTCAATTTGTATGGATGAATTATATGGATCTGTGTATGAAAGTCGTAATTGGAATGTACTGTTCATACACAATGTATTAGAAATATATCTGGTGCATGAAGCATATCTCAGGTGATTTTGGGCCCAAACAGAAATACCACAAGCAAAGCAATTTAGATTCCTGAACATGATACGCTGACATAACTTCATAAACCCACCATCACTTACTAATTATTTCGTCAAAATATATTCCACACATATGTGTGACTATATGATTGAGGGCCAAATATTAAAAGCATAATTAACCAAAATTGTTTTGAAACAAGACATGTCAAGTGTTGGCAGTGACATGTGATGGTGCCGGAGTCTTATGATTGCGTCAATTCATTGGACAAGTTCCACCATTTTCTGAATTTTGTTTTTATGTTTTGGGATAGGTTTGAGTTATGTAATTACTTAAATATATATATATATATATATATATATATATATATATATATAATAAAACATGATCTGACTTGGTTAAGTGCTAAACGATGATATGATTAAGAATATGTTGTGCCTTGGAGGAGACTTGCTTGTGTTTTAATTCTTTGTCTATGACACAACTTCAAAATGCTGTTCATGACTGTATTAACAGAGAATCTGTCTACTAAGAAAATGATGGTATCTTAAGGAGTACAAGAAGGAAAATGATAGGCCACGTTTTTGTAGCAGTGTTAAATCGTGACTAGCAAATATATGATGTTTCTTTTCAAACGAAAATTGTTAAAAGAGAGAGAAAAAAATGAGCTAGAAAGTCACCCCTTTCCTTTCTCCTTCGAATATATCCATTATTTTTTGTCAAGTGTTAGCATCCTCTTCTTTTCTTTTTTTTTAGGAGGGCCAAAGGCCTAATTAGTATCCTTTAATTATATAATATTAAAATATGAGGCGTCTAGTTCTCCATTTGTCACTTGTACCCTATATAAAGTATTAAAGTAGTGTGATTCTTTTAGGAAAAATAGAACAAATAATGTTATTTTCACATAAGATCAACATATCATATTGGATTGCTCTAAATTAAGATTTAGACTATGTTAGGAAAATTTAGTTAAAAATTGATAATTGAAAGTTGAAAAGTTAGTTGATTAAGTGTTTAATAAAATTAAATGTTGAAATAATTAAAAAGTGTAAAATTACTGAAAAATTATAAAATTATGATTTATTTAAAAAAAAGTAAATAAAAAATTTGATAAATATATAAAGGATAAAAAAAATACTAAACATTAACATTTAAAAAAATACTATTTCAAGTAACGTTAAAAAAATTATAAAATCTACTGAAATTACCAAAAATAACTTTGTTAACAGACAGACAAATAAGTTTTTTACGCAGAGATATATTGTCTTGCTTGACTGTGCATAGGAGTCTTCATATGCAGGAGTCAACTTCTCCTCCTTTTGATGTTTTGAGTCTCATGTTGGAGGATTCGAGTTTAGCACTTTAGCCTTCAGTTTCTGTTTTCTGTCTTTTATTCACCATGTACCCAAAAAAATATATTATTAGCCGATTGTAAGTTCAATCTTAAACAATATTCAATTTAATAAATCTCACATACTCAAGCAAATCTCATCAATTGTAAATGGTTGTATCATAGGATCATTGTGCAAGAATTTTTCATTTTAATATTGTTTGAGACAGGATAGTTGATTTTGATTAAACTTTGACTGATGTTGACTGAAGTGTTCTTTTACATTGATGGAGATCTATAATCTCTTGGCTTAGACACTATGAACAAGGGGAACAAGGCATAAGTACTTGTAAAGAACATTCATGACATTCAAGTTAGGGGCTATTTTACTAGAATGGCGAGATATATTAAATGTATATTTTTATAGTAATAATTGTATTTCTAAGAGCTTAAGTTGAATTGGATTATTTGGCACGGAGCTCCAGGCTTCTTTGGGACAATATTATATTGTATTGACATAGTGACAAATTTAAGATTCAATCTATTATATGTGAGCTCATCTTAAAAATATTGTATGTAGAGTGTAGACATTAACTTCAGTCAACTAATACAACTTAGGCTAGTACAACCTATTGAGGCAAAATAGGTCACTCTAGAAAATTACGCCTCTAATCCAGTTTGGAACACTTTTCATTATAGAAGAAGAAATTTGAACTTGATTTTCACCATATACTTTTTACTAAAGATAAAAAACCAGCCTAAATGTGTTGGAACACTTTTCATTGGTTGGTATTTCAATTTAAAGATTGTCGAAGTATATTGGTAGTGATGACTCTACAATAATGAAAAAATGTCAAAGAAAAAATTATTGACTGTGATGATATGTAAGAAAGAAAAAATAATAAAGAAAGCACAATTCTCCAAGGCGTGTGTAAAATATTAAGCTTTAAGTTTGATGTACCCCATCAATCTCTATATAAATTGGATGTAATAGGATTCTTTAGCGAATTCCCTTAGGATAAAATGGAGTCCGTGCATGATTTGCACAGCTACATCTACCGTATCATTAATGGCATTTCACATGATGATAATTTTCCTAATTCTCTTTGCGCACAAGGGAGGAAAGAAAATGATTTGGAGACAAAGAGTATAATGATTTCTCACTGTTTAAAGAAAATGATTTGAATAAAAGAGTATGATGATTTCTTACTGTTTGTTTCTGTTTCTGTTATTTTTTTGTGTATTCTAATTATATTTTGTGAATGTAAATTGATTCTATTTATAGATTATCTCATATCTTTTAATAAAAAATTTATTTTTTTAAAGAGATGTCACTTGACTCTTAATGAAGAGTCACATCTCACTCAGGATCCTTGATGAGAAATCACATCTCACCGTCTTTTGAGTCATAACTCATGTTTTTTGATAAAGAGTCAGATTGCATTATCTTTAATGAAAAATGACAAACTTTTATTTTAAAAATCTCCCACAAAATACAATTTAAAAAATTCTATAAAATAAAAAGTAGCTTTCTTAATAAAGAATTTCGTTATAAGTTAATTGAATGAGTTTTTACTCTTATTTTAGGAACAAGCTAACATTTGTGTCTATATCATGTCTCCCTATTCGTTCCTGAAACCATCAAATGATCATCTATCGTATTGATGACAATCATAATTTCAAGGTGCATGTTTAAGCGTGGGAGTGTAGCGTTAGGAATGTCCAATGGGCTTTGCACTAGAAGTGTAAGGGGATTGCTATTCTCAACATGCTATTGCTATTCTCTTACCAACCCCTCTCCCACGTGGTTACAATTTTTTAATATGAATATGTTCAACACAGGTAATAACGGAATTATATTTTCGTTATTATATACAAGAATGGAAAAAAATTTAGAAAACTTATATATAATTTTATTGTTATATATATACATCAAAATCATATTTTTGTTATATTGTGTGAGAGATAGATTATAGTTTCTTTTGTTTGATTGACAAGGTATTGGATGACTTGTTAGTCAAACAAAGTCTGACTTGGGCACAACACTAGCAAAAAGTTTTGGGTGGCAATGAGGATGAAATTGATTCGTGAAAACAAAATAATTGAAGGAAAATTCGCAGCATTTCTACACATGAAACAAATTGGGATATGTTTGTACAGAGAAATAATGGTGTTGTTATATTGAAATTTAAGTAGTTTTTGTTGTAAAAAATAGCTTTAAAATTAAATACATTATAAATTTCTTAAATATTTTTATCTTTATTTTTAAGTATTTTTTTTACTTTACTTTTAAATAAGATGAAAAACTAAATTAAATGTTAGTTTAGTGAAGAAAAATGTTAGATACTCTTTTTATTTAATATTTGAGTTTAATGTTTATATAAAAATAGTTTTATATCATTATTTAATTATAAATTATCATTTGAATTAGTTTAAGATAATTATTTTAAAAATTAACATACTTTTTATATACATGTGGGTTATGATTGAATGTATGTGTAAAAAAAATTATATTGTTAGTATATAGCCCATTTTCTCTTAATATTTTCAACAAAAATGAGTTGTCTTGTTTTTTATTCTTAGAGTGTGCATTGAATTACGATTTTAAAAGACAATTTTGACATATAAAATTATGAGAATATTAAAATACTTTGTAGAAATGTTATGACTTTTAAGATTTTTTTTTTAAAACTTTTATGATTAAAATTTTGTAGCTTGAGTTTTATTGGATTTATAACATGAATTGGTAAGATTTCAAATGACTTTATAGATTTATAAGATTTTACAAGACTAAACGATTTTTATTTTATTTTATTTTCTAACCACATGTTATTGTTATGAAGTATCCACCGACTTCATTGATAACTAATCTCCATTAGAAAGCTTGACTGACCATTTTTAGTGGAATTTTCTTCTCCGAACTATATTTGCTCCATTCACAATACTCAAACATGAGATATTGTTTAAGAGAAATCGAGTCTACTATCACTAGAACCAACAATTTGTTGATAGACTCAACAAATTTTAAAAAACATTCAAAATAATATAGTCATTAAAAAATATAACAAAATAAATTATAATCCAATACAAAATTATCAAATATTTTTGTAATTAATTGATTCGAACTTCACGTAGTCCTCCATATATTAGCATCTTCTTGTTAACTGCATGTGCATTTAAATCCAGATTTATTTCAGGACCCATCACCTATTTATACTTTATCGCATTTAAAAAGAGAGAGAGAGAGAGATAACATATTGAATCCTTAAAATGGTTTTGGAATAAAACTTATGCTGCCATAAAATCACCTGCCATCCGAATTAAACTTGAAGTAACTTCAGCATTTTCTTCAAAACAAAACAAAACATCTTTTTTCTTCTTCTTTCGATAAGCTAAAATTTATTGAAATAGATAAGCACAAGGAGCCCAAGTAAAGAGAGAAAACATATATACAAACTACAAGGCAAAGCCAAAGCCAAAGCTATAAGGTCTGTCATAGTTTGCCAAAATAAACAATCCCCTATACATGTAAAATAACTACTGCTCCAGTAACGAAAATTTAATAGCCCCCTATACGCCCAAAAGGCCACGAACCTTTTTACCTTTAATTCTCAACCAAGAGATTAAAAAAATTAAAACACAAGATACCACGCCATAAAAGAGACTATACTTTTGGCTTAACAAACATGGTATTGAAGCTAAAATTGATTACGATCATCATCCACCAACATCCATGCTTCACGAAATATCTTGTAGACATATCAAAACATCTAAGATGAGATTCTGACTCATACAAGCCGGCCACATATTAACGAAGGAAAATAGGAAGTTTTTTTACTGTACAAATAGCGCCTAGTAGTGATACCGCATTGAAGGAGGAGAGAATGAGAAGCGAAGAAATAAAAACAGTGATACACATACCGATATATAGTAATAATCTTCCATCTTATCATTGTCTATGTGAAATAAAATATATTATTATATTATATTATATTATATTTAATAAAAGAAAAATAAAATTTTCAAATAAAAATGGAGAATTAAGCCTTTTAGGATAGAATGTTTCTCTTTCTCTCCTTTGTGTGTTTATCATTCTTCTTTTTTCGCTGTGCATTCACCCAAATTGTTTCTCCCTCTTCATTGTGCGTTGATTTCTCCACTTCCAACTTTCAGTGACACATTGTGAAGGATTAAAAGAGGGAAGAGAGCATCCCTCAATTAGAAGATTTGAAATCCTTGTTTTGTCCCACTCTATTTGAACTCATCGCACCTGATCAAAACTTTGTTCAACATTAGTCAACAAAGGTGGTTCACCTAAAGCTATTGCTGTGGCTACATTCTGTTCTCCTGGTCGCGTCTCGTCTAAACCCTCATCACACTTGATCTGAACATTGTCCAATGTTAGTCGTCGGAGGTACTTCACCTAAAACTATTGTTGCGGCTGCAACATTTTATATGGTATTAATTATTATCTTCTTGCAAGATGATCCAAATAAAACTCTAGTTTCATTTTTTTGTTTTTTTTTTAATGTCTTCTCCTAAGCCTTTCATTTTTCTTTTTTCTTTTTTTATTCTTGTTTAATTTGACTTTTGTCTCTTCTTCTTATGTAACATTTTATTGAGATAAATGTTCGTTTTAATCTTTCATATCAAAGTAAAAGAAGTTGGAACTGATTGGGGCTGGGGTGATATATGGTTATATAGTTGAGATTTTCATACATTAAGCAAGTGTTTCTAAAGATCAAAGTAAAAAATTGAGGAGTTTTGGCCTTTGGACACAAGCTTGAAGCCATAGAATTCCATATGGTTAAGAATAAAAGATTCTTGTTTGTGGTAATAATCATGAAAGGAATTTTTTAACCCAAGCAATTTGTTGTAATTTGTATCATAATATATGTAGTTATTTCCCGTAAGAAAAAATTATGGAAAATTTATTTTGATTTTATATTACTTCAACTTTTTTGGCAATGGACGGATTGAAAAATATTTAATTGAATAAGGTTTTTATATTGCTAAATTTGACAATAATACATGTGTTGAATTTATTTATGGTTTCTATTTTATTTTTTTATTTTTTGTACTTGACTACTTAGTACTCTTTTTTATATTAACATTAGTGTTTATTATGAATATGTTGTTTTATAACTATGACTAATTGTTCATATTAAAATGGTTAACCATATTTTTAGAGAGTTAACTTAATGTTGTTAAAATCTAGGTAATCAAAATTCATTTTTCTATAAGTAAATGAGGAGTTTTTATATATAATGGAAACACACATTATCAAGTAAATGGACATGAATTTTATAGTATAGGAACTTGTATTCCTTATGTTCATACATTGTTAACTCAGTAACAATTATACATTATGTTTGGTTCATTGATGATTAACTCTAGTCCTTCTAATATTATTACTGAAAAGTCACACCTAAATGAGATTTTCATTGGCTCATGCCAAAAAGATTGAACTTGTATGAGCAAAGTTTGTGTCATGTCATTTAACAGAATAATTCTACCTATACCAAGAGAATCAAACAAATTATATTTGTTGGTTAGTTATGCTCAAAGTTAAGGTTATATTGGTAACTTAAGTAGTTGCATTGATTGAATTTCATTTTAAAACCAAAATTTCATTATAAATTACAAAAAAAAAAAAAGATGATCCTAAATGATTTTATTGATTTGATAAGTATACAATACACATGTTAACTCTTTTTATTGTTTTAAATTTAGGCACACCATATGATGAAAATTTGTATTCATGCTAATAAGGTGGTTAAGTCTATAATAAATAAAGGTTATATTTTTATCATTGCTGGCTAATTCTAACCCTTCTAATATTATTACTCAAAAGTCACATGTGAACAAAATTTTGTTTACCTTAGTCATCAAGGACTAAACTTATATGAGGAAAGCATGTGTCATGTCGTCTAAGAATAATTTAACCTCTATCATATGGAAATCATGTAAGCTACATTTATTGTTTAGTTATGCGCAAAGTTAAGGTTATAATATTAAGTTAAGTGGTTACATTTGATTTGATTTCATTTTACATCCATACTTTCATTAGAAATTACAAAAATGACGATCCTAAATAATTTGATAAGTGTATAATGAATACTTTTACGATTGTTTTAAATTTAAGCACACGGTATAATGAAAATTTGTATTCATGCTATGAAAATTTGTTTCATGCTATGAATAAGGTGATTAAGTATATAATAAACAAAGGTTATCCTTTTATCATTGGTGGTTAACTCTAATCCTTCTAATATTGTTACTCAAAAGTCACATGTAAATATAAATTTGTTTGTCTTAGGCATCAAGGATTGAACTTAAATGAGGAAAACATGTGTCATGTTATCTAAGAATAAATCAACCTTTATTATATGAGGATCATGCATGTTATATTTATTGGTTAGTTATGCACAAAGTTAAGATTACTTTAATAACTTAAGTGATTACATTTGATTGGATGTCATTTTACATCCAAACTTTCATTAGAAACTATAAAAAATGATGATCGTAAATGATTTGGAAAGTGTATTATGCACATGTTAACTTTTACTATTGTTTTAAATTTAGGCACATCATATGATGAAAATTTATTTTCATGCTATAAATAATGTAGTTAAATCTATCATAAATGATGCTTAACATTTTATAATTTGTGGTTAATTCTAATCCTTCTAATATTATTACTCAAAAGTCACATGTGAACTTAATTTTCTTTTATTGCATGCCTAAAAGATTAAACTTGTCTGAGCAAAACTTAAGTCATGTAATAATTCTACCTATACCAAGGGAATCACGGAAGCTACAATTACAAGTTAGTAATGCCCAAAGTTAACATTACTTTAGTAACTTAAATTGTTATATTCGATTAGATTTCATTTTATATCAATTTTTCACTGAAAATTATAAAAAATGACAATCCTAAATGTTTTGATAGGTGTATAATACACATAATAACTATTACTTTTGCTTTAAATTTTGGTAAACCATATGATGAAAATTTGTACTCATGTTGTGGAGAAGGTGGTTATGTCAATCATGAATTATTGGTAACTTTGTTCATTAGTGTTTAATAATGTTATTGAGCGTCATATGTAGTACATATGTAAACATGGTCAACTTTGAGTTGCAAATGGTTATAAATAAAATTGAATAAATCAATTATTTGTGTTTGTGCTTAATAATATTTAACACGAGAAGATAAAGAACAAAACAGATAAATCAAATTTCAAACCAAGTTTATATTGACATGAGACATTGCATTGCATAATCATTGTTAATGCCTAAGCATGTATTTGGATGCATGTCAATCCTGATTTTTTTTCCAACCAAAAATTAGTATATTCATACAATTTTCATACTTCTAAAAGAGACATAACCCAAAAAACCTTCATAGGCCATAGTTTTGTCATTTATCAACAAAAGACAGATCCAATGCCAAGGAGTGCATTGCAATCATATATAACTAAGACAGTTAAAAAAGAATAAGAAATAACGAGAAAGTAACATGGTTGCATAAATTGAAATACAAAGAAAACACTTATAAGAAAAGAAAGCTTTTAAACATCGACTCAATAGGTAATAAACCTTTTATTCAACATTGCATGCTTTTATACACAAAAATCACTTAAAACATATACTATCATGTTTGTAACAACTATGCATTTTTTTTATCAAAGTAAAAAAAAAAAAATTGCTCATTTCACTATGTCAGCACCACAAACATATTAATGTCACAAGAAAATTGAACATAAATTTTTAATACTTAAACTTGAGTAAACTAATCATACTAACATGGTAGTATTAGACTACAATAACTTAACATTGTTAGAGTTAAACTTGAACACACAAAGCACTCTTAATCAAAAATTATACAACACATAATATTATGGGAAAGGAAATAGATGCAAATTTGTTCATGCGAGAAGTATTGTAATTCTCTATTAGTTCCTTAAAAACACTAACATTTCTATCATATTAATATATAAGTTGTAGTGTGAAAAATTTCAAGTGTTTATCTTTTTTCTACATAGATTAAACCTTATCGCAGCGACGAAGATGCATAGGAAACAACAGAAGTGTGTCGCGATGGGTCATGATCTAAGTAACAGAAGGAGAATAGTGAGTTTTCTATTTGATGAATGAATTTGACAAATGAGAAGGAGAAACAGAGAAACTACACAAACTCCTTCTGACGTTGACAACTAGACGACGAGTGTGAAGGAGAAAAAGTGCACAAAAGAAGAAGAAACACTACTATGCAAACTAGGGTCTTTAATTTGCACACAAGGAGTGCCTTTTCCTTTCCCTCTTTTCATTTTCTGTTTTTATTTATTATTATTAATTAAGTAAAATAATAAAATAATATATTTAAAGCCAACTAAGTGAATGACTAATGAGCATATAACACTATTTGGGTGTTTGTCTATCTTTTTCCAAGAAATAATTATATACAACAGGAGAAAAAATATATGGAAGAAAGGAAAAAAAAATCTTAACACCTTATGTTTGGATAAAGAATTTTAAAATGACAATATTTTCAATACCAAGTAATTCAATTAAGAGTAATTAAAGTTCAGTCAATTATAAAATAATATGTTTGGATTATAAAATTTTACAAATATATTCACTGAAATTCAAAATAATATTTGTTCTATGATTTTCTTCTCACTCCTTTCTTTCTCTCTCGGCCCATATAACAACATCAATCTCAGCATTACAACAACAACAATCTCATGGCGAAACTTGTGTCCTTGAAAATCTTCAACAACAAATTTGAAGTTATCTTCCATTAACGAAGCAACTTCATTCACAACTACTTTATGTCAGCGACTAAGGCATCAAGATGGTTGAGGACCTTGCAAAAATCAATAGTGTTGATGATGCAACAAAAAGGATTCTTCGTGGTGTCAGCAATGGTGGTGGATGAGATGCTTGTAGAGTGGTGACACTATGATGAACTCCCTCCTCCCCCATATGCGAACTTACTTCTCCATCGTGTCAGTCACCCATCAAATCACTGAAAAGTGGAAGGGGATGATATTGCAAATGAAGATGAAACATGTTTTGTAAGATGAACATAAAGAGTGAAGAATTTTTAAAATCCCACATGTTTTAGTGGAATTTTAAATTCCTAATTTTAACAAAAGATCAAAATCCCAAATAATTCTCCAAATTCTCATGTTAAACGTCTAAAGTCCAAAAGGAAAAAAGACAATCAAACATATGTCACATAAGAAATAAGAAATTTTGTAAGCTGAATATGGGAATGAGATCAACCCATTATACTTTTGTTCATTTTTATTTTGACAAAATTCATTTTTACTTTTAAAAACTAAAAAAATATACAATTTCAGTTTTGTTGAAGTAATAAAATCATATCATATTTATTAGATGCAATAATTAAAGATTAATAATTTTTTCATATGATTAGAACAAAGTGTGTATATATATATATATATATATATATATATATTTATTCACCCCAAAAAAGAACAAAATATATTTATTTGCATAGAAGGATAATGGCCAATTGCCATTTACCATCATATTTCATTTTGCGAGAATTGTAACCTCATGTGTTAGAACATTGTAGATAACATAACTAGGAAATCTTGGGCGATGTTGAAGTGTGGAAGATGGAAAGTTTGGGGGTCATAAATGTTTGTAGTAAAAGAGGTCATCCATGGTTGTTTGACGGTAAGTGGTGGTGTGGTGTGCATTTAAATTGAGGCAGAGGGGTGTTGATGGTGATTAAGGGGCTTGTGGTTTGTGGTGGGACTATAAGGGCCATTGCTTCCTGCATCCATTTTTTGCTTTATGAACCCCCAAAATTTTCTAAATTTCATAATTGACCTTATTGAGCATACATACAACGCAAGGGTTGTCATTAGTGACGCGTGCGCGTCATCACTATTCATCTTCTTCATCATCCTCGACATTGATCCCTCTTCCTTCAAGATGTTGATCTCACAGCCTATGTCCTCCTCTAATAAGCAACACTCCCACATGGAGGTATTCTTAAACTTCTACCGAAAAATAAGCTCACGCACCTCCTCAACTCCTTATCGCACCAGAAAGTAAATTTTGTTTACATATTCCAAAAAAGTAATCCAAAACTTATGCATACATAATTTTGGATTACTCATTCTAGAATTATGCATACATACTTTTAGAATAAGTAATCCAAAAAACATGTTTTTGGATTTCTCATTTTGGAACTATGTGTGCATAATTCCAAAAATGGATAATTCGAAAGTACTCAATTTTTTTCTCTATTCCGAAATCTCCATCTAGAATGATAACTAGATATGAAAGAAAGAAAGAAGCAAGAGGTATTTTTGGCAATTGAGTTTTCTATGGATGCAAGAAGTAAAATGTGGGGTACAAGAGGTAATTTTTGCCTATGAATGGTGGATGGACTTTGTTATTGACACCATGTTTTTGGTTATTGACACCCTCTTTGATTTAGATTTTTTTTGTTGGTAAATATCTTTCTTAGAAATGTAATTTGTTTTCTATTATACAAAATGGAAGTGTATTTTAGTTTTGTATTGTGTATGTGTTTCCTAGAACAAAATAGAAATACATTTTCATTTTGTATGTTGCCCTAGTACAAAATTGAAATGCATTTTTGTTTTGCATTTGGAAACATAATACAAAACATAATTGTGTATCCATTTTTTTATTATGACAACATACAAAATAGAAATGTGTTTTGTTGTTTTTAAATTTGTCATAATATAAAATGGGAATGAATTTTCTTTTTCATGCTAAAACACCAAAATAGAAACACATTTCTATTTTTATTATTGATCAATTACCACATTTTAGTGCTAAAAACACTAAAATGAATTGTGGTCATTGATTAACAACAAAATGAGAATACATTTTCGTGAGATGACAATTCAAGGCAAACATTGAGATTATTATTACTACATAGGCATTTTTAAAAGTAATGTTGTCACTCATTATAAAAATTTAATAAATTGATTTTGTATTATATAAAATTAAAATCCACATAAGATATGATGATTTATTTGATTGATTAAAAATAAAATAGAATAAAAATATCTATTATTGCAATAATTGGAATCCCGTGGGTTGAATATTTGTGCTAATGATTCTCTTTAGTCATAAACATATTAAAAAATAATTATAATCCTAAATCAGTAATAAATTGAAAACTTGTTTAAATCATTTAAGGTAATAATATAATATTTAATGAAATATTTAATTTATGTAATAGATAATAGAATGATTTAATTACATGAAACATATAGTATTTAAGAAATCATGTTTTAATATTTAAAGAGACGGATATTTAAGATAATAATATAAAGTAATAGAATGATTGTTATACCAATTAATCAATTAAATTGGAATTGATTGAATTTTGAAAAATTATTAATAGAAGACAAATATAATTGAATAATATCTTAATAGAATGAAAAATAAAATATAATTAGTTTACATAATAGAATAATATTTTTCACTTAATAAAATAATTAAATTGAATAATATTATTTAATAATTTTAGAGAGAATAAATATGGATTTGCCACATAATATCATCCCATATATATATATATATATATATATATATATATATATATATATATATATATATATATGTGTGTGTGTGTGTGTGTGTGTGTTTTTGATCGTTGAAGCTTTGGACTACAACAAATAATATTTTTATGTCTGCATAAAATATAGAAATTGTTATTAATATGATTTTTAAAGTGATTATTACAAAGTCAGTAAATATCATATATATATATATATATATATATATATATATATATATATAATGATTTGCAATTATACGATAATATTAAAATCATTTATATATTTATATTATTAGTATATAAGCTGTTTTTTAGGTTAGGATATTTAATATTGTATACAAGAAGAATTCAATTGGCACTATGGTGAGATTATTTAAGAGAAAAAACCAAAAAAATCTTACTTAATAAAAATAAATAAGATTAGGTTAATTAGTGGTTGATTAATAATTTATTCTTATATTATGAATTTAATTTTTCACACTTAAAGTGATAATAGTTTTAGAAATTATATTTTTAGGTCCAGACACATCACATGTGTATCTATCATGGGAAATTTTTTTAAAGTCAAATAAGATTATTACAACTGAATTTTTTTTTCCAATAACATATACATCATTCAAACTTGAGACTACACTAAAAACTTAAAGTTAGAATAATTTTGTGCCTCATGATAGATTTTTTTCCTTCTAAAACTATTATATTTTTCGTTAAGTCACATGACATCTCTTATATTAAAATTTAATTTAATTTTATAATTTTTATTCTTCTCAAAGATTATTATTTAAATTTAATTTTTATATTATAACAGATTAAAGACATTCTCAGATAACTATATATTTTTTGAAATCTTAATATTTCACACCAAAAAAATTAACCTGTCTTGATTGAAACAATTTATTTCATAATTCATTCTTGTTTGATATACTAAAATATTAATTCTCTTAAAAAAACTAAAATATTCATTATTAATTATTCCTCACAATTCAAGATTTTGCTTGATAATAAATATTGGATAGATTTAGATGAAATCTTAACTTTAGTTCCTGAAGATTTAAGATTTTATTCTGTTTATTTTTTTTATATAATTTGGAGGCATCTGAAGTTTGAGTTTGATATCCAATTAGTTTATCTCCTGTTGGGGCAAGTAAGATGAAGTAAGAAAAACGTCAGGAAGATACTTTTTTACATGCATTTTTAAATATATATTTTTATTGGTTAAAATTTATTTAAAATAATAAAATATTATGAGTTTTATATCAAATAAAACTATTCTCTTTTCTAATTTTTAGTTTTAATATATTTTAATCAATTAGAAAAATTATATTTAAAATAATGTATTTCTAACACTTGTCTTTAGAATAAATTATATTTTAATTATAACTTCATTTTCAAGCCAAAAATCATACCCTAATCCTTAATTAAGTATTCTCCACT
This sequence comes from Glycine latifolia, assembly GCA_013407115.1. Lineage (NCBI taxonomy): Eukaryota > Viridiplantae > Streptophyta > Magnoliopsida > Fabales > Fabaceae > Glycine > Glycine latifolia. The sequence goes on along the minus strand of CM023942.1, from coordinate 17,507,286 downwards.
TCAAATAAAATTAAAGAGCTCTATGATTGAATTTTTTTTGAAGAATAATTTTTAAAATTATTATATTGATCAATTTGATTTTTATACGGTGCAAAAACCTTAATTTAATCTTTAAAATTACTATTATCAATTAATTTGGCTCTTATTATTAAAAAATAAATTTAATTGTTAACTTTAATAACTAATCAACGAATTTGATCCCCTCTCTTCAAAAAAAGAAAACTAATTTAATCCCCTATCATTTACAAAAAATAAAAAAATAACTAATTTGGTCCCTAACGTATATATCGGTGTGTATGAATTAATTTGATCCTTAAAATTAATTCACCATTTTATTAACTTAGAAATGAAATTGATCACAGGTACTAATTTTAGGAATCAAAATTTATTATATATTTTTTTTATTGTATGGTTGGAGTTAATTTTACGATCATATTAATATTCACTCTTAGCGACTTTTCTTTTTCCCTAAAATGAAGAATATTAAAGTTAGAATACTTGAGTTAGAAATATTTAGGAATCTGATTATAATAGTAGTTCTCCCATTTTCCTTTATATTTTGATCTATGAACAAAATGTATCCTTCCTTATTTTTTAATTTATTTAACTTAATTTTAATCTCTTTATTTTATTTCTTTATATTTTTTTTACAAACTTATATTTTTGTTCTTTAATCTTTATTCCAAGACCATAGTAAAATACTTGAAGCTTTGAAGTGTAATTCCCTGAAAATTTTTCTTATCTTATTTCTAACATTTGTTTTTGTCACCATGATATTTTGTAAAGTATCTATCAATTTTCTGATAACTAATTTTTGTTGAATTTTTTTTTATTTTTTGCCTAATTTTTTATTATCATAATTGCACTTTTATATAAGATCTAAAGACTAGAATACCTATTTTTTGTTTAGAACCTTTTCTTGAATATTTTTATTTTATAATCAAGATTTTCTTTTTTTTGAAAATATGATTTCTTATCTTTTAGTCATGAACTTTTTAATGTATTTAAGACTATTTTAGCAACCTTTTCATTTTTATAACATTTGCTCCAAATGGTTTATAACATTTGCTCCAAATGGTTAATAATATATTGTGATTCTAATTACCTTCTTCCAATAACTTCTTTTTCAAAGTCAATTGTTTTATCACCCGAGTTTTCTCACTTAATATTTAGATTTGTAACTTGTCATATCTTTTGTTTGATTTTTTTTAACCAAATCAGGTCTTTTATAATTTTCTATCCGTATGAATAAAAGATAGGCACTAAGAGATTTGTAATACTCACATATCTTATTTAACCAATTGAATTAGACTATCTTTTATAACTTTTAAAAATAAATATAAAATTAAAATTTATGTTATTTACAAAGTCTCTCTTAAAATTACCTTGCAAAAACTCTTTTATTAAAACTCGATCATTACCAAAGAAAAAATCAATTTCAATTTGAAATTAAATTCATTCTTATAAGATGTCATCTTACTATTTAAGACAAGTGTTTATTATCTTAAAATCATGTCATTAAGAAATCTAATTGAGAAATTAAAAATATATTATCCTTCTTAATTTAGATCTCCAAAATCATTGAACTTTTGTAAATTATCTTGTCTCATTCCCAATATATTCATTTAGATCTCCACAGAGAATATTTTATTCTTGTGAAAGCTTTGAACCAATCACTCCAAATTCCTGAAAACTTTTCTTTCAAAAGTGTTTCTCATCCTACTTTGGGTACATAAACACTCAGGTATTGATAGCCTCCCGTGTATATTACTTATAAAGAAACAATTGTCTTCTTAATCGTTTTTACATCCACCACATTCTCATTGTCATCATTGTCCATAATAATATTCACTTTATTCTTTCATGTAACTTTTCCTTGTATCAAAGTTTAAATTTTATATTGCGAACTCTTTAACTTTTTTTTCTCAATATATTTAATTTCATTAAGACACATAAAGTTAATCTTTCTCTTATTCATGATAACCACAATTTGATGAACAAAGTATCAATAGTCTAACTGCAAAATCTAATTAGATATTTTGGACTAAGTTTATACTTGTGGGTTATTATCAATTATGACATTTTATTTTTTAAAAAAAAAATCATCAATTAGATGATATTTAAAGTTTTGAATCAACTAATAATGTGATTAATTGATAACGAGTTTTGGACACCTAATAATGGTTTATGAGAGAGATCTTATAAGACTAATTAAGTGTGTATTTGATTTATTGTTGGAAGACCCCAAATATTTATTAAATAAAAACTCTGAATTTTTATTTCTCACAAAATATATATGAGAATGTGAGTCCGTTCCTCAACATTAAACCAAAATAGTCTATCTAATAAAAGATGTCTAAGATTAATAAATAGAATTTGAAAAGTGATGAAAATAAGTATTTAAATCAGTGTGTTAAATTCATATAAAGTATATCATTCTTTAAATGTTATTTAATTTTCCTGCAACTCTCTCATATAAACTTTAAAAGCTGAATTTATACAAAAATTAACTTGTGAAAATATTTTTAAGAATGCATTAAATATTTGTTACTAGAAAACAACTATAAGTTAGCATCATTAAGAATAGGGATAAACGAATTTTTAATTTATGTAAATAAGACCGAATTTGATTTTAATTGCCCTTCTTTACTTCGATTTATAATTTTTTAAAATGATCGCTATCACTATTAATTAATCACATTTGTATCTAACCTTATTACGTGACATGCTACAAGAGGAGGAGCAAAAGGGAGACCGAGTGATCAGAGATGCCATAGTCACCCCCAAAATATTCAAATTCCTTGAAGATTCTTATACAAAAATATTTGATGGCATCCCTGGATTGAAGTAAGAAAAAATGAAAGGTTTTGGTCTTGACTCGCTTAAACTAAAGTCCTGCCTCCTCTTTATGTTACCTATGGTTGTCAACATGATGAATCTAGAATCAAGTTATACTTGTGTCATCACTTAGGATGTGTTTGGATTAGCATTGAAACTACATTGAAAGAAAAAATTAAGTATTTTAATGCAAAGACTCCAAAGCAAATGCGTTGTAACTTTCATTTGAAAGTCCATTGAAGTTGAATTCAATTGTTTCCCAAACATACACTTGGTAGTGACAGACTATTTTAAAATAAAGTATCAAAATCAACAACCAAAACTTAATCATATTTACAATAAAAAAAACATATTTAAGCGTTGAAAATATAATGCAGGCAATCAGATGAGAGACATCTTCAATATCAAAGTCGAGCAGAAAGAAAATAAATTTATATGCAACACAATACTTCCCGAACGAGAAAAGGTTTAACAAGTATAGAACCACTTGTTACTATTGCATAAGTCACTGCTACAAAAAAAGCTTTTTACATCGGTTCTGTACCACTTTGTATCAACTCTTTCATGCAGTTCCCGATTGCGGCTTTTTGACCATCTGGGGGTAAAAAAATTTGGTATTTACATTTTGGGGGTAAAAAATTATAAAATTCTTATTTAGGGGTAAGTCGTGACATGAAGCACGATTTTAAAATCAGAAGTCGTGACATATGTCACGACTTTAATTTTTTTTTTTTTTTAAATGAAAGTCGTGTAATATTTTACGATTTTACTGTGCAAGTTTCGTTTTTTTCAGTAGTCGGAAATATATTTATGACTTTGAAGTCGTAAATATATTTTTAACTTTAATTTAAATTTTTGTTTTTTTTTTTAAATAATTAAGTTTAGAAGTCGTAAATATTTGTACGACTTTAAACTCGTACAAATATTTATGACTTTAGTTTTTATTGTTTTTTCCTTTTTTTAAGTTTTTAAATTATTTATGCACAATACTTTAAAGTGAAGTCATGAAAATGTATGCGATTTTGGAATTGACATAAAAAGCAAATCCGTAAATGCATGAAATTGCTTTTTCAATTATTTAATTATTAAAGGCTGGATAGAAAGTTTACGTGGTGCACTTTTGATTTGGTTTTTGCCAACACTCACTTTGCTCCAGTTTATTTCATTTTTATTGCTATTATTTGTAATATTAATTTTATTTGTTGAGTTTTGTTGGTTTTTTTTATGTATATAAATTAAATTCCTTCCCAATGTTTTAATATATTTTTTATATTTTAAAATAATTTTGTAATTTTTGTTAGTAATTGTAAATTTGTAATTTGGATAGAAATATTGTTTGATTAAATTTTTTGATAATAGGAGGACTTTTTTGATATATCAAATAAGATATAAATAATTTGTTTATTATTATTTATTTTGGCAAATATTATTACGTTAAGTAATCATTTGATTTGGTACAGTAATATTAAATAATTTTGCTTAGAGCAATTGTATGGACACTTAAAATTATATTATAAGAGTTATTGATATGTTAATACCAAATATAATTTAAGTAATAATAGTACTTAAATGTCTTGCATAAAAAGATTAATCAACATCAAATGAAAATTAGAAAGTAAAGAAAACTAAAAAAAAATATGGACCCATTAGTTGTCAACTTCTTTGTATGGACAGTTACGACGATTATGTCCTTCACTTCTACACAATGAGTATTTTTTTGGCCTATTTGGAATTGGTTCGTCCATCTCGTTATATATACGAGTAGTGATCGGCCTTCCCAATGTTTTTCGTCATTTTGAATCATCAGGCATAAAATGTGGACCCAAATATTGAGGCCAATTTTCTTCGCTTCCAAGGGAATGAAAATGATGCTGATAAACTTTGCAAATGTTTTCCAACTTGTATACAGGGTCAACAAAGTCATCGTAATTTAAGTTGCAAGACGCACACGCTGCAATTGCATGCGAGCATGGAATTCGAAAAGCTTGGAAATGTCCACACTCACACGACCATTCGTTCAACCTGACAGTGTAACTCATTGCTCGTTGTCCATGACGCGTATTAGCAATTTCTTGAATCTCAAACTCACCTGTTTCTCGAACGTACATGCGAACATAATGTGAGGTAGCAATTCGTTGATTTTCTTGCATCATTGCATACACATCTTCAGAGTACCTGTGTCCTGCCTTTATCATATTCATTATTTTCACTCCATTAGCAACAAATGAGTCATTTATCTTGTTAAATGTTTCATTGACTAAGGCAGTAATAGGTAACGCTCGGGCCCCTTTCAAAACAGAATTCATACATTCGGCAAGGTTGGTAGTCATGTGTCCATACCGTTTGCCTTCATCATATGCCTAAGTCCACTTAGACTTGGGGATTTGTTCCAACCAATCTACTTCTTGTGGGAATTGTGACCACATTGCGAGCAACTTTGCCTCCAATCGAGGTTTTCGCAACTCATATCCTATGGGAAAAGACAAAATAGAATGTCAAATATTTGTTACAATTAATAATGCAAAACTTGTTTATGATGAAATGGTTAGAAGGTTACCCATATTGATGACTTGTTTTTTTAAATCAACATTTTTGAACTGTTTGTTAAAATTTGATGCTATGTGGCGAATGCAGTAGACAGAACATACATCCGGACCATGCCACCCAACTCGTTCTGATCGCAAAGCAGCTAGTAAACCGGTTCCCCTGTCTGATATAATACACAAATTTGGTTGAGGTGTAACATATCTTCTTAAATAATGCAAGAACCACATCCAAGCCTCTTTGCTCTCGCTCTCAACAATTGCAAACGCAACAGGAAAAAGGTTTCTACTACCATCTTGTGCAATGGCAGTCAACAAAGTACCATGATATTTTCCAGTTAAGAATGTTCCATCAACCTGTACAATTGGCTTGCAATATTTAAAGCCTTCAATGCATGGCTTAAAAGCCCAAAATACACGATTAAGGATTACTTTTGAAGATCCATCTTCACCATCCTCCATTACAGTGGATGTTTTGTATTTAACAATTGTACCTGGTATGAAGTGTGTAACAGCTGTCATCCATACAGGAAGATAAGTATATGAATGTTCCCAATTTCCAAAAGCCATTTCAACAGCTTTTTGTTTAGCTATCCAAGCTTTTTTGTATGACACAGTATACCCAAATCGTTGGAGTATGTCTGCAACCAAAGTTTTGATTTGGATACCAGGATTTGTTTTCACTAACTGCACAATATTATGAGCAATAACGGAAGAGTCTAACCTAACATGATCTTGTGATATTTGTGAAGTCGTGCAAGTGTGAAGACCATTAATTTTTTTCATCTCCCACTTGTTGCGTATTTTGCTAAACGATGCTCTTGCCCTCCAATAACATCCATTACCATACTGATTACACCTAACAACATACTTGTCACTCTTGTTCTCGTCAACATCAAAATTAAATGAATGAACAAAATGAAATTCCTTAATTGCATTGACAGCTTGTTGTTTCGATTCAAATGTCATACCTTCATAAAGGTCATTTGTACCCCCAGTCTGTTTGTTGTTAAATGGATTCGAGTACTCAAAATCTTCATAAAGTTGGCTACTAATTGTCTCAGCATATGAAGAAGACTGACCTTGTGTTTGATTGCTTGGTTGTCCACTGTCTTCATCACTGTTCAGTTCAACTTCCTCGTCACTGAAGTCGCTGACATTATCTCTTATCGTCGATTCTACGTTATTCATGACTGGGAAAGAAACAACAGTTAGACTGAACATAATCAAGGCCATGGAGTTTACAACACTGAAGTAAATACATTGATGCAATAACTCATAAGCGTATTTACCTTATGTGAATTTCAATGTCTCCAAGTGTGAAAGGTAACAAACTTGTGCAATATTTGTGATGTTACTAACGAGATATTATTTGAGTTGAAACTCACCAATTATATAAGAAATCTAAATGAACATGTAGCAGATGTCTTCTATTAAATGAATAGTATTTTTTTTCCTTTACACTGGATAACTTTAATGCTTAGAACCTACACATAAAGGTCATAAAGGCTGTATTGTCAATAGTGATAATTGTTTCTGAATGATTCCTTTCCAATAATTGTACACAACAATTTAAATTAATACTTATAACATATAATGATGCTATTTATATTAAGCATAATAATATATTTTCAAATTTATAAGGTGATTTTTTAATTATAGTTACAAAATCATTATTTAATTACGTAATACAACCAATAATATTTTAGTAAAAACATTATAATTTAATATTAATTATAGTTACAAAATAATTGTTTAATTACCTAATACTAATTAATATTTTATAGAAAAATTATAATTTAATATATTAATTAAAATTAAAAAATAATTATTTTATTACATAATACTAATTAATATTTTACTAAAATCATTATAATTTAATATTAACTATAGTTACAAAATTTTTATTCATTTATAACATTTAATTGTTTTTGATCATTTCAATTGATTACCCATATTGAATAAAGACGTGCCTAACACCACGACTTGAAAGTCGTGCATACCTACACGGTTTCAATTACATTCCATTTTAAATTAATACTTATAACATATAATGATGCTATTTATATTAAGCGTAATAATATATTTTCAAATCTATAAGGTGATTTTTTAATTATAGTTACAAAATTATTATTTAATTAAGTAATACAACCAATAATATTTTAGTGAAAACATTATAATTTAATATTAATTATATTTACAAAATAATTGTTTAATTACCTAATACTAATTAATATTTTACAAAAAAATTATAATTTAATATATTAATTAAAATTACAAAATAATTATTTAATTACATAATACTAATTAATATTTTACTAAAATCATTATAATTTAATATTAACTATAATTACAAAATCTTTATTCATTTATAACATTTAATTGTTTTTTATGGTAAATCATTTCAATTTGAATAAAGACGTGCCGTACACAGCAATTTAAAGTCGTGTGTACCTACACGATTTCAATATTGCCAATATTTTATGGTTTGCAACTATTACTCAATTCATGCAAATTGCAATATCCATTACTTGGCATCATCTCCTTGTAATAGTACAATTAAAATAAGGTGAAGCAGAACCCGTGCTGCTCGTGGATGTGGTGAACGCTGTGTAGCTCATGAAGTCCAACAAATAATCAATATAGGCACTGTTTTAACACATGGCCTGCAACCACATGAATAAAGCTAAAAAAAATCCAAGTCTATTGAATGATGTTTAAAGCTGAACGTTGTTGCTCGTCCCATATGGCATGAGGATTCAGCACATTAAAATGTTGGAAATGACAAATGATTAAGCAGGTGGTGTTTCATACCCGTGGATGTGAACAGTGGTCACGCCTCGTGGTCGTGACTGGCATTGAAGAAAGTAGCCTTCTGCTACTTTGATAATACAGACCTTGTGCTGCATTGAAGAAAGTAGGTCTCTGTGTATCATGATAAGGCCGATCATCACAACCACGAAACTTCAACAAAGTCCAAAGGCATTCAAAAATCTAATCATTCACGTGAACTTAATTGACAAAGCCAGGCATTAGTCCAATCAACTATGTGGAAAAATTAAAACTTGTTATAAAGGTAGTCAAAATTTAATTGGCCTTATCTTAAATAATGCATGCCACACGACATAGAGTATTCAGAGTAATAGTAAACAAAATAAATAATAATAAATGAATGTCATACCTACGTACTTGAGTATATAAATTTCAAGTTTCGCCTTATTTTCTTCCTGCAACAACACTTTTAACACTTTGTTCGTGTTTCAAATTTTCTTACTACCCACCTTTCTCCTCCTATTACCATACACAGTTATAGAATGGCAAACACACGACCAGGACCTTTTGATGAGTCATTGTTGCGGTTCCAAGATGGTCATGTTTCAAACCTAATATGGGAAGGTGAGGAGCGCTTGCTTCGCCCTAGGTTTCATTCTGTTTGGGGTATGACACATTACCATCAGATAGACAATCGTGTCAAGAACATCATACATCAAGTTGGTTTTGGTGATGTCATGGCTGTGGGACAACTAGAAATTAACCAACATTTGGTTACTGCGTTGGTTGAACGGTGGAGAACCGAAACGCACACATTCCATTTTCCATATGGAGAGGCAACGATCACCCTACAAGATGTTGCTCTTCAACTAGGCCTCAAAATAGACGGCGTGGCAGTAACCGGAGTGACTCTCGGTGATGTTCGTGAAGCCTGTCAGAACTTATTGGGAGACACTCCTCCTGATAAGTATATTAAGGGCAAAACTATTTACCTAACATGGTTGCGCCAAAATTTTCAACACCTTCCTGCCGATGCTGATGAGTTTGTAATCAACCAACATGCTAGAGCTCATATAATGATGCTCATAGGTGGTTGTTTGATGCCTGACACATCTGGAGCACGCGTACATTTTATGTATCTTTTGTTGTTAGCCGACTTGACTGAGGCAGCTACCTATAATTGGGGAGCAGCAGTATTAGCTTCCCTATTTCGATCACTAGATCGGGCTGTTAAAGCCTCACAAACTGAAATTGGTGGATGTTTGTTGCTCCTGCAATCATGGGCGTGGGACCGCATTAGATGTATTGCCCCACAGATACTTCCCATGTCGAACGAAGAAGTTCAGCAAGGTCTTGGATTTCCGCTTGCACGAAGGTGGTGTCGTCCTACGACACAACCAAATATATCGACCAACTCAGTGAGATTGATATATGGCATTTTTGATAGACTACACATAAACGAGGTTCATATCTTAATTTTAAACTCTCATGTTCAGTAATTTTTACATTAACTTATTAGTGTACAAACTGTTGGCAACAATAACATATATTTTGCAGTTTTTGTGGACACCGTACGACACCCCTGAAATAAGGCCATTAATTCAAAATATAGACATATCTATGATTGTGCATGCAAGAGTCCCTCTCATATGTTACGCGATTGTGGAATGGCACCCGGTGGACAAGGTTATGAGACAATTTGGAATGAGACAAACCATTCCACATGACCCACCAAACCTCGACGAACTCCACAACATAGATATGAGAGGCAGAACAGATATTTTTTGGCCTTATTATCATCATCGCTGGATTCGCGCATATAATGATTGGAATGATTTCATTGTTCAAGGTGTAATGGACCAGAGTATTTTGCATGATACTACTGAATACATGCAATGGTATATACGTCGAACTAGACGATATATATCGCGTGAGGGGACACCCATTTATGAGGTAAATGTAGTTTTGTAAATTGTGTGCATTTTTTATTACTATTATTAATGATTATAGATTTATAAATTCAAACATCTTTGTTTACAGTCCCGTGCTGACCACCAACACCATCAATCACATACTGACCCGAATGTACCTCCGGTGCATGTTTCTGGATTTATGCCCCACTATCATCAATCACATGGACAACCTTTTCATCAGCCAGTGGGTTTTTCTGGATACATGCCTCAAGGTTGTGGACAAAGTTCACAACAATTTGGGTTCTCCTCGTATGTGCCTCACTACTCATTCCAAGTTCCTTCTAGTTCAAATATTTTTGAAGGACACTCACAGAGATTTGGTACCACCTTCAACACTCCACCATCGGCATATAATCCATCACCATCGACATCTTTTTATCGTCCGACATTACCTCCTCAAATGCGTGACATAGGTAATGAGGATGACGATAATGATGATGATCAAAATAATACAACCAATAATGATAATGATGATGATGATGGTGATGATGATGATGATGATGGCCACGGTGATCATGATATTCCTCAACAACAACAAACACAAACGCATGATCATCGTAGAACAAGGGGAAGAGGTGGTAGAACAAGAAGAACAAACCCAGACACAAATCCAGCGCAACAAGAAGAAAGACCTCGACGCGTATCTAGAAGAACTCGTTGTGGAACATCATCTCATTATTAATTTTTTCCTTTAATGACTATGTAATTAATTTGAATTTTATTTCATAAATATATGTCTTTCAAATAATATTTTGTGTTAATTTTACAACTACTTTTACAAAATTCAATTACAATTATTGTGCCTAACGATTAATTAAAATAATTATATTTGTCATAATTACTTAAACAAAAAATTTAAATTTAAGTTATTTCATATATTACAAGCCAATACTATTATCAAAATTTTGTAAATTTTAAAAATTTTAAATTTACTAACAAATTATACAAAAATAACTAAATAAATTTTAGATTACATACTAAATATTAAAAAAATTGAGATTATAATAATTAAAATTACATGAATTAACATTACATATTTTTTAAATAATTTAAGTAACAAATTTTAAATTTTGTTTAAGTAACAAATTTTTTTTACATTATATACTAAATATTAAAACAAATTATAATAATTAAAATTACATGTTTTTTTAATTAATTTAACTATCTAATTTTTTATTTTTTTAAATAACATTAAGACTAAATTACAATATAAAAATTATAATAACTCAAATAATAACTAAACTATATGGCATGAGGAACCATCTACGTGACCAATGAAAAAAGAAAATTATAAATTATTTAACAAATAGTAAACAAAACCAACGACAAACTAAGAGAAAAAAAAAACTCATTCAAAATCGGATAGCTTTTCACGACTTCACTTTGCATGCATAATTTAAAAACTTAAAAAATAAAGTTAAAGGAAAAAACAATAAAAACTAAAGTCGTAAAAATTTGTACGACTTTAAAGTCGTACCAATATTTACGACTTCTAAACTTAATTATTTAAAAAAAAAAATTTAAATTAAAGTCGAAAATATATTTACGACTTCAAAGTCGTAAATATATTTCCGACTACTGAAAAGAAACGGAACTTGCACAGTAAAATCGTAAAATATTACACGACTTTCATTTAAAAAAAAATAAAAATTAAAGTCGTGACACGTGTCACGACTTCTGATTTTAAAGTCGTACTACGTGTTACGACTTACCCCTAAATGAGAATTTTATAATTTTTTACCTCCAAAACGTAAATACCAAAATTTTTTGCCCCCAGATGGTCAAAAAGCCCCCGATTGCAACTAGGACAAAGTCATTTGTCAGTTGCTATTCCATGATTTACAGCAAGATTTGGTGAACCATATTAGAAGTTTAGTTACCAGGGATTAAAATTTTTCTATCCAACATACTTTAAGAGAGGGTAATTGTTCTGCAAATGGCTAGAAGGGGTTCCTCTTCTCTTGTTAAGTAAGATATCATGGATCATTCATTTCTTACTCTGACAATTCTGTCAGATGCTTGTAGCACTTCCATGTTAGACCTCAATGCTTTTGTTTAATTTGTCTTTAGCTTTCTGAATAATAATAATAAAAACAACTAGATGTTTTAAATGTCTTCCTACACAAATAAAACATTGTGTTTTATTTATAGAAGTCATTTAAATTTAAAAATATATAAATTTATTTTGATTTTACTTTTTTATTGTTTAGATTACATGTATTTGTTTGAAAGTAATCATGTTTAAGTTGGATAAAAATATTATGAGTAATAAATTTGCTTTTTAAGTATTTAATATATTTATATTCACTATTCAAATATGAAATGTCTTATTAAACTGAAATAACTCCAAATCTGTCTATCCGTGCTGGTACTTTAATTTTAATGTAACTTAAAGAAGCGGAATAAATAGTAAATAATAAACAAAAGAGGAAAATTCATAGGAAAATAGTAGGAAAAGAAAATGCACGTAAGAAGAAAAGAGGCAGAAGCAGGTGAACCAAAAAGTCTTTCAGACCTTAAAAATAAATATAAATTTTTATATATTTATTATGATTAAAATATTTATAAATTAAAATTTAAAACTAATATACTTATTAAATTTTAAAAAAATTTAACAGATAAAAATCAAATCTATAAAAATATTCCATTAATTATCACTTCTAAAACGTTAAATTGAAATATCTTATGTAATAATCAATATATTTTATATTAAATTTTAACTTGATAATATTTTTTTAACAGATTTGATAGTTATATTAGATTTTATTTTAATAAAAATATTTTAATCTTAATTTGATAATGGTTATTAATTGTTTCGATATTATCACATAATATATATATAACACGAAGACACACACATACACACTTGGTTTTGCTCCCTCCGTCCCCCATATTCCTAGTTCAAGAATTGAGATTGATCAATTCAAACCCCAGAGATCATACATACCCTCTCCCAATCCTCATTGAACCCTCTCTCTCCATGCTTATTTAGAGCCCTTTTTTTGTTTTGCATCACCCAATCAATCACTGATCCCTTGGTCTTCATTGCCCACATATCTTTTTCTCTCAAAATTTGTGACTGTGTTGCGAAGATGAGCGATGCGGGGTTTAGGGCTTCAATTCCGAGCAGTGTAAGGAGGACGATCCAGAACATCAAGGAGATCACGGGCAATCACAGTGAAGAAGACGTCTATGCAATGCTCAAGGAGTGTTCCATGGATCCCAACGAGACTACTCAGAAGCTTCTCCTTCAGGGTAGGGATTTCGATCTTGAATCTTATTAATATCTCTGTTCTGTTATTCTTCTTCTTCTGATCCGTGTATTGGTTGGACTTTGTGGTTTTTCTCATCTGGGGCTCCTTTGTTTTGTTTTGATTTTGATTTTTTTACTCCCGTTTTTTTGTAGTGGAATGAATGATTGTGTTTGCTATGATGGGGTTTCAGTTTCACTGTTGAGACACTTTTGTTAGGTTGAGAGGGGATTTTTAAAAAGTTTTTTACTACCCCTTTTGGTTTTTGAGGGGCTTTGTGTAGCTTGACTTATAGAAAGTTCAGTTTTTGGATGAAACTTTGAGGTTTTTTTTTTTCACTTTCGTGCCCTGATGTAGTTGGTTAATTTGTTTAGATCATTAGGACTTTTTTCTTGGAGTTAGAAACTCAGAATGGTTTATGGTATCATTTATTCAACCTCCATTGTCTGTTTGTTTGTTTGTTGATGCCTTGAGCTTGTTGTGTTTAAGCTTGCACTGTCACTGAATCTGAGTTCAATTGATATTTTTATTTTATTTTGTTTGACGATTGGTTAGTCGGAGTTATTTAAGCAAGGAACTTGTGTTGGATGTGTTGAGAGTGGTTACTCTTTCTTATTGGGTTTCTAAATGAGTATTAATGATGCTGTTATGGGGTTTCATGTAATCTTTTCCCTCTCTTCCCAAGATTTTCTTTTTCCACATACATGCCTGGCATTTCAGAACTATGTTTTTAGCTGCTAATAGTTTATTGAGTTGAATGTAGACCAGAACTGGATTCTTATGAAGGATATTTTACGCTTTGGTAGGACATTGTATTTTAAATTGACTAATACAGTATTCCATCCCCCCCAAATTTTTAACTCCAAAATCTTCCCTTTGTGCTTTAATGTATGTCCTATTTCTAGTTTCTTACTCATTATCATGATAAAGAGAATTTCCTTCTTGGCTTGCTCATTTGGAAATCTAAACCCCTTTCTTTGGATGATAAATGCCATTGGCTTGTTGCAAATTCACAGCCTTTACATTGATTTTCCATGTTTTGTGCTGTGTGTGAGGCTAGTGTGGAAATACGACTTCATTTATTTTACATTGTTGCTACATGTTTATGGGATGATTATCTTGCAGTTCTTGTAAAATTCTGGCTGCATTCTTCTACCTTGGAGCAGTTTCTCATGATATGTTTAGGATTTAGAACTAAATCCAAAGTTACAGCAGTATAGCAGATCACAGTGTGATGATATAACAAAGAAAGTGGACTGAATGGAAACACTTAAAAAAATTATAAAATAGCACAATTGATAATCATAGTTCTAAAACTTTAATAAATCATCTGGTAGTGGAATAGGAAAAAAAGTACAGGAGTAGACAAAAATAGTACAGGTATCAGTTGAAAAAAGGCCAAGATTAACTAATTTTTCATGATTCATGAGCATGGCAGTTAAAACTAAAATCCTATTTAGCATAGGTATTACAACCACAGATGACTGCAAACAACCTACAAATAGGAAGAGAGATATAAGAGAAGAAAAGAAGAGGAACAAATACTGAGACAACTGCATTACAAAGGTGTAGGTAGTCTTGCCTTTTATGTTGAAGGAGAGGGCTATGGGAAACAAGCGCACAGAGATGGGTGCAATACTGAATCAAGGGTTGAAGGCCCGAGCAAGGTTGGAAGAGGGTCAAAATGATGTCAAATAGTTACTGGAGCTACTCCTATATTTGGACTCAACAGAGCAAGATGCTATGCGTGACACTCTGTAAACATGATTTGTGATCCTTAAATTTGTTTGTAGGAGTCGGTGGATCTTGACTCCTTAATATGGTGTATTCAGTAGCCCATTGGTGAAGATGGGTTACAATTAAGTTAGAACGGCAAATTTGGCTCCGTGTAGAACAGCAGCCACTACAGTCCATGTTGAACCACACTATAGGTCACTATTGTGGCGCTCCATGCCACAAAAGTGAAGTGCACTGCAATAAGGATTCAGAATTGACCAAGAGCCACTCTGCCATGCTATTGTATGTTGTAATGTCCATGAGATTGTCTGATGTTAAAGGCATTTGGTTTCCATGGAGTAATCTATTGACTTGTGAAGTTTGAAGTTCTTATTTGCTTGTTTATTTGTCTACTTATTGGGTGCTGACCTCACCTAGTGGGATAAAAATTTGTTGTTGGCTACTTAATGGGTAAATTTAAGCAATGAATTTTTGTGTCAGACTATTAATTCTCAGTTTTAATTTCTATGCACAGTTGATTTTTCATGTATTTGATTGGCTGTAGATGTGTGGTCTGTTGCTCTTTTTATACGTTACTGTCTTCATAATTGTTTTCATGCTCTTTTAATTGTTTCCCCTTTTGGGTTATTGGTTGGAGTGTGAAGTTTCATGCTGTCATCATTTTGCACATAATGTTCTAATTCCATTCATGTATTGTTCTTTATAATGTCATGCTGAAGTAGCTTGGGCGGTGTTTTTCCTTCTTTGGGGTTATTGATTCAATCTTTCATCCTTCTCTTTTTGAATGCTTTTCATTTATGCCTGATTTCTATGGGCTCATTGGTTCTTAATTTTTGATGTAAATTCTAAATGAGTTTATACATTATTTTGTGTTACATATTTATTGTTCTTGCGACGTCAATGTCTTAACATAAATATGTTTTTTTACAGACACATTTCATGAGGTCAAGAGAAAGAAGGACAGAAGAAAGGAGGTAAGATATTTAAGTCAGTAATGGCCTTCAATAATGTATTACTAACTGGCTCTCATGGTTGATTATCTATTGTTTCATTTATTCCTATTGTTGAAAAGATTGTAGTACTTGAAAACAGAGACTTAATGGAAATTTGTGTCTAATCATACCACATTGGAATATTATTATTGTACAACTTTTATCATAGCATGGTAGTTAATCCTAAATAGTGGTGAGTGGCTGTTGACCCCAACTTTTATTATACTTGCCTTACATTTCCTTTGAGTGCATTTTGTGTATCTTCTTTGGCCCTATTCATAGCTTCATATATGTAACTCCTTCTTTTTCTCTCATCCTAAGAACTTGCACAAGGGGCCCCGTAGCCTTAAGAATGTAAATACCATTGTTCCAAAATGTAGGCATGAGTATGTTGTTGGTTTCCCTTTTTCCTCTAGCCTCTTTAGCTAACTTGGACTGATAGAGTACTCATGTTAGTTGTGACAGTTGTCATAGACTCAGTCTGTTATGACAGCTGTAGGTTAGTTAGAGTTAGTCCTGTTGGCTGCCTGGAGAAGTCTGACTGATGTATAAATAATCATCTCTGTATCAAAGAGAGTGTGGCTGCAATTTGTGGTGCTACAGGTGCGAGGTGTTCCTCAACAGACTATGAGAAGAGTGGCAGGGTGCTGCAACATGCCATGACAGTGCTATAGCATTGCTGTTGTGCACTATTTAAGACTATGAATTTTAGTAATTAATTTTCTTATTACTAGAGAAATCAACTCCTTAATTAGAGCACTAATTGGCTTTACTCATTACTAATATCATAGATATACACTCCTGCTCAAGCTAGAGTGTATATAGCATATGCATCAATCTTGTAGGAGCATTTTTCTTCTCTGCCAGTAGCCTAGTACTTCATTTCTGGTTGGTAGATAGACTTCTATTCCTCATTTGCAGGAGAGAGGATACTTTTAGGAGTTTTAGAAGTTGTGTCTCTTGTTTACTTATGCAATGTGGCTCTTTTCATTTACTTATGCTCTAATTATTTTCAAATTTTATTGATCATTCAATGTAGTTTGCTAATTCTGTCTTGTTTCTCCTTTCATTTGTTTATGATTTTGCAGAATCTTAACAACAGGGAATCTGTGGAGCCACGCTGGAGGCCTGGTACCCAAGGGCGGGGAGCTAGGGGTGGTCGGGGAAATTTTTCACCTCATAATGCATCACATGGTGAATAACCATTCTCAACTGTTACATATTTGAGGGTTTATTCTTGTCTGTTAAAATAGTTTTTTGCTTTGACTACTTTAGGTTCTGTATTTCTAGTAGTATTAGAAATGGATAGATGAGTCTGAACATGGTGTAACATCATCTGACTGTTTTCTGCCACATTTCAAATCAATGGTCATGCTGTATATCTTGGAAGTTGTTACCTGGCCATTTATGTGTATACCTTGTAGCTTAGATGAAAAATACTGGTTATACAATCTCAATTATTACACAAATTTAGATATTATGTTGGCCATTCAGTGCACCTAAATCAATATTATGTTTTATGGATCTTCTCGCAGATGCTGCTGGTAGCAAGAATTCTGGTACAGGAAAAGATAATGGAACTCCACAAGTGACTGAGAAAGTTGTGCCACCTTTGTCAGCTTCTCAAGAGACAATATCTAAAGAAAAAAGTTCTGGAACAAGGTGACTATATTAAATAATTTGTCTTCTGTTGCTAACTGTTATTACTATCCTCTGTCAATTATTTTCCTGCTATTTTAATTTAAATTCTGGTACATTTGGTTCAAACTACATATAACCATATATGTTTTTTCAGCTCTGTACCCATTAATGGCAATGGTCCGACAAGCGTAATTTCTGGAACTACTAGTGGTACAAGTCCTTCCCCCTCATCTGCTGGAACTGGAGACAGATTGGGTCCATCTTCTTGTGATATTAATAATTTGAATAGTGCTTTGCCTTCTGATAGTTCAAATAAAGTTGCAACAGTTGCTTCAGGAAGTGGATCAATGCTTTCCTCCAGTAACCATCCAGCATCTGGACCAGCATCTTCATCGGCTGCCCATTTCTATTCTTCAGACTCAGTACTGGGTCCATCTGGTGATTTAGGGTTTCCTGGGGCTGTTGGTGCAATTAGACGTGAAGTGGGAAACCTACACCCTCCTGGGGAATTAGGTGCTGTTAGCTCTGCCGAGAACAAATTAATTGCTGGTTAGAATATTTGATATTTTCTTCCATAATTTGTTGGTTTTAAAGTTTTCCAGTGTAATTAACGAAGAATTTTCCCTCCGTTAATTTATACCAGATTCTGAGACTGGTAGCTCTTCTGTGCAAGGAAAGATTCAAGGCAAATCCCAGGGAGCAGCAAAGAATCATATTACTGAGATGTCATCCACTTTGACAGTAACTCACAGTAGCCCTTCAACTAGTAGACCTTCCTCAAATTACAGTAGCCGATCACAACAATTAATTGGCCCTCAAAAAGGTAATTTATATCTCTGCTGTTCAAAAGGTACATTTTTGTATCCTGCATAGTCCCTAGATTTAGACACATTATGCATGAATATGTTTTATGTGTGAGCCTTGTGTTTATTCTTCTGCTGCTATTGTGTCCCCTGGCCCCCGCAACCCTCTCCATCAAAATAGGCCATCTCTGGCAAATGACCCATCTCTGGAAGATGAATAATTTGGTTCTCTTATGTAACCTCTCTGTTCCAAAGTCTCCGTTCTTTATTTCCATCTCTTTGATTATTCATCTTTGTTTCCTTCTGTGTTCTCTCTATTCCTCTATATTCTGATATTTGAGTCTCTCTCTCTCTCTCTTTCTGTGGTTTGAGCCTATTATTCCTTTTTTTGAGTCTCTATGTTCTTTTTTTTTTACCTCTATTAAGTGGTTCATTTCTGTTTGTTTGGCAGTTTTTTTTGCTATATTTTTTGTATATGTTATTCTTTATTACAGGTGCCATTGCCATGCTTCCGCCATAGTCCGCAACACTATCTGCTATATTGTTATGGCATAATTTTGGCTTTCTGCCATCCACCATTAATAACATTGATTAGAATATTATTATTTATGTTAGAATATATATAAACTATATTTGTGTTGATAAGATTAGAATAATCACTTACTGATGTGATTATTAGGCTAAAAGTTAGGTTTTTCTGTCAGCTAAGATTACTTCTAAATTATTGTAAGTCAATACATACCACAACATGTGCGTACAGTGTAGCCTAACACAATTTCCCTATAATTCTCTTTAATATTGAAATTTTGGAGGTTTATATTTTTGTCAGTACCAAGTTATGTTTCCTTTTGTTGAGTTAGTAGTTTCATACTCATTTAAAATATCATATCTAGTCGTTTTTCCCCCTCATGAAAAAATGGTTTTTGATAGAACGGCACAACTCTGTTTTTCCCCCTCCTGGAATGAGGCTTGTTGCTTCATATTGTAGAAATTTTATCATGATATTATCATAGCATGATTACATTTATGTAGAAAACCCTCCCATGCCTTGTAGGTATTGTGATGCATACTGTTTTGTGTATCTTGTTATGCAAGTTTTTATGTGATTGTAAAGATTCTGTCATTATTCATTACCAGTTAATAACTGTATTTTGGTGTCTTTAACTGTTGGATGTGTGGTTTTAATTTTAAGATATTGGTAGGTGCATATTTGTATAGATTTGCATGGATATGCTGGTAATGGTTTGTGTACTTATAAATTTTTCCCAGGTGTAGCCATTTATGATGATTGATTAATGGTTGACTTTTTCTCCCACTGGTGCTAATTACTCCATGTAGTTGATCCCAGTTGTTGGGGATTTCTTATTTATTAGATGCTGTTAGGTTGACTTGCACTAGGTTTATAATTAGTTTCTGTTTCCAACAGCTGGTTCTAATAAGGAGTGGAAACCAAAGCCAATAAATACGATTAATCAGGGTTCTGGACCAGCTAGTGCATCTGAGGCTCTTGTTTCAGTTGACTCAACTGGGCAGTTACAATCTGCATCTAGTGCTCTTAACTCTGAAGAAGCTACTTCAAAACTGCAGAGGAAGCTGGAGGATTTTCATCTTCCACAGCGTCAACATGTTATACTTCCAAACCATATCATTGTGCCTGATTCTGAAAAGAACAAGTTTAGCTTTGGAAGTTTGGGAGTTGCTTTGGGAGTTAATACAAGCTATGTAAGTGGCCCAGAGAGGGAAAAGAGTTCTACACCTGTTTCTGAAACATCTCAGACTATTGAAGAAACTGTGGAGGAGCAGGATTCAAGGTACCTACTACTGACCAGCCTAAATATTTTTTTTCCCCATCCATTTCTGGTGTTATAATGCTATTTATAAGAGCGTAGATATTACTTTAAGCCTTTTTGTAGTTTTTTTTTTGCTGCAACAAGTATCTTGTATTTCTATTGTCATTTCAACCACATATCCCTATTGTTTTTTATACCAATCTTTTTGAGGAAAGCATTTTAACTTAATTTTCAATAGTTTTCCATTTTGTTTTCTGACAACTTTTCTTTAAACCAACAGTCAAAATGCTGCGGTTACTTCTGAGGTTGGAGATTATCTTGACCATCCACAATCACCCACTAATGGAGCTGAGAATTTGTCATCCAGTGAGGTTGATGGCTCATCCAGTGCTATTCAAGAGTATAACGTGTCCAAGCAAGACACTGCTTTGCCATCTGGAGGTCATCAGTACTCAGGGGTACTTACTTCTCAAAACTACAGTTTTGGATTCGTGCCCCCAATGTTGGGTACTCAGCTAACACATTTTGACAATTCTGAGTCTCAAACACGTGATGCTTCCCGGCTTCCAAGTTTTATTGTGAGCCTGCTACTTATATTTTTTTTATTTTTATTTCATTGTTTAATTCATTATGCCTTTTTTGTTGCTTAAAAGTTTGATTGTTATCTTACTATAGGTTCATCAACAATTGGATCCGGCTAGTTACTATGCGCAGTTTTACCGCACAGGTGCTGATAGTGACGGTCGCCTTTCACCTTTTTCTTCTGCTGGGGCTAACACCAAGTACAATGGCAATGTTACAATGCTTCCTGCTCCAACTTCTCAATCTCCTCAGGAGGTTTGCACTGATTTTATAGCTACTATTCAAATTCATTTCTGAACCATCCATATAATATGTTATATTTCAAATTTGGAAAATCTGTATCTTGCACTCCCCCCCTTCATACTGTTTTTCTGCATGCTTCTTGTATTGTAAAATTGGATTTCATTTCTAATTGCGTATCTATTTTATGCATATTTGGCAGCATAGTTTGATTATGTAGAATATCATACAAAGAATGTTATTTCCTGAAAGGATATTATGTCTAGTATATGCTTGATTGTTGATCCATTTCTCAAATGATACTTTAGTATATATTTGATCCATTTATTTAATGGTTTTTAGGTTTGGTGATGGTCGAAACTTGAAAGTATGTTTGTGCCTCTATATTTGATTCAGCTGGATTTTCTTGCATATACTTCTTAAGCTAAGCTTTTTATGTCGTATTTATTTTCTAGCTTTTCTTTCCTATTGTTAAATGCCAATTGAAATGCTTTTTAACATGGAATTGATCATCACCATAGGAGTCAAGTTGGGAAAATTGTGAATAGAGGAACGATGATTGGCAAAGTAGAACCTGTTTATTTCTAGAGTTCCTTTCAAACACTTAATTTCAAATTCTGTGTTTGATGGAATTGATCAGAGTGGGAGTGAATTGAGGAAATGTTAGGGATGTAAAGTCATTTACAAGCCTCCACATGATAGCTTAAGCTTTTCGTATGGAGGCTTTTGAAGGACAGATTACCGACAAGACACAATCTTAGAAGGAGAAACATAGACATAAATGACATTCAGTGTCCTCTCTGCAATAAGGCTGAGGAAAATGCCTCACATCTCTTTTTCTGCTGCCCTAGTATCTTACCCCTGTGGTGGGAGTCATGGGCATGGGCAAAGCTCATCGGGGTATATTCTTGTACTCCAATGGAACATTTTAGGCAATCCTCCTTCTGTCATCTACGTGGGAAAGCCCTATCTAGGTGGTTAACTTGGTGGGCAGCCTTAACTTGGAGCACGTGGAATCATAGAAATCAGACCCTTTTTCATAACGAATCCTTTAATGGCCACAAACTCTTGGATGATGCCATTTTCTTCTGCTGGTCTTGGCTGAGGAATCTTGAGAAGGGATTTGATACTCCTTTCCATCATTGGTCTAGTAACTTGAGAGAGTGTTTTGCACCTTTGGGGAGGGGTTAATTTACATGTATCTCGTTTTTTTGGTTTTCTTTTTGTGCAATCTGTCAGAACTTCGTTGGCTTTGGTAGAAAGCCATCAAAGTTCTGAGTAGATCCTGATGTTTTGTACCCTCACCAGTACTCCTTGTACTGTTTTATATATAATATATATTATCTTTGCTGATCAAAAAAAAAAAAAAAAATATGACCTCATCCTGGTACTATTCCACTGCTAAGTCCCCTTAAAATCTTGAACTTCTCTCACATGGTATCACAACCTATATAATCAAGTAGTGTTTTGCAGTTTGATTACGCCACCCTCATTCTTCTAAATAAAGCTGAACTTTAGCACTGGACTGTCATCTATGCTTCAAGCCTAAAGGACTCTTATGCGATGGTGAACCCCACCTAACAACTTCAACTTTTGGGAGAGTTAGTTCTTGACAAGACACTTTACTAAATTAGAGAGATAATTAATTATCATGGGCTGCTAAAAAAATGATGCTTCCATTTGTTAGATGATTTTATTAGAAATGAATTGGACTTAACTAAACCCCAAAAGCTAGCTTAAGGTAGGACAATTGCAAGCATGTAAGCCATGTTTTCTCTATATTCTTAGCTGATATGGACATCTTAACACCCCTCTCACACTTAGGACTGAACATTTGCGGGTAACCTAACATCAATACTAGATAGGCTTTGATAGTTGATACCATGTTAGAAATGAATAATTGTGCTTTCATTCAACTTAACCAAGGAGGGCACGATTGTCCAAGCCTTATGAGGAGCATTTTCGCCATAGCTGATGTAGAACATCTTAACCAATTCAATAGGGATACAAAATTATTGTGCTTTCATTCAACTTTGTACTTTTTATAAATATAGTCTATCTGTGAACATGTGCTCTCCTTTCTGTGTTGGACATGTAGTTTTTCTTCACACTTAAATTGGTTCGAGTTTTTTCCCTGTTGTACTGATGCTGACTAGAACTGACATCATAATCATAATAATACTATTAAAATAGTGTTTTGAATAATGATTTTCTTGAAATAAAATTTTATCATTTTGGGTAATCATTGGAAGAGACCCATTCATTAAATTCTAAAGCATTTTATGTAATTTTGACAATTTGATTGGTGCACAATGTTTTTGATGAATTTATGCCATTTTATGTTTATATGCAGGGAAATGTCTTGTCCACCACAGGTCCAACACCACTCGTGACTCAAGCTGCTGGGCTGATGCAAAGCTCAATAGCTGTTACTCAACAGCCTGTCCCTGTCTTTCGACCTAGTGGGGTGCATATATCCCATTACCCTCCTAACTACATTCCTTATGCTCCCTATTTTTCACCATTTTATGTCTCACCTCCAGCAATCCACCAATTTATGGGTAATGGTGCATTTCCTCAACAACCACAGGCCGGCACTGTATATCCCCCTCCCCCAGCTGTTGCTCCCACAGGAATGAAATATCCTCTTCCACAATTCAAACCTGGTGCAAATGCAGCAAACCCAACTCACCTTGTAATGCCAAGTGCCTATGGTGTATATGGCTCCTCTGCAGCTGGTTACAATCATAATTCTGCAGCTGCTGCAGGGAATTCAACCTCCAATGAGGATCTTGGTTCCTCTCAGTTCAAGGAAAGCAATGTGTACATCAGTGGACAGCAGGTTAGTTCCTTTTCACTTTTACATCTTCAAGTTTGTTAATTTGGTTAAGAACTTTAATGGCCTTTTATCTGAATGGCCAGACAAATACTACATTCACATATAGAAGTTCAAATAAGTTTAGCATTTTTAACCCCTGCCCCTACAAGATAGTTATGAAAAGCATATGCCATAAAATTTACCACTGTACTCAACTTGTTTTTTTATTGTTGGTACCAGAAGACCTACATTTGATGATAATTATGTTCTGAATTTCCACTGCAGAGCGAAGGTTCAGCGGTGTGGATGGCTGCACCTGGCCGAGACATTACCAGTTTGCCCACTAGTACATACTACAACCTCCCTCCTCAGGGTCAGCATGTGACTTTTGCCCCAGCTCAGGCTGGCCATGGCACCTTTGCGGGCATGTATCACCCTGCACAAGCAGTGACAGCAGCAGCAGTTCATCCACTGCTACAACAATCCCAGACAATGGCTGGAGCAGTTGATATGGTAGGACCTGGAGGCAATGTTTATCAGCAGCCTCAGCACTCACAAATCAATTGGCCGAGCAATTACTGAGGCCAGGAGTCTTCCTGACAGCTAAAATTAGATTATTGAGTCCTATCTGGGGAAATTTTTTGAGAAATGCCAAAATATGGTTGGATTTCTGAGGACAAACAGCATGGCAATTGGCTACATTTGAGTGTAAGAAGCTGGAAAATTTGCCAATATGATCTTCTGATTGCTTGGTTTGAGGACATATGAAAGGTAGGACACCTGTAACCGATATTGACCATTAAAGTTAGACGAGGTAGAAACATATGCAGGCCTTCTCTTTTTTACTCCTGCTATTTTGTGTTACCATTAATACCATTTCATAGCTCCAAGCTTTTCCTTCCCTATCTTTTGTTGAGGTCCTTGAACTCTATTAAGAGTATTGTTGAGTGATGAGAAAATGTCCATTCTTTCTTTTTTAGTTTCGGTTTATAGGGTTTGGAAGGTTTAGGTTGGTTGGTGGGGAAAGCTTTTCTGGTGCCCCTTGTCTTACCTGTAAAGTGAATTTTGATAGCAAGAAAAATCATTTGCTTAAGCAATTGTATTGCTATGGGCAAAGTAAACTGTCGATTGTTTTCAGCTAACTTGTATTGTTTGTGATGGTTTACAGAAAAAAAGTTGGGTTAAGACTTGGGAACACTTGTGCAATTTATTCTAACAGTACTTCTGAGGAATTTTCTTTATTTCTTGGTATTGTTTTGATTCCCGGTTTCATTTTTTTTAACTTGTTACGAAATTGAATTGTCTGTTGTACTCTAAATTTGAAGGTATATATCGTCCCTTAACGTGTTAGGATGGTGTGCACTGCGTCATTAATGTAACCATAATGAAGAATTGGGGGTGAGAGAAAACAAACGTCACTTTTTTATATTTTTTATCATAGTATAAGAAAATGTTGGTGCAAAAATATTTGATTTTTTAATGGGGTAAAATATGCTTAAATAGGAAAAATAAGAAATATGATACTTTCGTGAAGAGAAATTTACACACTAAACACGTAATAGTACACCAGTCTCATGACTTTTGTGAATTATCTACAATATCACATACCTCATGATTTGTGCAGGTTTATTTATTTAGAAAGACCATGCATGAATAAAATCTGAATCTACTGTAAAAAAAATATCATCCATTAACATATTACACTGTTGGCTGTTTCAAAAAAAAAAAACATGTTACAGTGTTATTTATTGAACTTTCAACATCTTACATGCTTTCAAAGCTATTAACACGGGTTTGATTTGAGGGGAATTGATGAGACGGAAGGAGAGAAGATACCATTTTTTTAATGACTGGTTTGATTCAACTATTTAGAATGAAAAATGTTGACTTGGTTAAATCCCTCTCCTTCATTTTTGCTCTCCTTTTTAATATTGATGGATTTAGAGAAGACAAATACTTGAAAGTTTTAGAACATATGGACTAAATTATTCATAATGTAAACACTTGAATTTAATAGAAACGATATAATTGTAAATTACAATGTGTTTTTCTCCTTTATTTCTCTTGTAATTCAAATAAGGTGTTTCTTCTATCACACTTCCCTCCATTAAAATTCTTTCTCTTCCTTTTCTTTAACCAAACACACCACATACAACATGTGAACACATCAATAAATGATATTAATAGTATAAGGCCTTTTAAAATAGTGCAACAAAATTAGCTGTTTTTTTCACAATATTCTCTGACCAAGTATTGGTACGTCATTTAAATAGTTGAAGTTATGAAATAATGGTTAAATTTACATATGGGTGATTCTAATTCTTAAACATTTCAAATGATTTGATAAAGAAGAATATTATTTATACATATATCATCATTTCATAATTTGGCCTGTAAGTTATTTTTTATCACATAAAAGGTAATGTGTCTTCAAAATGTGTATATTAAATATTATTTGATTAATTAGCTAAAATAAACGTTCTGCCTAGGGTTTAAGCATTTATGAACTCACCTTCTAATTTTCTTTCGTAACTTCACCTCCTAATTTGGTTGACATTGAATTGCGGCTTATTCTTTTAAAACAACTAACTGGTGACCCATGCTTTGCATGGATTGAAATTTAATATTTATAATATATTAACATAAGTTTAAATAAATTATTATTATTTTTTCTCTAATGTACTTATTTTACACCTTTTTTCTTTAAACATTATAGTATTAGTAGGTATAACAATATTATAATTAATTTTCTTCCTCATTTGATAAAAAAGTGTTAAGTAATATTTGCAATATCATTTATGTTTTTAATTGGTTTGGATCAATCCGAGAAATTAACAATCTAAACTAAATTAATTAAATTGGTTTGAATTTATTTTTCAGTTTGAATTCATCAAGAACCAATTTAATTATAACTCAATATCAATTAATTTGAGTATCGAATTGAGATTTTTTTTATTTCTCATAGTTCTACTTTTTAGAGACAATCATGTTTGAGACAAAATTGAACACTAAATGTGGATATACTTTTTAACTAGGATTCAAATATTAGTTCATCATATTGTAAGAAACTAATTCCTTCCACTAGACTCAACTCAATTCCTAATTATTGGATTGTCACTTTTTAAATTTGTACCAAATTGAATATATATATTCCATTTTATGTTTATCTTTCTTATAATTTTTTTTGTGTCGAGTCTCAAATAAAATAATAATTTATTTTTTATTCTTATATTTTGTTTTAATCGTTGATAATTGATAAATTAGTAAATTTTGTTTCTATCTCAACTAATTACAAATTAATTTTTTTTATTAAAAAATAAACACAAAATTTGCTAAATTATTAGGAATTAAAAAAATTATCAAGGATCAAAAATAAAATTATTTTTTATTACAGATTCAATGAAAAATAAAAATTATTAAAAAACAAACAAAAAATTAAATAAAAAACATATTTAAGTCAGATAGCCAAATATATATAATATATTACTTATATTATTTTTTAAATGCTGAAAGTTTGTTAATAGTGTATGTCGTTTTGTTTATTTTATTTGCGTTATAGTTTCAAAAAATCCATATCTCATTGTTCAAGTTAGTGGGCAACCCTCACAGCGTCACCCAGTCGGCATTGTGCAGGAGCATTTCTCTCCCGTCGGAGCAACTTCAGAGGTGCGTTCTGTTTCTCTCTCTCTCTCTCTATGCGTGTTTTGAAGTTCGTAACTTTCTGCTGGTTTCAATTATGGTATTAAACCATAGCTCAACCTAGTGGGTGATAACGTTTTGTTTCTGCAGATTCAATGCTACTTGTTTGGACTTTGAAAATATGAAAGTAATAAGCTTTTCTGGTGGCATAACAAAACCCTGTTTATTTATTGCCCAAACAGAAATGCCTATTCTAACATTTGCTCATTGTAAGCTGAGTGCTACCCTAGCTCTTAGGAGGATGGGGTCCATTACGAGACTTCAATATTCTGTTACAGATAGGACATTCACTTCTGGTTCCGTGGATTTGCCGGCATCCAAAACGGACTCTGGCCGATTGAATCGGAGGCGGGGAGGCGGCTCATCGTCGGTATATAGCCGTCCTAGTTTATCAGAAATGAAGAAGGAGAAGGCAGCAATAAGGGAAAAGGTTTATGAGTTCTTGAGGGAAATTGGCATTGTTCCTGATGAGCTTGATGGTCTTGAACTCCCTGTGACTGTTGATGTTATGAGGGAGCGTGTTGATTTTCTTCATAGTTTGGGGCTTACGATTGAAGACATCAATAACTATCCACTTGTTCTTGGCTGCAGTGTCAAGAAGAACATGATTCCTGTGCTTGATTACCTTGGAAAATTGGGAGTGAGGAAATCCTCGATCACACAATTCTTGCAGAGATACCCACAAGTGCTCCATGCTAGTGTGGTTGTGGATCTTATGCCGGTGGTCAATTATCTGAAGGGGATGGATATCAAGTTCAATGATGTTCCTCATGTACTTGAGAGGTACCCTGAAGTTCTTGGATTCAAACTCGAGGGAACCATGAGCACGTCCGTTGCTTATTTGATTGGAATTGGAGTAGGAAGACGAGAAATTGGAGGTGTCTTAACTAGATACCCTGAGATTTTGGGGATGCGAGTTGGTAGAGTCATCAAGCCTTTTGTGGAATATCTGGAAAGCTTAGGAATTCCAAGGTTAGCTATTGCTAGACTGATAGAGCAACGGCCTTATATTCTTGGATTTGGGCTGGGTGAGAAGGTGAAGCCAAATGTTAAATACCTTGAAGAGTATAATGTTAGGCGAACATCACTTCCGTCTATAATTGCTCAATATCCTGACATCATTGGAACTGACTTGAATCAAAAGCTTGTCAAACAGAAAAGTTTACTCAATTCTGTACTTGATTTGGATCCAGAGGACTTTGGCCGAGTTGTTGAGAAGATGCCACAGGTAGTTAACCTCAGCAGTGGACCTATGCTGAAGCATGTTGATTTTCTTGAGCATTGTGGGTTTTCCTTGCCACAAATGAGGCAGATGGTTGTTGGATGCCCTCAATTACTTGCTTTAAACATTGACATTATGAAACTTAGCTTTGATTACTTCCAAATGGTTATGAAAAGGCCTTTGGAAGACTTGGTTACTTTCCCTGCATTCTTCACGTACGGTTTGGAGTCAACTATAAAACCTAGGCATAAGATGGTTGTCAAGAAAGGGTTGAAGTGTTCTCTGTCATGGATGCTTAATTGTTCTAATGAGAAATTTGAGCAACGAATGGACTATGACACTATTGACATGGAAGAGATGGAAATGGAACCATCATTTGACATGAATTCACTGACGCAACCAAGAAGTGATGAATCAGATTTTGATTATGAAGACAGCGATGAAGATGATGAGTAGAATGATTAAGTTACTCCAATAACTAGTTTATCTCGGAAAATTTTGATATTCTGTTGGATGATCTTTATGCTCATAGTTACAATGATGTACCATTGGAAAGGTATATTATTATGCGAGTACATGTGAAGTATTTTTAAGTGTTTGTATACTAATTCTTATGTTTGTTTATGTGATATGATATTGAGTTCTTGTATTCCAATTACCTCCTACTTATTTCTATTTCACACTTGTACAACAGAGCTACTGATCTCCTCATCTATTACAATGTTTGTAGTACAAAAGTTCTGTGGAATTGTGAACGATTCATTAGTTGACTCAATGGATAAGCTTTGACAATATGAGAGTGATTATGTTTTTTTTTTTTTAGTGATTACATTTTTTGATTATTATTATTATTATTAGCATTATAATAAAAAAAAAGTTATTCTGCTAAATGCTCTGATGTTGCATTTTGATAATAAGGTTTTCTAGATGTAGAATAAGTTGAACCTAATGCAAACAACCATTCTATTTTATTCTGTCTTGGTTTCTCCTCTTACACCGTTCACCTTTATTTGTATATTTTTTATTCTCTTTGTAGTTTGTACATGTTTACATTTTAAAAAAATTATAGAAAGAATGAAGACAATTTTCATGTATTTGGCATGCAATGATGTCATAGAACCCAAAATGAATGAAATCTCAGCATAATATGCTGTCGATCTGTCCATAATATGTCGTGCTGGAATGGAAGAATGAGAAATCAGAAATGGCATTGGTCAAGTTCATTGTTTATGATCATGCATGAGTATGTTTTATTGACTTTAGACATACATTTTATACATTATCCATTACTATTATGCATTGTTCATGATGTAGTCAAGGTTTTCAAACTTGAGAGTTTACATAAACTCATGAGAAACCCATAAATTCAACTTCTAAACTTGTAAGAGTTTACCTAATACTGCTAAACTAATATTAAAAAACTTAATCATAATATCTAATCAAAATATAAAGTAGCAGAGACACAACATTCCAACTTCATAATAAAACACACCATAATAACAATATGATTGTACAAGATAGAATCATACATGAGGGTAAAGGTTATTGCAATATGGGTTCAGGGTTTGATGAAGATACAAAATAGTATTAAAGTCATAAATTATTATTATTCAAAGAGGAAAATAAATTATTAATTTTACCAGAGTTACCTACACACCTTCAATGTTCTATTCATGCAAGTTTTAGTCCTCCTCCCTTGATCTCTACCTTGCAGGTCATCACATTCACATATCATATTGTTGTCCTCCCATTGCTTCAACCTTGTATAGTCACAAATTGTCCTTCTCCCTCATAGCTCACAGGTTGTGGTCACATATTGTCTTGAAGCTAACTGAAGGGATGTGATGAAGTGGGTTGAAACTTGAAACTAATCAGGTTGTGATTGAATTTGTCTTGCGTGTTGTTGGTTTAATTTGTTCCTCGTATTGATGTTGATTAGCCTTTTGTCACATATAATCTCATGATATCCATAAAGAGTAAAGATACATGCATCTGAAATGGCTGAATAAATTATAGCTTCAGCAGGACTTTTGTTAATGCTACTGAAATTTTTTATTAATCAAGTATTTTTTTATTTGTAATTTTATTTCATGTCTTATGTCAGATTAAAGTATGATGACCTACACCTTTTGGAGTGTGTTTTAAGCCTTACCATTAAGTTGGGCAGGTGGCTCACTAACAGGCTAGGTAGCAGTAACTTCTGTTTTGTAAGCAATATATGCATCAGAAACAATCCATTCTGATATATGATCGAATAAAAGCATTTTACGTTTCTGATTTCCTAAGAACTTCTTGTGCCAACAACTATGATAATTTTTCCATCTATATTTTGTCTTCCATGTTCATAGTATTTTGAATAAACTAATTATTTGATTTTCTTACTTGAATATCTGAATTGCATATTCTAAATGCCCTTCAGAATGTCCCCTTGGTTGTTTATTTATAATAATCAATGTTTAATTACAACAATAATCCAATCCCTTAATTGTAGGGATAACAATCAAGTTAAATCAATTACATAAAAATAGTAACTAGGAAACTAAATCAATAACGTAAATAAGGAAACAATATGCAGTCAAGGAAACAGTCATATCAGAATTATATCTCAACACTCCCCCCAAGCTGGAGCGTGTAGATCATATGCATCCAGCTTGTAACAAAATTAAGGGTCAATGCAACTAGGGCAAAGACAAGGGCCAGTGCAATTGGGATAAAGATAAAGGTCAGTGCATCTGGGACAAAGACAAGGGCCAGTGCAATATATATTAGCGGAAGATGAGTGGACATTGTTTCCGGTGGAGTGAACAGTTGCTCCTGCGACGTGAACAGTGTTTTTCTGGTGGACGAACAATGTTTCCGATAGAGTGAACAATGTTTCTTGCTGAGCGAACAGTATTTCCGGCAAGAGAATAGTGATTCCGGCCGTGTGAACAGTGTTTCCGATGGAGTGAACAGTGATTTTGACAACATGAACCGTGCTTCCAGCTAAGTGAACAGTGTTAATTGTAAGGATAATCAATGTTTAATAATATCTCAACATTCTTAAAGTGAAAAATTAATGTTTAATTTATAATAATTAATGTTTAATTACAGCAATAATCTAATCCCTTAAATGTAGGGATAACAATCAAGCTAAATCGATTACATAAAAATAGTAACTAGAGAACTAAATCAATAACGTAAATAAGGAAACAATCCTTATGCAGCCAAGGAAACAGTCATATCAGAATTATATCTCAACATTCTTAAAGTGAAAAATTAAGTGTGCATTTTTGTGTAAATTTAAATTAAGTTCACAAAGTAACTCTAATTTACAGAGGAAAGACAGGTCTCAAGTTCTAAATATTGAGATGAAGTAGTGAAAATTACGATAGTAAAAGTTTTATAGAAAATAATACGCTTTATTCAATGCCTTTTATTAAGTTTGTTTTTATAAGATTGGCTTATTTAATTTGATTTGAAGAGTTGAACCATTTGAGGGAAACTAAATTTATGAAAATAAACTTAGTGTAATGTCATAAGTCAGAATTGTAACCTGTTTCATAGGTATAATAGTTTTTTTTAATGTTTAACCAGATAGATGATGGTATAGGCTAACTTATTTGGGCTTATATTATCTCTATTTGGGCTAACTTGGCTTCAGGTAATTAAACAAGTGTCGCTCACACTTTTTGGACTTGAAAATGGAACCTTTATCCTTCTTTCCTTATTTTCAACTTTAGGTAGTTATAAGTGTTACATTTTATAATTAGTCTTGGTATTAGTTGCAACTTGCCAAAGTCCTTATGATACAATAAGTTAACATCATTGTTGGTATTGACAATAGAACTACCATCCTCCTGCTTATTTGAGATATCTTCAAAAGATTTAGGTTCAGAACATGAAGTAGACATGGCTCACTGCATTCCTTTGTTCTCTTACATGAATTATAAGCTTTGGGTTAAATTCGAATTATCTATGGGAACATCAGTAACCTTGGTTTGAGGTGGGCTATTAATTAGTTCTTTGGGGCCAAACAGCAACTTTTTTTGTTTCAGTAGAGGATAATTAGAGTTTCATCTATTATCAACATCACTGCTAGCAGTGATAGTAGAAACACCATCCTTACTATTAAAATATCCTTCTTAATTTCTGGCTTGAAATTTGCTGCCATGGTTCCCTGGTGGCTTTGTTTTGTTCCAAGGATTGTATCTTTAAAGTTTGCTTCCTAATTTCAATAAATTAAGCTTTTACCATTCTATTTCAAGCAATCCTATGTCCATCTTATAATAGGATTGTGGTTTAAATCATGGATTTTTAGATTTATTTGAGTTAAAAATTTTCTGATTTATATAACCAAAAGCTTGAAGTCTGCTTGGCAATCTGGTAACACCAGTAACATGATATTGGAACCAGGTTGTGTTGAGATTGTGGAAATTCTCATTCCTGGTGGGAGGATACGATTGTTGAAGTATAAGTGTGAAGTAAAGTCCCACATCGGATAGAAATAGAAAAGTTGAGCATCATATAAGTGAGGAGAAAACCCATAAATCCAATCCTTAAGTTTTTAGGTTAAGGTGTGGTGTCTAATTCACTTACTTAGTTACTCAAATGTAAATCTCCGTATGTTGACCTCCTCGATTTCCCAACAACTATTTATATGCATGTTTATGCTCTCTATCGTCAACATGGTTGTGTGCTTCGGATCTTATGTGCAGTAGTTCACTGTTGGCATCTGTGAGTGTATTACTCCTTTACTGTCTATAAGTGTACTTGTGAACAGAGACTCAGTGCCTTTGTATTGTTTACATTTTAGAAATACAATTCCCAACTTCCTCTTTCACATCTGTCTCCTGATGTGGTTTTGTAGACAATTTTTTTTGCCTATTTTATTTTTAATGTACTAAAAATATTATGGTGCATGAATTAAACTTATTATTCATTCAAGTTTTCATATCTCAATTGCTTCACGAATTTTTTTAGTATATTTGTCAGAGAATTGTAGCTGCATCATTTTTTGGGCAATTGCAACATCTTATTTCTTTTAATTCCAAATTGAAATCGTATCCTAATTCCTATTTGAAATCGTATTGTTGAGTACTTGAGTGATGAGAAAATGACCATATTTTCTTTTCTAGTTTGGGTTTATAGGGTTTGGAAGGTTTAGGTTGGTTGGTGGGGAAGGATTTTCTGGTGCTCCTTGTCTTACTTGTAAAGTGAATTTTGATAGCAAGAAAAATCATTTACTAAAGCTGTTGTATTACTATGATGGGCAAAGTAAACTGTCAAATTGTTTTCAGCTAACTAATATTGTTTGTCATGGTTTACAGAGAAAAAAAAAAACCGGGTTAAGACTTAGGAACACTGCAATTTTCTTTATTTCTTGGTCTTGTTTTGATTCCCAATCTCATTTTTTTAATTTGTTACGAAATTGGATTTTTTGTTGTACTCTAAATATAAAGAATGTCATTCGAAGGTACATTTCGTCCCAGTTAATGTGTAGGATGTTGTGCATTGCGTCATTAATAGCAAAAATAAGTCACTTTTTTATCATAGTATAAGAAAATATTGACGTAAAAATATTTGAATTTTGAATGAAGTAAAATATGTTAAAAAAATGACTGATAAAAATGATATTTGCGTGAAGAGAATTTTGTACATAATACACCAATCTCATTATGACTTTTTGGTGAATTATCCACTACATTACATACCTCATGATTTGTGAAACTTTATCTATTTTAAAAGTTTATGCATTAATATACTGTAAAAAAGTTTTATTTGATCATCCAGTAACATGTTCCACTGTTATTTATGGAATTTTCAACATCTTACATGCTTTCAAAGCTATTAAAATGGGTTTGATTTGAGGGAGATTGATGGGAGAGAATATACCTTTTAATTTTTTAAATGACATGTTCCTCTCCTCCCTTTTTACCTCCTTTTCAATAATGATGAATTTGGAGAAGACAAATACTTTAATTTTTTAGAATGTATGGACTAAATTATCCTTAATTCGAACACTTGAATTTAATAGTAAAAATATAATAGTAATTATAATTTGTTCTCCTCCATTATTTCTCTTGTAAATCAAACAAGGTGTTCCTTCTATCTTCTCTTCCCTCTTAAAGTTATTCCTCTTTTTTGAATTAAACACACCATATATGACATATCAACACAGTAAATGATACTAATAATATAAAACCTTTTAACACACTATATCAAAATTAAACTTGTAATAAATAAACTATGTTTTTTCACTATATTCGCTCATTGTATATTAGTACATCATTAAAATAGTTAAAATATATGAAATAATAATTAAATTTATATATTTGTGACTATGATCGTCAAATATTTTAAATGATTTGATAAAGAATAATGTTATTCACACATATATCATTTCATAATTATAAAGATTTTATCATTTAATTATATTTATTCCTTTCTGTCTCCACACATTTAAAATTTGACGTTGTTATTTTTATCACGAAAGATTGTGTCTTATAAGTATATTAAATACTATTTCATTAATTAGCTAAATACACATTTATAAACTTACATTTTTTTATGACGTAGTCTCGTGATTTGGTTGCCATTGAAATGTGACTTATTCTTTTAAAACAAATGGTGGTTCAGATAAATGATTTATTCTTGCTAGAGAAACATTTTCGTTTTCTTAGCCGAATGCAAAACATTGTACCAGCATCACCTATGTATCACCTATATATGCATGCAACTCAAGCATCTAGTCATCCATGGAGCTTCCACCATACATCATTACTCGACACACCCTACAATAATGAGGCCTCAATGTGTAAACCACTCGAAGAGTACAACTATTTCAACATCCCTCAACTCACTACTCAAATATGCTATGAATTCTGGTTCATATATCTAAATGGAGCAGGCATGTACAAAAGTATTTGTGTGGTTGAACATCTATTGTTCCCAGTCTTTATGGCTATAACATTTATGTAGTGCTTGTCGAACAAAAACTAATATTTTAATAAATTAATTATTTATCAATTAAAAAAAATGTAATGCTTGTCGAAATTAAAGCTTTAATAGAGAGAACTCATACGAAAATGAAATTGAAAAATAATGAAGGTTTTGACTTTTGAGGCAGAGCCCTGGTCACATTCTTAATTTCTATGTAGATCACCACTTACCATACACCCATTAGTTCCTAAATTCTATAAATAAATAAAAATTGAAAGGCCAAAGAAAAAATATTATTTAATCATGATGGGAATCGTAGGATAAGATGTGCAAGAAAAAACTCTATAAAATAATATATTTACATTTTTCCTAAATCTCCTCAAGAGGCAACAATTGCAAAACCGAACTTAAAGAAGCAACAAATATTTTATTACTTAAGCGAAAGCTAAATGAAAAATAACAATCAAATAGATTTGAATAACGTAGTTAATTAAAATAGATTTGAATAACATTCTTCAACTTAAAAAAGAATATTCAACATATACTTAAAATGTAACACATTATTACATATTCTTGCTTGTAGTAATGGTGTAGTTAGTTTTTTTACTAGAGATTAGTTATAAATTAACTATTAATTTTGTTATAGTTAATTTAAAAAATTATTGTAGTACTAGTTAATTGGATCACTCTCTTGTATAGTATAAACACACGACTCACTATCATGTTCAATGCATCTTAAAATAATCAATGTTTAACTATTAAATTTCTTAAATCACACTGTCATTATTGTTAATCAAGTAATCTTTAAGTAATTCAACAAAAACTTAATTGCTGTTAATTTTTAAAGTAAAAAGGACTTTATATATTCACTAATAAAAAGTCATATCTCATTGTTTTTTAAAAGTAAAAAGAAGTTTCTCTTACTTTTTATTTTAGGTCTCACTGTTAAATTCATGGTCTCTATCTCCGTAATACAATTCATGTAATATTTTTTTAAAATTTCACATTGTTGTCACTTTATTTTAATCTCTTTCCTTTTCGTGGAATTTTGTCTCCCAGCAGAAGGATAAAATAAAATGCGTAAGAATAAAGTTTATTAGAGACCTACAGAATTTGGTGGCATATTGGTGGTTAGATGAATCCACGCATAAGCGACACACACATGTACAATACAACAACCACCTTAATAAAGCCCCAGAAACCAAACTCCATAAAGCTAATTAATTCTTTTTTTTATCATCTATTTAATTATTATTTATTTATACTTCCCAGATAACCAAACCCTCATAATGTAAAGAAAAAATTATCCATAAGAGTAAACAATATATGTTTATAATTACTCACACTATCTAATTGACCAAATTAAATTTCTCTGATAATGTAATTAGATACATTATTTTATTCAAAATAAAAATTCATTTTTATTTAAACTTAAATATATTTAAGATTTTTTTGAGTTATTAATAATTTTTATTGTTATTTTAAATCTAAAATACATTAAAAAATTTGTTTTTAATTTTCATGATCAGTGATACACATCACTTCTTAATTGATTAGAAGACACAAAACAAAAAATTCAACAAAAAATAATGGAAAAATTTAAATTCGGTGTGCTAGTGACGTTAAACATATTTAAATTATTTATAAATAAATAAAGTCTGTATTTTCTGAAAAGGGTTAGGAATTGGGAAGAAGAAGAAGAAGAAAGGGTTGGCTTTGGCCCCAAAACCCACACCCACTGCGAGCGAGTGAGTGAGAGAAAAATGGGAGAGGAAGAAAACGCAGAAACAGAATCAGAAGCAACATCGACGACATGGAGCCTCGGAAAACACACTCAGATAATCGGACTTTCGGAGAAGCTCATAAACGGGAACAACCTCAGCGCCAAGATTGAGGCCGCGAGGGAGATAAGGAAGATGGTTCGGAAATCGTCGTCGTCGTCGTCGTCGAAGACACGCGCGAAGCTAGCCGCAGCGGGTGTGATCGAACCGCTCGTGATGATGCTCTCTTCTTCCAACCTCGATGCTCGCCAATCCTCTCTCCTCGCTCTCCTCAACCTCGCTGTTCGCAACGAAAGGTACTCCCCTTCTCCCCTTCTGGGTCTTTGTGTAAACCTTGTTTGGGTCGTCTGAATCTGATTTTTATGTGGTGTGGTGTGTATATAGAGTGTTATTGTCTTAGTGTGATAATTTTATCCCAGTAGGAAAAAAATAGAGTATAAAGGCACTGTTTATTTATTTATTTTTGATAAATCGTACTGCAACATCTAGTTGATGGATGATTGGAATTTCTCTTTATTTTTAATGACACTGTTAAAAGAAAATTTGTTCTTCTGAATCCAGTTCATGTATGATACATTTTGTTCAAAATCAGTTCTCTAAATGGTACTTGTTTTGTTGATTTGTTTTTGGATTTGATTATTTGATGTTCAAGATGCTGCAGAATTAATTTACCTTAGGATAAAAGGCTGTTATTTGCCATAAAAATTAAGCAAAACGGAACATGGACTACCTTAGATTCTTAAATTCATGCTAGAGTGATACATGTTTGGTCTTCCTTTATAAAAATTATATTGCAACAGACTACCCTTTATCGAGGATACCATGGCTTGTTGTTATAGATGTGTTTCAATTTTCAACTTTTTTTTTTTATGTTCATCTTTTGGTTAATTTGATAGTCTTAATTTTATTAGATATAGTTTCTGTTTTATCCCGAGCAGTTCTCACAACATAACATGAAATTTGTGACTGAATTTCCATGATTTTATTACTGTAGTTGTAGTAATATCAGACAGAAAAAAAATAAAAATACACTACCTGTTCCAGGCTATAAAAAAAAAAAAAACTACGTACCCGAATGCTCGGAGGCTCCACGCTATGCGCAGGTAAGGAGGAGAGATATTATACGCAGCCTTACCCTTGCATTTGCAAAGAGGCTGTTTTGGAATTTGAACCCATGACCAACAAGTCACCAATACACAACTTTACCTATTCCAGACTAAAGCTTGGGAAATGATCTAGGGTGGTGGGAATCATGTTGGAATG
The DNA here is from genome assembly GCA_013407115.1 of Glycine latifolia. Taxonomy (NCBI): domain Eukaryota; kingdom Viridiplantae; phylum Streptophyta; class Magnoliopsida; order Fabales; family Fabaceae; genus Glycine; species Glycine latifolia. The sequence goes on along the minus strand of CM023942.1, from coordinate 17,468,420 downwards.
CCTTGAGGTTGCCACGGAGGTGAGGTACCTGCTGTGACATTTCTAACTCTCAAGTTTGTGTTTGTATGAGGTGGGTGGGTTTATACTTTAGTGTGTCTAGGCTAGAAATGAACTCATGTGAGATATTTTTGGTAACCCCCAATTTAATATGCCTTTAAGTGGCATTTTTACCTGGAGTCCATGCTGCACCTGCTAATGATTAAAAAAAAAAAAATTGGTGGGGGAGTATTTATTAGAATCAGGTACAGGATGGTCAAATTGCATCTTATGATATCCCAATCAGTTTAATGCATTGTTGTATCAGTATCGTATGATTTACAATATGATACATATGATTTGATTCAATTCAAGGAGCTGGTGATACAAATCGTGCTGTGAATCCTGAATCATTTTGGTGCTTGAATTGGGTGATGAATTGCAGGAATCCCAGATGCATTGTGTGATTCTGGCGCAAGCAGGTTGTGCCCCAAAACCAGCTCGGGTTTTGTGTGACACTGCGACCCAGTCCTGAAAACCCTACGAAACTGCTCCCCTCAAAAAAATTAGTTGAAAAGAGGGAATAGGTTGAAAATGAGGACAATGATTTGGGTCTCTCTGGTAGATGAATATGTAAGTTTGATCTGATTAAGTGGGTAGGAATTGGCATAGATATGGGGTTTGGCTCATTGCCTTGACATGGTCTACCCAGTACCCAAACAATGGATAACAAAAAATATATTTTCGTGTAAAGAAACATTTAAAATATTACAGATATATCAGCATTTTAAAGTCTAATAACTCATTGCAGAACCAATAAACTGAAAAGTATAAAGTTCAAAATAAAACAAGATTCAACTCATAAATCAAAATTACAAAAAAGAACAACTGTACTAGTTTAAGTGGTTCAACCCCTCAAAAGAAAATATCAATGAAGATGACACCTGTCACAGTCCATAAGCTAATCTAATGATTATCTCATTCATCATTCCCGAGATCAATGTCACTTAATTCTTCCTTGTCCTTTGGTATCAAAAGCATTACCATAGATACATTTTTGCAAATGCCGTGAATCACCAACTCTATCTTTCAACATTCATTCTTGTTTCATAGATGTTCCTTCTTCTTCCTAGCAAATGACTCAGATGTTACCTTTTATGTATTAGCATCTTGGGTACATAGTTGTGTATTTCAAAACATTGTTGACTATTTGTGTCTTACCATCTTCAACTTTTTATTTATTTTCCAGCAATTTCAGAAAGATCTATTTCTAACTTCGTCAGGAACAGTACTAGCACTCACATTCTCTTTGGTTCCAGCAAGGTGATGCTTCATCCTTGTAACACCACCCCAACAATTATGCAAACAACCCTTTCATTTGTCTAAAAGCCTATGTGTAAGAACTGAACACTTTTAGAGTGGTTCCAAATTACCTCAATGTCCTTTTTCTTTGTTTTTTTCCCATTTTACCCCACTGAAAAAAATCACAGCAATGACAGAGAGTAGGAACCTATTAAAAAAATGGAAGAAAGGGACAAGGGGGGACCAACAACCTGTGCAGCACTGTTGGAGGAAAAACAAAGCATAAAAAGCACTATGGGTATGGGGGGAACATGTCCAAACATCCAACTGGAAATGGCAGAGCTGGGGACCATCTTTTGGAATCATGGGAGGGAAAGATTCTTCAGTTTCCTTCCAATCTTATAAAATAATTACAAAAAAAAAAAAAACCCTAAAAATCAATTCTTTAGACACAGGTCACAGTGGCCCGACCTCTTTTTACATGTTACCTGGGCATGCACACATTGCACAATTTGACTCAGAAATGTGATTATTATGATTCAGAAGCTATTTCAAACAATTCTAGGTGTGATTCTGAGTTGATTTCAATTCACCTTGCAATCTTAGTCAACCACCAAGTACATCATATCGAATCACAATTTGAATCATACAATTTGCGTGATTTTGATAACCATATACTAGAAGTTAGAAAATGTTTAGACACTTTTCATAGTTGCACCACATCTTTCTGCTCAGAAGTCATGTCCTTACTGAACCAGCAGCTGTGAGCCTGTGATTGTGATGCTACTAACCAGAGGAAGAGAAATTTTTCGTGTATATAGATTACCTACTATAAGTATTAAACCTGCTTCTCAATTTGATGCTAGTGAATTTTTAGATGATGTGGCATTAGCATTACCTTTGTATCTTCCTATTATGTAGCTTCCACATTTGAAACAGTTCTGAGCAACTTGATGAAGTTCAAGGACAATAACCCCAAGTATGTAATATTTAATGTCTCCTGCAGTTGGGTGTAATAAACTAGCCAAAAAGTTTGTTTCATGAAGCATTGAACAAATATATGGTCATAATCTGGAATCCTGGAACCTCAGAAGCTAAAATTACTTTATCTGTATGTCATTGGAATGATGAATAGGAAACAACTATTTGCCAGTCAGTTTTCCTTCTTTTTTTTTTTTTCCGGATTCTCCATTTTGTTTTTGTACAATTGGCGAAGAAAACAATTTGACAATAAGTGCAAGATACCCACCTGTTGATCCTTATGTTTTTCATTTTCTTTTGAGCTTTGGTTGAATGGATTTTTAACTCCATCCTTTGTTAGTAACCAAAATGCTCCATGGAGAAATTGGTCAATTCCAAATGTTAGGTTAGTTAATTGATTTTGCTTGTGAATCTCATTCTTGTGCAGGACTACTTTCTCTATTGGCTTGTTAAAATGTAGATGCTAGTGATGTTAATCTTTTTGTGAAGGTTTATACTCTTTTTTAATATGAAATGAATATTGATTTCACGGTGATATGGTACTGATAATTGAGAGAACCATTTGTTAGTTATAAATCCTGTGATCATTAGTACGATTGCTTCTGCATATGTTGGACTACTAGTTTGCCTGATTGGGTGATGACTTGGACAATTTTGGGTGTGGTATATTTTAAGTATTACTTTTTGTTTCAACTCTAGAAAATTCATGTTTACTGGATACATTGTGCCTAACAAGGTCGAAGCATTCTGCAATCTGCATTATCTTCAATGTATTCTTTTACTACTCTTATTGTTGTTATTCCTCTCTGATTTTATGTTTTGGGTCCTGCTCTTCATAAGTTATATTTCTCTTAGAAATTAGTTCTTTGTATAACATTTTGGACTTCATATTTGTTAGAAACAAGGTCAAAATAGTGACAGATGGTGCCATGCCTCCACTGGTGGAGCTCCTCAAGATGCAAAATAGCGGTATGCGAGAATTAGCTACAGCTGCAATCTTGACACTGTCAGCCGCCACATCCAACAAGCCCATTATTGCTGCTTCTGGAGCTGGACCTCTCCTTGTTCAGATTCTCAAATCTGGAAGTGTTCAAGGCAAAGTTGATGCTGTTACAGCCCTCCATAATCTTTCTACTGGCATTGAGAATTCCATTGAACTTCTTGATGCAAGTGCTGTTTTCCCTCTGCTCAACCTCCTTAAAGAGTGCAAGAAGTATTCCAAGTTTGCAGAAAAAGCCACAGCACTGCTTGAAATCCTTTCCAACTCTGAAGAAGGACGAACTGCAATCTCAATTGCAGATGGTGGAATCTTAACGCTAGTAGAGACAGTTGAAGATGGATCACTTGTCAGCACAGAACATGCTGTTGGAACTCTACTATCATTATGTCAAAGCTGTCGAGATAAATACCGAGAACTGATTCTTAAAGAAGGAGCAATTCCGGGTCTGTTACGTCTGACAGTGGAGGGCACAGTTGAAGCTCAAGGTAGAGCACGCGTGCTTCTGGATTTGCTCAGAGATTCTCCCCCAGAAAAAAGACTAACCTCATCAGTTTTGGAGAAAATTGTTTATGACATTGCTGAACGGGTAGATGGAGCAGATAAAGCTGCTGAAACTGCCAAACGGTTATTGCAAGATATGGTTCAAAGGAGTATGGAACACTGCATGAAATGCATCCAGCATAGGGCTGCATCTTGTACTCCTTCTATTCCATCCACTTGATGTGTACCTTTTTTCCCTCATCAAGCAACTGCACAATTGTATATATTTGTTCTTATTTTTTTTTCTCTGGGGGGCAAGTTAGTGTGTTAATTAGATCACCATGCAAAGTGAGTCTAAACTGCTCTACATGACTAGTGTAATGATTTTTACCAGACTAACTTGGGATTGATCTGTTGACCTCATCACTCTTGATTAATTACATTTACACCTCATTACTTCGACCAGGATGCGGTGCTTTGCACATACATAAATGAGTTTGTCTTTGCATGTATTTCTTTTTCACCGAGTCATGAACATGAACTTGTGAAAGATTGCTAATTATGTGCACTATAGATCAATCAATGGATGTAACATGGGACATCACTTATTTTATATTAAGGATATGATGGTAAAAGTAGTTAAAAAGCCAATTGGAAATTTAAAAACTATCTGAAAAACTAGATAGTAGCTATGAAGTTGATAGTTAAAGTGAATAATAAGTAACAAGTCACAGATGATTTAGAATTTAGGAATTTTATGAGGAAAAATATTTTATATTCCATGTTAAATTTCTTTAATAAAGATTAAAAAATTCCTTATAAAAGATAGGAGATTAGGAGAGTACATTAATTGAGGATGAGGAAATCTTTGAAAAAGATACACGAGTATGTATACTTAAACATTTCTTTTTCTATGCTTGTCAAGTTTTTCCACATACTTAGCTACAATGAAAGACAATCATCAATCTCCTTCTCTCTAAATAGTTATCCTTAACAATAAAGATGGGTAGGATGGGCCCTCATCAGCTGGGAACATCACAGTGTAGTCATAATTCTTCACTTTTCAATTTACCTTTTTACCATTGTCGGTGACCAAGTACTCTACCATAGTAGTATGTGCTAAAGCTGCCATGTTCTTATGTTATGTCACCAACAAACAAATATCATAAATTCATAAAATCGGGTTCATCGCACTGCAATTTATTGAGAAAAGTATACAAACCAAAAATATCTTACTAGCGCTTATTTTATTTTGTAATAAATATAAAATATAGAGATTAATTTAATCAACAAAATCATCTTTTTACTACAAATGTCAATCAGCTAATAATTTGATCAAGAAATATAAAATTGGCTTGATAATAAATAATAAAAGAAGGGAGAAATAGATCTGTGAATTCAAATTTCTCATTAACAATTAATTATTTTTGATAAAAAAAATTTAACAATTTCATCTTTTTATTAACAGAAATTTAGACAAACAAAAATTTCATAAATATGAGGACTGATATACATTTACTATTATAATCATAATCATAGTAATAATGTAATATACTATATCACGGGATGCATGGGTCCGCATTACGCCAAGCTCTTCAATCTTCTCACGTCATTTTCTGCCTCCATTTTCCATGGTGCGCAGTCCACTCACTGTTTACTCTATCACAATCTTATTACACTACTATCATCTTCTTTCTCTCTTTTTTTCTTCTAATATATAATTATCAAAATTTGTTTTTTATAGATAATATAAAATTCGCTTTTTGTGTTGACAACTTGCATTATTGCATATACACAGGCAGCACAAAAACCTTTTGTTGACTCAGTGAGAGAAAGAGAGAGAGGGTGTCAGAGATGCCGTTGATCCCTCATTTGTCAAGATAATAAGAAGAGGTTAGTTATCATCAATTCTGCATTCAGATCTTGTAATTTGGATAAATAGGTATTAAGATTTAGCTTTATTCTGTTTCTATTCATTTACAGATCTTCAAATTCCATTACTTGTTCGTTTCATCTTTTTCTCTCTCTCTCTAATGAAAATGCGAACTTTAAACCCTTTTTGTTGTCTTAATCCATTATAGTTTACTGGGTGTCATTGTTTTTTCATGTTCATGTAGGGTACATAACTCGGTGGTGATTTGATACACGAGAAGAATGTTGGGTCGGGCTGCATTTTCCCGAACTGGGAATTTCAGACCTGAGAATTTAGGTCAGAATGCCATGGCCATGATTGGGAACGTTTGCTTCTCATTTTTTGTTTTTGGGGTTTTGGTTTTCACCATTATGGCTGCCACTTATGAACCTGAGGATCCCTTGTTTCACCCTTCAACCAAGATTACCACATTCCTCACTTCCAAATCCAATGCCACTTTCAAGTCTGACAACAGTGTTGCGAGAACAGGGGAGGATTTCATGGCTGCTAATGAAACTGTGTTTGGCTCCATTATCAACTCAACTGATGTTGATATCTTGGCTAGTGCCGAAATTACTGATGCGGGCGATGCGGCCACGGCTTCTGATTGTGATGTTAGTGGCCCTATTGATTGTAGGGACCCTGAGGTGTTTCATTTGATGATGAGGGCAACAATTGAAAAGTTTCAGGACATCCATTTTTACCGGTTTGGGAAGCCGGTTCTTGGTTCCAATGACAGCACTTGTGATATGGCATGGCGGTTTAGGCCAAAGGAAGGGAAGGCTGCTGCGTTTTATAAGGATTATAGGAGATTTGTGATTGATAGGTCTGCAAATTGTTCGCTTAGTGTTGTTAGCATTGGGGAGTACCATACTGGTGTCAATGCAAGGAAGAGGAAGAAGCATCAGAAAGCTGGGTTAGAGAAGACGCCACTGGATATGTACCAGGCGAACACGTTACCTGTTGTTGGAGAGATTGTTAATGACAGCCTCCCTGTGGTCGAGTCTGAAAGTTCGTTTAGTCATGGTAAATACTTGCTTTATGAGGGTGGTGGAGACAGGTGCAAGAGCATGAATCATTACTTGTGGAGTTTCTTGTGTGCTCTTGGGGAAGCTCGGTACCTGAACCGAACATTGATTATGGATTTGAGCATATGTCTGTCTTCTATTTACACATCATCAAAGCAGGATGAGGAGGGCAAAGATTTCAGGTTCTACTTTGATTTTGAGCATTTAAAGGAGGCAGCATCTGTGTTGGACAAGGAGCAGTTTTGGGCAGATTGGAAGCAATGGCAACAAAAAGATGGGATGAGTCTTCATCTTGTGGAGGATTTCAGGGTCACGCCCATGAAGCTTATGGATGTGAAGGATGCCTTGATCATGAGGAAGTTTGGATCTGTCGAGCCGGATAACTACTGGTATAGAGTCTGTGAAGGGGAGACAGAATCCGTCGTGCAAAGGCCGTGGCATTTGTTATGGAAATCAAGGCGGTTGATGGATATAGTGTCTGCAATATCTTCAAAGTTGAACTGGGACTATGATTCTGTTCATGTTGTGAGGGGGGAAAAGGCAAGGAGCAAGGAACTTTGGCCAAATCTTGATGCACACACCTCCCCTGATGCGCTTCTCTCAACCTTGCGTGACAAGATTGACGAAGGAAGGAACCTCTACATTGCAACAAATGAACCAGATACATCTTTCTTTGACCCTCTGAAAGATAAGTATACCACTCATTTTCTTGACGAGAACAAGGAGCTTTGGGATGAAAATAGTGAATGGTACTCTGAGACAACAAAACTCAATAATGGCATTCCAGTTGAATTCGATGGTTACATGAGAGTGTCCATTGATACAGAAGTGTTCTTTAGAGGTAAAAAGCAGCTTGAAACTTTCAATGATTTGACTAGTGATTGCAAGGATGGTATTAATACCTGTAATGTTGCAGCAAACTAATGTGAGATTTGGAACTGCAATGCTTGATATATTGAAATATACTCTCATAGTCTCGTGTACTTTTAGCTGTTATATGTGTTGCATTTGAGAATTTGTATCCTTTAGCCTTAGCAGTGAGGAGTAAAATTGTTATACTTTTGTATTGTAAGAGTAGTGACTACATGGAAGTTTTGATGTTCTTAATTTAAATTTGTTCGTTCATAAATCCCTTATATCTAAGTATTAGCCTTGTGGATGACTGAAACAAAACTGCCTATGCTGATTTTTTATTTTGTGCTTTCCCTTTTTGCATTGAGCTTAATTTCTATGTAGTGCAAAAAACTTTACACTATTAACCAATCAAAATCATGGTTGGCATGACTTTAAGGTAATTATTGTAAAAATTAACATACTTAGATAGCGAATTATGATTTGATAACAGTGAAAATCATTTACCCTGTCAGTGTATATATTATTTTCTGTTTTGCATTTCCACGCCAGTTTACAAGAAATTCTAAGATATAATTCAATTTGTCAGTTAGTTGTTAGGGGTGTTGGTCTTGTTATTTTTTCCTGTATTGAGGCGTGCCACTGATGTAAACGGAGGAAAAAAGTATTTCCCTAAAGAAAAAGAAAAGGTGGATATTTTCCAAAGATTGAAATGTTTTTTCATTGCCATAAAGACAATATGAAAGGGCTGTTAGGGAAGCTTTCAATGTGCATCTGAAGTTGTTAGGGGTAGATTAAACATTAAGTAGAAAACATATAGTGTTATTTAAGCTTTCACTATACCAGACAACACATAAAAGGACACAAATAACTCATGAGTAGGTGAATTCAATACAAGGTAAATAAAATGCTTCACCAAACTCCTTTCTGAGTTTTCAATGTGAACATCATTTTCTCTTATTGCTGTTAGGAAACAGCGATGACATTTAGGAATTTGATGTTATAGATTCTTTCATTTTCTTTGAAATTCATTGTGATGTAACAGATTCTTCTATCAATAGTTTTTAAAATTGGACCGGCATGTTTAAATACCACAGAAATTAAGAACTGATCAACTGAAGGAGTAGTCTAGACAACTTAGGAAATTCTATATAGCAAAAAATGAAGGTTTTGTCAAAGAAAAAACCGAATATAGTCAAAACTAGGTAATAACCGATGTTAAAAATTGGTTTGAATCGGTTTTTTCAAAATAAAAAAGTTTTGTAAATATTTTCTAAAATGTTTTTAAAACAATTATTTGTATATGTAAATATGTAATATGATCTTTCATACTAATTTAATTTTTTTACTTAATATCATTTTATTTTTAAAAAAATGAGTTTATTACTTTTTTTATACAAGGTTTATTGTTTAAGAGTTTAATGGATGTGCATTGAGAGTGTTTGAATTATTTTAAGATAATTAATTTTAAAGTTAAATAATTTATCATGAAGAATTATGATTTGATGACTGTAATTTGGTTTTACAATGCATAATATTTTCTCTCATTATTTTGATGTATAATATTATATTGTTTTAAATACAGATTATCAGTTGGATTCAACTCCGACTAATTAGTGAATCCTGAACCAATGATTTTACAAGCTCAACGATTTATCTTAATTTTAAAAACATTACATTTGACAAAATAAGGACATTTTCATTTACTGTCTCCTTTTTCATGGTGGCTAGCGTACAAAATTTATTTCTTGACAACACTTTTTTGGATGCTTTCAAAAGGGTCAATCTAATTCATGTACTGATTATTTCTGAGAAATAATGTTATTTTCCCAAAAAAATCTTATGAAAATGATAAAATAAAATATTATTTTATTAAAATAAAATGAACCAAACGCATTTGAATGACATAATCAGTACACAACTAATTTAGACATCAATTTCGTTAGCTATCAGTAATACAGTTGTAATCCGAGCAAGGTGGTGCATATAATTTGTTAAAGAATTTGAATAATGCAATTAGAATGCTAATTATAGGAGGAGTGGAGAATAAGTATCCATAGGAAGGAAAGCTACCTACCCAAAATTATTGGGTTTTTTTTTTTTACCCCAACAAATATTCTATACACCAATTTTTTATATTCCAAAAGTACCTTTCCTTGTCTTCTTATTGTTTCTACTTCTTCTCCATTTTTCCTTCTTCATTTTTGCTTCTTCTTTGTTTTTTCTCATCTCCTTCATTCTTTGTTGTTGTCGGACTCCTTCTTGTTGTTACCGGTGATTTGGTAGGTGCACTTCGTCGCCGTCGTCATGGTAAGGTGGTGACGAAGGTAAATTTGCTTCTTTTAATAGTCATCTGTATACGGATTGTCAATCGGTATGCTTCATATGGATTGTTAATTCGTATGTGTTTTATTTTAAAAAAAAATTGAATTAAAATTAATATGTATGTTTTTTTAAAAAAAATTGAATTCATAATAATAAATTAATACGGATGTGTTTATGTTTAAAAAAATAGAATTCATAATAATAAATTAATATGAATGTGTTTATTTTTTAAAAATTTTGAATTCATAATAATAAATTAATCTGTATGTGTTTTATTTATTATGAAACTTTGAATTCATAATAATAAATTAATTCGTATGTGTTTTTTTTTTTAACTTTGAATTCATAATAATAAATTAAACTGTATGGTTTGCCATTGAATTATTTTGTATTAGGTTTGTTAGGATGGACAAAGATGAGTAGATGTATGACAATATTATGTCTGAAGAAATAAATATCAATGAAGACAACAAATTGTTGTATTTGTAAATATTAATTGTTCAGTTGATTGTTCTAATGTCTTCAATACTTCCGAGGTATTTATATCATTTTGTATTTGGTTAAAGTAAGTAAATGAATGGTTTAAGAAAATTAAACATGTATGATCCTTGTTGTAGGTGTTTCCTTCACGGAAGGACGCATTGCAATGGGTTCGTACTGTTGTGTATGATATTGGTTTTGTAGTTGTGATAATGATGTATGACACATCAACTGAAAAGAAATGAATGACCTCATTTGTTTTAATTGGTTGTGAAAAGTATAGAGCATACAACAAAGATTTAGTGCGGACGGTGACTAGCACTAGAAAATATAGTTGTCCTTTTAAGCTGGGAGCGAAACCATTCCCAGGAGGTGAAGGGTGGATGGTCAAGTTAATATGTGAGACTCATAATCATGCTTTGACTAAGTCATTGACTAAACATCCACATGTTGGCCGACTATTCGAGGATGAGAAGATTATTGTAGCTGATATGACAAAGTCAATGGTGAAACCAAAAAATATTTTTTTCACTTTGAAGGATCACAATGTCAACAATTGTACAACGATGAAGTAAGGGTACAATGCAAGACATGCATATGGTTCTTTTATAAGAGACAATAATTCTGAAATGCAACAATTAATTAAGCTACTTGAACGCAATATGTGTATCCATTGACATAGACTGAAGGATGAAGATTTTGAACACATCTAGATGTAGTCAAATTAAGCAACTAATGTCATATTGTATTCCTCATAGATAGTACATACAAAACAAATAGATATAGACTTTCTTTGCTTGACATTATTGGTGTCACACCTACTGGTATGACCTTTTCAACTGCATTTGCCTATTTGGAAGGCGAGCGTATACACAATGTTGTGTGGGCTCTTGAAAGGTTTAGATGTATTTTTTTGAAAAGTAATGCACTCCCTGAAGTCATTGTTATTGACAGAGATTTAGCATTGATGAATGCATTGAAAATTGTGTTCCCTAACTCAATCAACTTGTTATGTCGATTTCACATCGATAAGAATGTGAAGGCAAGATGTAAAATCCTTGTGGGACAAAAAAATGTACGGGACTATGTCATGGAAGCATAAGGGAATGTAGTGGATTGTCCTACTAAGAAAGACTATGATGATTGTCTTATGAAGTTTGAAATTGTTTGCTCCTCATGTCCAATGTTTGTTGACTATGTTTAATAGACATGGTTAATTCTCCACAGACAAAGATTTGTAACAACGTGGATGAATAAAGTGATGCATCTAAGAAACACTACAACTAACAGGTATGAAAATTGTTAATCTATTTTGATTTTTGAAGAACATATTAATTGTTGAAAATACTTATTTGCCCTTTTAAGGGCAAGGTTAAGTCTTCCCATTGGACCTTAAAGAGATTACTACAGAATAGCCTTGTAGATCTATGTCGTGTTTTGGATGTCATGAACAACATGATCACTTTACAACACAATGAAATAAAAGCATCTTTTGTGAGAAGCACACATGTGGTCGGACCTGTTTTTAAAGTGACATTGTCAAAAGACTAATTGGCATGGTGTCAAGGTATACGTTAAACCAAATTACTGCTGAGTTTGAGCGAGTCAATTATGCTAGCATTGACATTTCTCGTTGTGGATGACTTATGAGAACTACTCATGATCTGTCGTGTGCATGTGAGCTAGCTAGATATGTTATTGGTAACATACTGCTTGACACAGTCCATATGTTTTGGCGGAGGCTAAGTTTTTCAGACCAAGGTATAGAAGAGTGCGAATTCCACATAACTGAAGAGATGAAAGCCATTTCTAAGCAGTTTGAAGATCTTGATATGTGTAGCAAAGTTACTCGAAAAAGTAAACTATACGAACTTGCATACCTTGATCTAACTTCCATCTGTGTTCCTCCTAAAAAGGTCAAAACAAAATGTGCTCAAAAGAAATAGCTAACCAAACATCAAAGATCAATAAAGCATGATCTGTCTTACTTTGAGTATGTGGATGCATTACATTCCATGCAAAATAGTTCCACACAAATATGGCCTGCATCATCATCTGAACAAACAGAATCCAACAAGAACATGCCAATGCTCGATCAATTTCATCCATGCATGCACGATTTAATTCAAAACATTGTTGATATCAAAGTTGATGGTAATTGTAGATATTGTGTAATTGATGCCTTATTAAGTTATGGTGAAGATTCATGGTATTTGGGATGCAACCATTTGCTCAAACAACTTGGATAATGGTCTGATGAGTATATAACCTTATTTGGTGGCATACATAGATTTGAGCATTTAAAACGGTCCCTACTTATTGATGGATTATCAATGGTAAAAATTTTTATTGTCACACTGCCTTGGATAAATATTTGATTGATAATACTAATACAATTTTCTTGTTCTAATCATAATCTACAAAATTTCCAAATTCTTAGTCTAACACTTCAAATCAACCTAAAACTTCAACAAAGTTCAATTACAAATATTTACAATCATCAAAATAAGGAAATAAAAAAACTTAAAGAAAAAGTTAAACACAAATGTGTTAGAGCAACTACCCCCACAATGATATATTTCATGACTAGATTTGTTAATATAAATATTTTTTAATGTGTAGGTTCGGTGTGTCCATTCAGTGTGAATACTATATATAAGTACAATTATAAAATGATCAGATAGGAGAGACCAAAAAAACACACAACTAATAACTAATTGATGTTACATATGTGTAGCTCTACATTATCAAAAACTATAGTGAATGTGAAACATTGAACAGATTTTTCCCTAATGGGTTATTGTGTTTTTATGTTTTTTAACATTTAGTGACCTTAGAATTCGACTCTTCTAATAATTATTTTTCGGATTTGTCTCCATTTTAATCAAATATTGTAATTAGACTGAAGAAAAAGGTATTAAAAAATAACACGATAAATTTAACAACAAAAACAAATAATTTTCATCCAACAAGCACATACGAATCAAATATTGTAAGAAGCACATACGAATTAACAACAAAAAGGTATTAACAAACTATGAATTCGAATTTAAAAAAAATACATATGAATTAACAATCCGTATGAAGCTTACAAATTCACAATCCGTACGAGCCATTGACAGTAAAAAAAAACAAATAACGCAAACTCACAATGATGACAACGACGAAGAGATGAACGGAATGCAACAGACGATTGCCAAGGATTGAAGCCAAGATAAGGAGAAGACGACGCAATGAATAGGAACGAAGGGTGCAACCAAGAGGAACGAAGAGGAAGAGGCTGGTGAATGGTGAATGGGAACAAAGAGGAAGAGGCTGGTGAATGGTGCAAGGTTATCAGGTAAGGTTTAAGTGAAGGGCAAAAATGAATTTTCACTTTTTTTTGTTGGGTGTATGAGATATTTACTAGGTGTTGGAAGAAAAACCCAAACTATTGTCTAACTTATATCAAACCTAATTAGATCAAGCCTCTTTACTAATTTTTAATCAATGTACATTTTTTTTAATTCAAAGGCTATATATTAATAGTCAGGTCACAATTTTAAAAAAAATTAGTTAAAGGCCTTAAAGGGCAGCTTATCCAATAAAATTATCAACATCAACAACACTTTTAACCCAAGTTCATTGGAATCGATGGTAAATGAACTCAATAATAGATACAAATAAGTTGAAAGAAAAGATAAAAATAACACAAAAGAAAAGAAAAACAAGATAAAAGAAAAGAAGATTAATGTAAAGGTAAGAGAAGAAAAAAAAGTATCAAAATAAATTTGACAAAATCTAAAGGAGTCTCAGTGTAATTTACTTTAAGAATAATATCAAAGAAATGATGTACAAACTAAAATTCGGGTAGCTCTATTGAAACATTCATAACTCTGCTCATGCTATTGTTTTTGTGATGACACTAGCATTACTCTTGAACCATTTGATCCGGCTGGAACTATTCCCCAGTTTCTCTTTCTTATCCTTCCATGGCACTTGTTTCAAATGATGTGAAAACTGCTACTTGTAATCAATTATAAAAAAAAAAAAAGTGTCGTTCTTTACAAACAAAATTGCTCACTGTGATCAGTTTCAGGGTGGTATATACCCGCCTGAAAGCTTAACTTATAGCAGTTTGTTTCTAACTTGCTCTCAAAAAGTGAACTCAGATTATTTTTGCCCTTCCACCCTGTGACCCTAGTTTTTCTCCCTAAGTATGGCACAGACAAAATTCTTGTGGAGCTAGATCAAATGCTATTTCAAGGAAGAAATGTTTATTTTCCCCTAGCCTTTGATTTTTTTACTTGAACAAGAGTCACATTTTGGCCAGGCTTTTTGGTTCTGGCCTCTGAGGATCTTAACATTGAAATGGCAACTTTATGCTGGGTTTTTTCCACCATGTCATCTGTAAATGGTTTGACCTCGAACGATCCTCTAACGAACCCTCTGGCAACCTGAAAGATTACAAACAGATAATCACTGCTAAGCAATGCAGGATTTGAAAATTATAAGCCTATGAGAATTAACTGAGACACAGTCATCTTCATAGTATTGCTTTATGAAACACAAAATCACATTTAATATATAGGCCTTGATACCAAAAATCTTCTGACAAAAGAATTACACCATTAAATAAAATTCCAACCTAGCTTCTAAAAAGTTCATCTGCACTTGCATGTCATTCACTCAACAGAAATGTAATATGCAGTGAAGGATAACATCTAGGAAGCATTCCTAAAATAGAGGATCCAAATCCAATTTATTATTATTATTATGATCATCATCATCATCATCACGGCACTGAAGGATTTGCCCCCACACTTTGCAAAGTAAAACCAACCCTTCTGATACTTCCCGTAAGCAATAGCAGGTATATGATACTAAAAGCAACTTGAATTGATAAATATAAAAGCATGGTAAAAGTGTACAAGCATAGCAACTATCCATTGATGAGGTATACCTTCAAGAGAATCCAGACTTTGAGAGAACTGCTCAATGTTGCAAGTCTTGTCTTTTTCCCTGAAGTCAGGTACTCACACATACGATGGTCAACCCTCAGAATAAATTTTGGCCATGACTTGGGTTTTTCAGGGTCTGCCTTATGGTCCATTGTTGCCTGGGATGTGAATGACAACAAACAAGAAATCACACTCACTAGGCACTCCAATGAGTAGCAATACTATGACAAATGAACAGAGCCTTATTATGATCTAGTGATACAAATTACCAATAAACAAGAGAAAAGAAGAAAAATACATTGCAGCAGGTAATATGCACTAAGACAGGTCAACAGGGAGACCCTAAAGTCCATCTTATATAATATATACAACTTTCTTGGTTATAGGTGCTTAAGGAAATGTCAAATAGAACTTTTCAATGTCCCACTTAGGTTCAAGGCTTCTTTGTCCCCATGCTTTATGGCTGAAACAAAATTCTGAAATTGAAAATGTCTACTTACAAGAAGCCGACAGATTTGCTGTTCAATCTTTGAGAAGGACGTCTCTAAAGCTTCCACCCTGCCTGTGGCATGGCAACAGGCACATGGTTCACTAATCATGAATGTCACGCTTGGTCGAACCTGTCAAACATTGGTAATTCATTTTAATAAATCTTACTAAACTTAACTGAGTGCTGTGCCAATAATTATCAGTGGGAATGCAACTTAAAAAAGAAAAATGTAGTTCAAGCATTATTCTTTTAATCTATAGCCATTTTAGCATGTCTGAGTTGAAGCAAGCATGAAAGATGGTGATCAGTAAATTTGGCATACTATTTGAGAAGTTATACTTGAATAAAACCATTGGAAAATTATTATATACAAAAGAGAAAGGGGAAAGGTCGCTTGATGTTTCATATGAAACACATCTTTCTATTTCCACACTTGTCTCTGATAATGGGATAACAAATGACTAATATTCACCATAGACAAACAACATACCCTCTTTCGAGTTATTTCCATAAGTCCATGTCTAGACAATTCAGAGACCTTCACCATTGATCTATCTCTCTCAATGGCTTTCTTGACTTCTTCATAGACCAATCTTTTATTTGCTGATCAAGAAGAATCCAATGAAGAAGAATCCAAATTTAATAAATAAATATATTGATAAGGACCTTGAGAATAATAACACCAAGGGAGATGTCATATCATAGTGGCATAAAAATTGAACTATTTCATACTCATCATTCACCAACTTAAACATAAGAATATTAAAACATTAGTGAGATTGTTTAAATTGAGCCATTGAGGCATAATCAGTTACATCTACCAGTTCTCACTCCATGAAGGTACATAATGAGAACACAGGGTGAGAATAGAATTCTACATTTCCAACGTAATGAAAATCAGGCAAAACTAATATCTGATGTGGCATTAGGTGGCTTTAAAGCACAAAGTCCCTGGACAACCTGACGATTTGGTGTGGGGGCAACCACAAACTTGATTGCAAAAATCAGGTGATCCAATCACTGACTGTCTATTTTCCTTTTTATAATTATTTTCTCTTGCATCTCTTATTCTTCTGCACTTAAGTTTGAACTTTGAAGAATTAACTACAGCAGTCCAGACAGACAAAATGAGGGCCAATAACTGAATCCAGAAACCAGGTATAAAAGAATACGGTCGAGAAAATAATTCATTTTTAAATAAATTGTTAATTGTGTACTACATTTGTCCCTCTATATAAAAGACCCATTCAAATAATTCACAGGAATTTAAAAAGTTGGTTAGTTTAGTTAGTGACATTAAATTTGTTAACAATTTGTATTATTTCATCACCTCACTATTTTCACCTAATTCATTAATATGCACTAGTCACCCTCCTCAATCCTCACAAGAGAAAGAATGAGTTAATCTTATTAATTTATAGCACTCGTTGTTTATTGATTACAAAATTGTGAAGTAATTAAGGATTTAAGGGTATTTTGGTAAAAAAATAATTTATACAATAGACAATTTAAAAGGGATCTTATAAAAAGGGTCAAAAAAATTTCTCAAAAAGAGTCTCTGTATATAGGGATGGAGATAGTACAACTTAAAACTTAAGTGGGACTTCTAGGACTCCACTACTGGTTTTATAGAAGAGTTGGCTGCAGATGAGCTCCAAAATATTTTGCATCCCTATACAGATTGGTTAGGCCAATTACAGTTCTTCTGAAAACATTGATGCTATCATTTCTGTGTACAAAGTGATATTGAGACTCTCAAACAAAAGAGAACACAGTATACAAAAGTAGGTACAACATCTGATAGAAGGAGAACTAATACTATTTTTCCCATTGAAGAGAGATGTCACAAATTTCAAAACCAGTATGGGTTTTGTTTAACAAGTAAAGCTTCTAGGGAAGAGATATTCTGACATGTTATTAAGGATCTAACAGACCAAGTGTCTACTTAACCCTGGCATTTATCAAGAAATTTAGGGTCTATTATATTTATACTGAAGACAGTTGCAAGTCTGTACTTTGTTCACATTTCAAACTCGGTAGATCTTCACTTCAAAGGACTTTGTTAGAGATATAAAACTATTTTTGTACATTTCATTTATCCAGAAATTTAGGGTAATATTATACTAAAGACAGTTGCAAGCCAGTACGTTCATATTTCAAACTCAGCAGATTGTAATTTTTTAGAAGTTCACACTGAGAAAACAAAATGAACAAGGCCGCCTAACTTAGGGATATTTTCCTCAAGATAAAATTCATCACATCTTGTAAGAACTCAGCCCAACAAGGCGGAAATACAGGCATACAAAGAAAAGGAAGAGAGTAAGATGTTCTCATTACCACTTTCCAGCACAAAAATTTTGAGTAAATTTTATAAATGTGTAATTGTAGTCCAGCCTTTATGGAAGCCCTTGCAGGTTTTAAGTAGAGAGATCTAATACATTTCAATCAGATGGAAAAAAGGAGAATAGCTTACAGGAAGAAAAAAAACATTTCAATCCATGAAAATACTGTTTGAGAGGAAGAGTGCTAACAACACACTCAATTACACTCCTTCCAGCACACTCTTTATTAATGGTTAAAACTTATTGGAAACTACAAAATCATTAACGGATCTCATTAAATAAGAAGTGGGACCCACAACATTTTGTAATTTCCAACAAATTTCAGTCAATAGCAAAGAGTGTGTTCAAAAGAGGATGTTAGAAAAAGTGTTGCTAGCATTTAATCCATCAATAATTGAACTTTGTTGCCAATGATAACTTAATTTGCAAGCATATAAAGAATATCATACATGCTTACAAGTTAGGTTGACAAATTTTGCATGGTGATAGTCATGACTCATGACTTGTGAGCTTATAAGGGGAAGATTAAAAGCTATGCAGTTTTACATGTCACTATTAAAAATAACAAGGAGTTATAAGGTTGGCTTGGTGGTTGGAGAGAGAAAGGGAGAGGGAGAGGGAGAGGTAATGGGTTTGAATCCCTTCCACTAACAAAAACTAACAAACTAACAATTAACGTTAGCCGACAAAAAAAAAATTAAAAATAACAAAATAATGCCATGAAAACTACCAAGTAGGATTTTTAAAGCCTTATTCAGTGATTTTAAAACTTCAGACAGTAATACTAAAATGTTTTAAAAATGAGATGCCTTCTTCCGTAACTCAATACTTAATATACACAAACATGTGGGAGATTTCTACTTACCCTCATCTGTCATATCAATGAAATCTACCACAATGATGCCTCCAATATCCCGTAGTCGCAACTCCCTTGCAATCTGTAACACATTGTTTCTATTAAAAAATTATACTGCTTCACATGAATTAATGTTGCAAAAGAAAACAAGGGCACAAGAATATTTTTTTTACTTAAAAAAAGAAAATCAGAAAAATGAAATAGAATCAATAGTGAAATATATAATGCCATGAATTATCTTACAAGATTGTCAAGGTAAATATAGAATTCTCTAATTTGTATGTAATGCCACAAGTATAAATATCCATTCTATCCATTTATCTACTTGAGTTAAATTAATCAATAGGTCCCTAAACTATTTGGGAATTTTTAATTATGTCCCTAGGGACTAAACTAAAAAAATTGTAATTGGGTCCTTGATCTTGTAAATTCTTTTATCATCAAATAAGAGGTTATAGGTGCTACATTGATTAGTATGGAAGTTGTGAACCAGGAAACTTTGATTAATGGAATGGCATGCTGAGTAAAAATAGACTTTTAAAATGTCTTTCTTCTTAGAAGCTTCGACTAGTACAAACCCTATTTAATAATTTTTTCCTTCATTATCCCTTCATTCAAATACAGATCAGCATAATGATAAAATTTACATTTCTTCCAAAAAATCATGATTCTATCTCCTTACTATCAAATGAGACAAATTAACTCAAGCCTAGCATGAAGTAAAGAACCTTTTTATAGATATTGTTGGTACTCAATTTCAATTAACTGCTATAGAACACTAAATTGTTCAATTTCAATAAACCACATTGTCAGATTAATCTAAACTGGAAATCATTATCATTCTAAATTAAAGCCTTCTAAAGAAATAGAATAAAGAATTTAAATTATATTCAATGTCAGTGTAAAACACTCAAGACTGCCATAGAATAATATGCCACCACGGATTAGTATTGGTGAAAGTAAAATATCTTATTTTCACAGTATATATTTTTTACTTGATAGTGTATAAAATTTATATTGACAATAGACCAAAGGTTAACTCCAAATTAAATATTAAATTTCTTGAAACATCCCTGAAATTCTTGTGAAGAGGAATTCATTGACCATTCAGAAATATATCAGGATTTAAGGTGAATCACTCCACTTTAAAGGATGTTCTGAATATATATTTATAAAAATGAAAGAAAGTAATGAAGATTGAAGAATAAACAGTTAACAGTACTTGTCAGAAGAACAAGAAAAATGCAAACTTTATCTTACTAAAGTGTAAAGCCTATGTGATGGACAAATAAATGATAATAGAGTGTCGCATCTAACATACTTGTTTTGCAGCGGCAAGATTGACATCAAGAATAGCTTGCTGTTGTGAATTTCCATGACCAAGCATCCCGTGTCCTCCATTTACATCAATGGAAACTAATGCCTCGGTTTGTTCAATGATTAGAGAACCTCCATTAGCAAGTGGAACCCTATAGATTGATCAGCATAAAGAAAGCTATCAAGTTAAGTATTTTAATACTAAGTGTCCAGGAAGGCCGGATCAATTGACATTTTATACAAAATATCAGGGGAGGGGGGGACTGCCATTTAACAATAACAATATTCTTTTTGGCATTTTCTTCTATTCTTTTTAACAATAACAACATTCTGATTTTTAATCACACTGGGCATCTTATGAAAATTCAATTATTTGATATCAGGAAGATATGATTAAGAATTTGCTTTAAGAAAGCCTTTTATAATTGAAAAGGTCAATTATGATTATTTTATCCCAAATAACACCAAGAACAACATGATTAAAAACCAAATGTTTTTTGCTGTTAGCTTAAAAAAATTGACAAATAATCATCATCACCTGCTACATTTTATATCACACTAAGTTGGTTTACATACAAACAGCCTGTTGGAATTAGAGTTTAGGTAAGGAAGTAGTAAAACAGAAAAATAAGCTAATGAATAATCTGAGATTGATATTGATTTGTTGTGATGCATCATGACACAAAATACTAATCCAATGTTCCTCTTTATACTAATATTAATTGAAGTACTAGTGTAGTATACTAGTATTACTATTACAATTACAAGTATACTAATACAAAAAGATAACTAACCATAATTAAATAATGAAACATAATAAAAAGTGATGATTAAGATTTCCTCCTCAATTAGATAACTAATTGATTCCGTGATATATTCTAAAAATATTCTAAAACACTAATATGAAATGAAGATGTTCTAAAGATATTCTGAGGATATTCTAACACAATCCAACAAAATATCTATAAAGAAAAAGAAGACAATAAGGACAAGGATAATACACACCCAAAGTTACAAAAATAAGTCACAAAATTTCACCTTTTGCTGAGGATATTGTCTATCTCTCCTTCAATGTTGAATTCATCGAACAAGGGAACTTTTGTATCATATAGTTCAACTCGATCACAAAGATCAGGGGCAATTTCTTGAAGGTAATTGGTCACCTAAAGAATACATGAAAAGGTTGAAATCACCAAAATGGAAGTGTCAGTTTGTATATTGACACATAAATTAGTCAGTGATACAAGTTTTTAAATTACAAAAAATAATTATACCATTCACATTGCACTATTTGACTACAAACAACTGGATCAGCATGTTAACCTAGGATCATTAATTTAAATCAAGTCTTGTACACATGTAAGATGTAAGATTCAGTTCATCACTTTTCCAGGCTTTGATTGGCTTTTGCAAATAGAAAATGGTAAACTGACATGTGACAGCCTATGCAACTGTTGGGTTCACAAACCAATTCTTGCAATGAATTACTCTTGTTGATTAACTCTATCAATGAGGGAAGAAAAGCCAATATTGTTCACATAAAAACAGACATGCTTCTGTCCTAATATTGCAACTTAGCCTTTTACAAGTAACTAATGCCATACCTCATGAAATGTCCTTGGGGAGTCGACCACCATTTTCTTAACCTGAAGTATATCATGACAAAAAGTAATCAGGAGAAGCAGAATGTAAAAAGGATTTTCTTTTTAATATAAATAAATAGATACCGTTAAGTTAAACAATTCTCTAATCAATAGAGTGACTCTAAACTAGTAACAGAACTAACATTTTCATTGAAATAATCCTGGACCACTGAGAGAGTTTGACCCATTGCCCTGTGCAAAATTACAGGAACAGCTCCTTCCACCCCTTCATCAGCAGCAAGAGCAGCAGACTTTGCATGTTCCATTATATTTTTCCATGTTGAAAGCAAGCCTTCTAAGTCTTTCTGCAGTTCCTCAAAAGAATGACCAGCAGCAACAGTTCTTAAAGTGAGGCCAAAACCCTCAGGCTGCAATGTCTTTGCTATAACTTTCAACCTCGTGCGCTCAACACCAGAAATCTTTTTGGAGACTCCAATTTTATCACAACATGCAATCAAAACCTGTAGGTCAGAGTTCGATTCAGATGAAACACGGTATAGATAATTTACATGAAAGACAAGAATGATAAATAATCAAACTTGATGAAGGTGCAACCATAAAAGAGCACATACCCAGAATCTACTTCTTAGTTTAGGATAAGCAGTCAGAGTCGGACCCTTTGTACCAAGGTCCTCTTTGACAACTTGGACAATTACTTTGGTTCCCTTGCGAACTTGGATCCATTTATTTTCTCCAGAACCCACATGGGTTGCTTTCTTTGTATCTTTTGTTTGCAAAATACGAGAGTTGACGGACCCATTCATGCCAAGAAGAAGAGAACTGTTATTTGTTTCTCCTTCTATATGGACATCACTTCCCTCTATATCATCCTCGAAGTCAGCTTCTACTTCATCATCAACCATGCTACCATTCATATTCTCCTTAAGAACTTCTGAAATATAAAAATCATCATCTCCTTCATGCTCATCATAGTCATTGTGTACAGATTTTAAACAACCATCCTCAGATTTTATGTCTGATATTCCATCAGATACATCAACAACATGAGACGCGTGATCATTTTTTCCCTCGAGATTAATTTCTTGTTTCGTTGTCCTTTGACGAAATGGAGGGAATATAAATGGCTCCTTATTTTTCTTAATATCCATAAAAGCAGATCTAGAATTCCCAATACTTACAAAAGCCCCACCCATATGAGGAACAAGCTTTGTGACCACCCCAACATATACACTATCACATTGCACATTACTCTTGACTGGTTCCAACAATAATTCAACCAATTTTTCATCCTCCAGTACTGCAATTCTTTGCATTGTACATATTGATGAGTTAATTAGAATAATGGTGGAAAAGGAGTCTTTTGACATTATATTACTACTTTCTTCAAGTAACAACTGTTCTCTATCTGCCAGCTTCACCTTCTCTTTTGCAGTGTCACCAGTTTCAGATACATTTGATTCCATTTTATTGTTAGAGACAATGGAAAGGAATGAATGTAGCCAGGGTTCCTCAACAGGCTGGTAATTCTCAGAAAGAACATTAGTAGACTGGAAATCCTTGTCATTCGCAAACACCTTGTCATCATTGTTGTAAAGTAATTGATCTTCCAAACCGAGTGACTCAAACTTTAGGACATCATTTTCAAGGAGACTCTCAATCCTTCCATCATCTGTCAAACCACTGGAAGTATTTGAGTGTTCAGAAACATATTTGGAAAAATAAAATATTTCGATAGTGTAAAAACACTGAGTAATACCTTTGCTCAGGAAAGATATAGGGGATTGCTCTAGAAGATATGTTTCCTCTGTGAAGGGGCTCCATGCATGAGTTGAAGACATCTGGCAATCAGACCTAATCCATGAATCCCTGACCACAATTTTATTGTCTTCAAGGACCGTAAGAGGTACTGACAGAGAAAAAGCTGGTCCAGGCCTCCAAATAACATCACTTGAGGACCCAAATTTTCCCTTAATGAAATAATTATATTTAAAGTTCAAGCCAAAAGCAATCTGCAATCATAAAATTAGAACTGAGTCACTTAATTAAATTTTAAATGTGTATTTTGATGTTCATATATGTTAAGAGAGTGAGAGAAGCAAAACTATTTTGAATATGCCTTTCTAGGTTCATCTTCCACCCAGCAGATTGATTTATTTATATTCAGAATGATTACATGGATAATAAATAACTAATTCTGTTTTCAAGAGAACAATTAAAATACCACATCTTCCTAAGATACATTGAACCCAGCTAACTATTAACTAAGCTACTTGGAAAGGAAATTATCATTAAATGCTCCACTTTCCAACCCTCCCCCTCAAGGTAGAGAATAGATGTTATCCAATCCCAGCTTGCATATTATTATATCAAAATTTGGAGTGCGCAATCCTTTAGTGAGAATATCTGCAAGTTGACCTTGTGAAGGCACATATGGAGTACAAATCAAACCACTATCCAACTTTTCCTTGATAAAATGTCTATCCACTTCAATGTGTTTTGTTCGATCATGCTGTACAGGATTATGGGCTATGCTGATTACTGACTTATTATCACAGTAGAGCTTCATAGGTCCCTCCCATTTATTCTTCAAGTCTTCTAAGATGATTTTTAACCAAAGCAATTCACAAATACCTTGTGCCATAGCCCGAAATTCAGCTTCAGCACTAGATCATGCTACATATCTTGTTTTTTACTTCTCCAAGTTACCAAGTTTCCTCCTAGAAAGGTACAACATCCGGTAGTGGATCTCCTATCAGTTATTGATCCTGCATAGTCAGCATCCGTAAGCTTGAAGTATTGTATTCCCATTTCTTTTGTACAAAATTCCTCTTCCTGGTGTCCCCTTAAGGTAATGGAGAATTCTATAGGAAGCTTGTAAGTGGACTTCTCTTGGACAGTGCATAAATTGTCTCACCAAACTAACAGCAAAAGTAATATCAGGCCTTGTGTGAGACAAGTAATTCAATTTTCCAACTAGACATTGATACATCTCCTTATCCACTTCTGCACTGCCATCTTCATTACCCAATTTAAGGTTTGAATCCATGGGAGCACTTAGAAGTTTACAAGCTGTCATACCTGTCTCCTTCAGCAAATCTGTGACATATTTCTGTTGGTGTATGAAAATACCTTTCTTGGAGTGGGACACTTCAATTCCCAAATATATTTCAGCCTCCCAAGAGTTTTCATCTCAAACTTCTTTGCTAGATGTTGACTTAAGAGTCGTTCCTTCCAATCATCACCAGTAACAATGACATCATCCATATATACTAACAATACAGTCACTCCCTCTGAGGTCAAGTGTTTGATGAATAAAGTGTGGTTTCCTTGGCTTTATTTGGATCCTAAGGCTGTCATGACCTTAGTGAATCTCCCAAACCATGCCCGAGGGGATTGTTTAACCCATATAAAGCCTTTTTTAACCGGAAAACAGAATCGGCAGCACCGTCATATCCAGGTGGAACCTCCATATAGATTTCCTCCTCAAGCTCCCCATGCAAGAAAGCATTCTTAACATCAAACTGCTGTAATTTCCAGCCATAATTCGCAGCAAGAGATAATATTACTCGAACTGTATTCATCTTTGCAACAAGAGCAAAAGTCTCCGAGTAATCTATCCCATAGGTTTGTGTGAAATCCTTAGCGACCAATCTTGCCTTGTACCTCTCAATCGACCCATCTGCCCTATATTTTACTGCACTTGCAACCCACTGGTTTCTTTCCTATTGGCAAAGAAATTGTTCTTCTGCAATGCCTGCATTTCTGTATCTATCGCCTGCTTCCAATTTTTATCAGATAATGCCTCAAAAACATTAGTGGGAATTGAGAGAGTTTAGGTTTGCAAGAAAGGTTTTATGCGTTGGAGAAAATTTATGAAATGAGATGTAATTTGAGAGAGGATAGAGAGGCTTTTTGGTGCATGTTCTGGTTCCTTTTCTAAAGGCAATGGGAAGATAAAGGTCATCATTATGTTATGAAATTTCCATTTCATTTGGAGAAGCTAAAAGTTTATCATTCAAAATTGGAAATTCAGAGTTAGTTACCTGATCTCCAGGAGTTGGATTGGCCTCTTGGGCGTGTGTTGATTCAGAAATGGCCTTTGATCTTCTTGTGTAAACTAGATTCTTCCCAAACCTTGTATCATTTTCAAGTTTGGTGGGTGCATCCTTGTTGGATTCATTTTCGGCTAATGTTTCTTGCTCAGGTTTTTGTGTAAGATCACAAGAATTTAACTTAAGAGTGGGAAGGACAAATGTATTAAAAATATTCTCCTTATCTTCCCAAAGACTCTTGGAAGGAGGATGGAAACACTTGTACCCTTTTTGAGTATAAAAGTAACCAACAAAGACACACTTAAGAGCTCTAGGATCAAGTTTACCCATATCTTGACCATGAACATGGACAAATGAGACACACCCAAAGACTTTTGGGGGAAGTTTATAAGAAGTGGATAAGTTAGGATAGAAGGAAGAAAGTACATCCATAAGACTCTTATATCCCAAGATTTTTTAGGGTAATCTATTGATAAGATAAGTAGCTGTGAGAAAAGCCTCCCCCCAAAAACTTTTTGGAACATTTTTTTGAAACAACAATGCCCTAGTTTGATCTAACAGGTGCCTATTTTTTCTTTCTGAAATGTAATTTTGTTGTGTGTTTGGACACAAGAAGAATCATGAATGATTCCTTCTTTTTGGCAAAAAAGAGTAATGACTTGATTGAAATACTCCTTCCCATTGCCTGACCTGAGTTTCTTTATGGATACACCAAATTGATTCTTAATCAAGAAAATTTTGAAAGACATTGCTTACTTCAGATTTGTGTTTAAGAAGGAAAACCCAAGTCACTCGAGTACAATCATCAATAAAAGTCACAAACCAGCAAGCCCCTGACATATTTGGAATAGGAGATGGCCCCAAACATCAGTATGAACAAGGTAAAAAGGAAAGGTACTCTTTTTTTACTTGATGGAAACGGTACACGCTTGTGTTTTGCAATTTCACATACATCACATTGAAGGCATTCATTTTTTATGCCAGAAAATAGAGATGGAAACATAACATTAAGGATTTCAAAAGAGGGATGTCCTAGTCGATAAAGAAAAAGTAGAATTTTCTCTTTTTTTGACAGTTGAGACTCTAACATGAATGAATGAGATGGTTTTCTTCTAAAATGGTACACAAGACTCTTCAAGAAGATAAAGGCCATTTCTTTCTCTAGCACGTCCAATCGTCCTCCCCGATTTCTTGTCCTGGAACACACAACAATGGTCATAAAAAATAATAATACAAGATATATCATTTGTAAGTTTCTGAACAGAGACAAGATTTGTGGACAACTTTGGGACATGCAAAACATTTTTTAGGGTTATGAAGGGATTTATTTTGATGTTTCCTATACCGGCTACAGTTACAAGTGTGCAATCAGCAGTTGCTATTTTCTTATTGCTACGACATGGAGAATAGGTGGAGAAGTATTTAAATGAAGGAGTCATATGCTCAGTGGCTCCAGAATCTAAAACCCAAAGGGATGGAAGTGTTTTTGAGACATTAAATCCAAATGAAAAAGAAAGCATACCTGAATATGCCAATGTACAAGTACCTGATGGATGCACAACCTCCCCCTCCATATTTGAAAGCAGCAGGAACAATTGTTGGAAAACTGAGTCGCCGGAATTCTGACGGTCTGACAGCTTCAAGAGCCCAGTCAAACTTGCTAAATAACCCTTTTTGTGCGGAAGCAGAGCCCCCCTAGATCGGGAGCTCTGATACCATGTTAAGAAGAGAGTGAGAGAAGCAAAGCTATTTTGAATATGCCTTTCCAGGTTCATCTTCCACCCAGCAGATTGATTTATTTATATTCTGAATGATTACTATTAGTGTATTAAGTAAGTTCCACTTTGTGGTGCAGTTAGAGTTTGTTAATTCTGTTAGTGGTTCAGTTAGTTAGAACTGTTAGAGTTGTAATTCTGTTATTCTGTTTTCTCTATAAATAGAGAAACAGAATCTGTTGTAATCATAATTCATTCTATTCACTCTGAATCAATAATATTCAACCTTTCTTCTCCCTTTCTCAAACTCTAAAATGGTATCAAGAGCTTGAAGTCTATCCATGGCAACAAATCAAAATTCCGCTTCCGCTATGCCCTTCTTTTCATCCGATTTCTCAGAAATTAGATGATTCTAACTTCCTGCTATGGAGGCAACAGGTAGAACCTGCCATCAAGGCTCATAAACTTCAGTGTTTTGTGGAAAGTCCTCAGATCCCGATGCACTTTCTCACAGAGGCAGATTGTGAAGCTGGAAATGAAAATCCAGCATACTCCAATTGGGAACAACAAGATCAAATCCTCTTGAACTATGTTCGAATATACCCATAGTAATATACCCATAGTTAATATAAAACTATGTTCGAAATCTGTGCTGCTTGTTGTGTTGGTAAGTCACATAGACTACCATCTTCTCTATCTCAAACTGTATATTCTGCTCCTCTTGAACTTATATACAGTGATTTGTGGGGACCATCTCATATTTCATCATCAAATGGTTTCTCTTATTATATCAGCTTTGTTGATGCCTATTCTAAGTTCAGTTGGATTTATTTTCTTAAAAATAAATCAGAAACATTTTGTCTTTCAGCAATTTAAAACCATGGCTGAACTCCAATTTGATACCAAAATTAAGAGTGTTCAAACAGATTGGGGAGGCGAATTTAAACCTCTTACCTCTTTTCTTCAAACCCATGGGATCATTCACAGGCTTATCTGCCCTCACACATCATCAAAATGGTGTTGTGGAAAGAAAACATAGGCATATCGTTGAGTTAGGCCTTACTCTTCTCAAACAAGCTTCTCTCCCTTTAAAATTTTGGGATTTTTCCTTCCAAACTGTTGTTTATTTGATAAACAGACTTCCCACTGCCTCTCTTAAATTTCAAGTTCCTTATACTGTTTTGTTCAACAAGTCACGTAATTACAATTTTTTGAGGAACTTTGGATGTTCTTGCTATCCTTTTCTTAGACCCTATAACAAACACAAACTTGATTTCAGGTCACATGAGAGTTTGTTCCTTGGTTATTCCACTTCTCACAAAGGCTACAAGTGTCTCTCTCCTAATGGCAAATTATATGTTTCCAAAGATGTTATCTTCAATGAGCTTAAATATCCTTACAATGATCTTTTTCCATCTATATCCAACTTTGTCACTTCTTCTAAGAGTAAAATTTTACCTACTGCTCATATCCCTCTTGTTACATCTTCTTCTAATGAACCCACTTCTTCTTCTCAACGTGCTGAAACTAATTCCACTTTTGTAAGTGCTGAACCAAATTCTGTTACTAATGAACACTCTAATACTTTTTCTGACTTAAACAGAAATCCAAGTGAACTGTCAAGTACCTCTTCTTCTCAGTCTCATACTGTCAGTTCTCCTTCTTCTAATCATGTTCTTCCCTCAGAAAATGTCCATCCTATGCAAACCAGATCCAAGTCTGGAATTCACCAACCTAGGCTGCATCCTTCCCTGTTTTTGGCACATTGTGAACCTAAGACTGTTAAACAGGCTCTTGCTGACCCTCAATGGTTTGCTACTATGAAACAAGAGTATGAGGCTCTTCTTAACAATAAAACTTGGGATCTTGTTTCTCTTCCCAAAAACAGACAAGCTGTGGGTTGTAAGTGGGTCTTCAGAATTAAGGAGAATGCCGATGGGACAGTTAACAGATTCAAGGCTAGGTTAGTAGCTAAAGGATTTCATCAGGTTGCTGGCTGTGACTTTAATGAAACTTTCTCTCCGGTTATAAAACCTTTTACAATCAGGCTGATTATCACTCTTGCTCTCACTAATAAATGGAATTTATTCCAGCTAGATGTCAACAATGCCTTTTTAAATGGTTATCTTGAAGAGACTATCTACATTCAGTAGCCACAAGGCTTCAAAAGTTCAGATAAAACCTTGGTTTGCAAGCTAAAGCGGTTCACAGTGAGTAAATTAGTTCCTCAAAACATAGACACGGATTCTAAGAGCTCCTTCAATCTAATTAAAACTGTGGACAATAATATACCTAGTTCTTTTCATCCACTAATGACTTCATGAATAAAACTCAACCATATGATCTAAAATTCAAACCTTTTGCCACCTGTCTATAACTAAAAGCTATAACTTTCTTACATGTATCATTAAACTTTTGTTAATGCCACCAATTCCAATTGTGAAGAGGAAATTCTCACCCACTTTCCCTACTTCCAACCGATAATGGTTTTACCGCCACTCCGCCACTAACTCCCCCTCACCTTAGATTCTTAGAATGTGAGTTTAGGCCTAACTCTACCCCAAAAACTAGCTCTAGGGGTGAGGGTTGCCCCTCACTTATATACTCTATCTTGGCTTTATCTTTAGCCGATGTGGGACTTAGGTTTTTTCCAATACACCCCCAGCACTTTTGGACTTGGTGTGTGAATAACATGGTAGGTGGCCCTTTGAATGAATTTTGGATATGCTCTAATACCATCTTAGAATGTGGGATTTTGGCCTAACTCAACCCCAAAAGCTAGTTCCTTCTCACTCTCACCGCCCTTCCTGTAAATGCCATATAGCACCATCTGAACTAGCCCCAATGCAAACCCTCCCACATTTGGAATATAAATGCATTTGTCTTGCATAGATAAACCATATACAAACCACGTTATGGCATTCAGTGTGAGGAAAAATGACAAATAGAATGGCATAAACTGTACACTCTTCGTTCTAATCACTTTTGCCATAATGCTCAAAGGTGATGCAAAGACACTGAGTGAAACGGTGTCACAAATCCATCCAATGACTTTGACACTGTGGAAACCATGTAGAGCAAAATGCGAGGAAAGGACCAAGGCCAAGAAGCCAATATTCATCGCCGCAAATAGGGTCTAAGTTAAGTTCCTTGCATCCTTGTGCACATATTTAATGTAGGTGACAATGTAGAAGAGCTCTATGACACATCCAATCAAGTTGATCGTAATAAGGGGAACAATGCCATCAGGAATTTTGAGGAACACGTAGTATAACCAAAGCATAGAACTCATTAATGACAACAAGTATGGTAGCAAGTGGAAACCGTCCGTGCATTTCTTTTTGTATATCTGGTAAAATGTTGGCACCAGAGCCAAGTACACCATCACATAAATGATGTTACCTAATATTCCGAAAGTGGCAGCCAAAGCATTGTGACTGCCCATGATGATCCTTTCAAGGTTTAGTTAGGGGTTGCGAGGAATTACCTTAGCTGGGTTTCTTTCAAGGTTTATGGACTCTCACTGGACAGCTGTTAAACGCATTCTAAGGTACCTCAAAGGCTCTATTCATCATGGTCTGCATTTCAAGGTTGCTTCTTCCTCTCATCCTTTTACTATCAAAGCCCTGTATGATGCTGATTGGGCCTCAGATCCAGATGATCGAAGGTCTACTCTGGTGCAGTGATTTATTTTGGTCCTAATTTGGTTTCATGGTGGTCCAACAAACAACAAATTGTGGCTAGATCTTCCACTGAAGCTGAATACAGGAGCTTGGCTCATGCCACAACTGAAGTCACATGGATTCAAACCCTTTTAACAGGGTTATCTGTTCCTTTTCAGACCCCAGAGATTTACTGTGACAACCAAAGTGTAGTAGCTATTACTCATAATCCAGTTCTTCATTCCCGAACTAAGCACATGGAAATTGACATCTTTTTTGTCAGGGAGAAAGTCATAGCTAAAGAGCTCAAAGTGTATCATATTCCTGCTATAGATCAATGGGCTGATGTCCTCACTAAGCCTCTATCACCAACTAGGTTTCTTTTTCTTAGGTCCAAACTCAATGTAGTTGAGTCCATTTCTGATTCTCAACCCCATTGAGTTTGAAGGGGGTATTAGTGTATTAAGTAAGTTTCACTTTGCGGTGTAGTTAGAGTTTGTTAATTATGTTAGAACTGTTAGTGGTTCAGTTAGAGTTTGTTAGAACTGTTAAAGTTGTAATTGTTGGGTACCAAGCAATCACACAACAAGAGAGATAAGAGAAAGAGAGAAACGGGAAGAAGAAAACAACACACAGAGTTTACCTTAGTTCATCCAATGTGGACTACGTCCACTATATTTCCTCACACAGTCGTACAATTGCACTCAGATTACAAGGAAATATATAGGCTTAGAAATCCTAAGCACTGTAGCTATTCATGGACCCAAGCCCAAACTACAAATAATAAAACACAAGGTCAATAACAATACTAGGCCTTGAAAAAAGTTCCGGGGGCAACCCCCGTCGGGGCGGCTCCCCCGGGCCCCCGCCCGCTCACCCGTGCTTATCTTTTGAAGGCAAAGTATGAGTCATACCCAACATTCTCCCACTTGGCGAATGCTTTGCATGCTTCTTCAACCCCAACGCAACTGTACATCATTCAAACTTCTCTGAAACCATTGCCTTGGTCAAAAAATCAGCACCATTCTCCTTTGTGTCAACCTTATTCAGCATTACTACCTTGTCTTCAGTAATTTTGTTATTTTGTTTTCTCTATAAATAGAGAAACAGAATCTGTTGTAATCGTAAGTCATTCTATTCACTCTGAATCAATAATATTCAACCTTTCTTCTCCCTTACTCAAACTCTAAAAATTACATGGATAATAAATAACCAAATTTGTTTTCAAGAGAACAATTAAAATATCACATCTTCCAAAGATACATTGAACCCAGCTAACTATTAACTAAGCTACTTGGAAAGGAAATTATCATTAAATGCTCCACTTTCCAACAATATAGTATTACAAGATATTGAAGCTTCATATAATAATCTAAATTTTAATGGGTCTCCTATTATTTATTATAGAATACAAACTATGGTTGTATTAACAGGAACTGCAGAATATTCAACAGACAGGATTTGCTTTTCAAAGGTAGTTGTGTTAAGGATTTCCAGAGAAAAAGGAAAGATTCAGAGATATAATTTTGCCCTATTGGAGGAGGTTTCTTTCTAATATTCCTGGTATACTGTGGATTTGCTTTATATGTTTCTTTCTATGTATAAGAAACCTACTTAACTGAGCTCAGATCTAGAGCAAGATGAATAAAAAAGATCATATGAATGAAGAAACATCTCATTTTACACATTTTCTTAACAATTATTTCTTTAAAACAAAATTAATAGATTACATTTGACAGCCAAGCCAAATTACCTGAAATTCAGCTTTCCATGTGTTTTCATCCTCTGTAGGAGACATTAGTACAGCCATGTTTGGTTTCCAGCAGCCTAATACAGCAGGATCACCAGTTATGTACAGTAGGTGACCATCTTCTAAATCTGCTTCCACAGTCCAAATGATCTTGCATAACTCATCAACACTAGTAGCTGACTTTCCTGAGAAAGCAGACTGCCCAGATCCGTTATTCATTCTAAACTAGAGTAAAATATATTAAGAAAACATGATTTTGAACATTAATATCAAAAGGTAGATTTTGAACCCATGCAGAATTTATATTACTGAGAAAGGGATTATTTGATAGTAAAAATGAAGAATGAGAAAGTATCCTCAGATTACATAAAATGTTGAAGAGAAACATGAACACAGTTCGAAGTATTTTTTTCTTAAAAACAAAAACTCATGATTAATGTAGCTAACATCAAGAACAGTGATTGTTATGGTCTTTGGCACCCTAATTCGGGGGTTGTCTCCATGTATTAGGCTGCCAAAGCTAGGTCTTTTTTGTTGTTAGCTTCCTCTGTATCAGTACTTCTTGTACTTCCTATTTTTACTAATATATTCTATCTTTGCTGATCAAAAAAAAAAAAAAAAATCAAGAACAGTGATTGTTATGGTTGTATGCAGCATTTACTTCTGCAATCTTATCAACATGTTAATCTATCAAGCTAATTCTTTTCTTTTCTTAATCAGCAAACAGAAGGATACAAGAAAGGTAATTCTAACACAAGAATAAAATATTTGAACAGCAAAGTACATGATCTAACTCCTAAGTCAACTGTGATCCTGTGAAGAACTGCCTTGATTCAAAAGTCTAGAACTAACATCGAAAATTTATAATATGATATAACATAAACAGAACCTTTAACCCAAGTTAATTGCGCTTGATGATAGATGAACCCAATGATAAATACGAGGAAGTTGGAAAAAAAAAGAAAGAGGAAGGGGGAGGGAAAATAAGACAAAAGAAAAGAAAATAAGATAAAAGAGAAGAACTAAAAAGGAACCGTCTGAAACATAGAGATAATAACTAGTCTAACCCTCCACCAAGCTTATAGTTTTTCTTCACTCCGTCCTAAGACACATTGTTCGCCAATCTATATCTCATTCCATTAAGTCTTGTTTAATTACCTTTTCCCAGATAAGTTTCGGTTTACCTCTACCTCTCTTTGTGTCTAGCTCTTGGTAACAAACTCTTGTTCTTACAAGAGCATCCATGAGCCGTCTCATTACATGCCCAAACCACCTCAATCTATGCTCTCTCATTTGTTTACTCATCGGTACTATTGCTACCTTTCGTCAAATATCTTCATTTCTTATCTTATCCATCTTCGTATAACCATACATCCACCTTAACATCTTCATTTCTACTACCCCTATTTTATGTTCATGTTGCATATGTGTTGGCCAACATTCAGCTTCATATAACAGTGCAGGCCTTACAGTCGTTCTATAGAATTTTCCTTTTAGCTTAAGGAGAACTTTGCAATCACACAAAAACTCAGATGTACTCCACCATTTAGCTCTAAAAAAAGGAAACAGAATGTATCCTAAGAAAGTAAATAATTGCCTATTAAGCTCTAAAAAAATCCATTAATTTGAGGGAATTCTCACCTTACAAGTCAATTTTGTGGCATTGAGTTAGGCCCTAAGCCCAAATTCTAAAATGGTATCAAAGCTTATCCTAGATTCATTGTTGGGATGCCTACATTTGCCACACTCCAAGTAGGTAGCCCTGGACATGAGGAGAGGTGTTGGTAAGTCATCTTAATTGTAGTCACCCTTGGCCCACCTTAGTTGCCGCTTCTTTGGGCTGCCTTAATTGCAGTGTTGAAGGGGGGTGTTTAGTCCTACATGGACTAGATATATGACTTAAATAAAGCTAATAAAGTTTGGACATTCCTCTCCTTAAATAGATTGATATCCTTTCTCTCATCTTTCAACACTTTCTCTCTCTCTCTTAATTCTATTAAAATCATTTTCAGCCACAATAGATCATAGTCCTTGGTCAATTGCTGTAAATTCAGATTCTGTTGATGATCTTGCCACCACATTCTATTTGTCGCTCCTCCATGTTACTAAATTCTCCCAAGAAAGGTGCAATAACAAGATGTTGATCTTCTATCCACCAAGGATCCTGAATAGTTAGCATCAATGTAGACTTCTATGGAAGCCACAACATGTGAACTAATGTCACTTTGACAATTATTTCAACTGTTAAAGTTAGGGGATGCCAAGGAGAGGAAATTGATTTGTGATAACCAAGCCACTCTTCACATTGCTTCTTATCTAGTTTTTTCATGAAATGACCAAGCACATTGAGATAAACTGTCACTTTGTTTGAGAAAAAGTCCTTGCAGGCGAAATTACAACTGAATTTGTTAGTTCCAGTGAACAGCTTGTTACATGTTCACCAAATCTCTCAAAGGGTCCAGAGTTGAATATATTCGTAACAAGCTTTTGTGCATATGATTTGTATGCTCCACCTAGAGGGGAGTGTTAGATATAGCAAAACTAACACATGTATCATATATGTCTAATGTCTACTTAGATTTCACCACATGAACATATGTAATGTATGTAACACTTCATTAGGACTTTATTAGTATTTATTACGGTATCCCACTCATGTAAGTATAAATACAATAGTGTGTGGTCTGCATTGGACACACAATTTCCCAAAATCTTTAACAGCAAATATTCATCTAATAATTATATCTATAGCCAATATTTACATGTTTACAGTTCAACACTAACCTTGTGATCTTGCAACAAGCCAAGGTTGAATCATAATATCATATTCTACAAATATATGAAAAATAAATTATACGATCTGGATGTTAACACTTGAACAATAGTGTTGTGATCAGGA
The DNA here is from genome assembly GCA_013407115.1 of Glycine latifolia. Taxonomy (NCBI): domain Eukaryota; kingdom Viridiplantae; phylum Streptophyta; class Magnoliopsida; order Fabales; family Fabaceae; genus Glycine; species Glycine latifolia. The sequence goes on along the minus strand of CM023942.1, from coordinate 17,432,457 downwards.
TCCAACAATTAAAAAGTATATCAAAGCAAGAAACCAGTGGCCAAAAGAAAGGAGATAGCCATATTCTTAAAAAATGAAGACATAAACAAATAAATTAATAAGAGCTTACAAAAAGGATGTTTGAGTTACCTTTCTCAGTTGATAATGCAGCTAAACTTCTGACTGATTTATGGTTCTTCATACAGTACATGAATCGAAATACACTGTGCAGTGGTACATGATATTGATGGCATATGTGCCTGTTCCAACATTTTAATACATAAGTGCAAGCAATTAACACTAAACAATGTGTATCCATCAAGGCATCAACATGACAACTCATTTTGCTAATGTTTAGTGGGAAATATGAGTGGTACGGTACAGGTAATGAAATTCTCAGTAAGCAAGAATACTGCTTTGTTTAAACATATCAACTCAAGAGTCAAGACTTTCTAATCAAACAAATGATGAGAGACCAACAATAATTGTGTAGAATCTAAAAGCTTCAGCCAGGCTAGTTTTTGTTCAAAGTGAAGGAATTAGCAAAGCTGGTCAATTAAAATCTATCCATGACAACTTTATTTGAGCAGTTGGAAAGTGGCAATGCTGAACATCAAAGCGAGTTCAACACCTCAAAGTGATTTAATGAGTCAAAACTGAAACCTTTTTTTCATCTAACCTCCATTTCCATCCCCTACTTTCTGTTTCCTACCTACTCAAACCAAACAAACGGGTTGAAATTGAAAAGGAAGAATTATTTTTCCTCCCAAAAAGAAAGTTTTTCTCATCTCTAACAACGTTAGACAACATAACAGCATACATGAATTGGGTACACATTCATTCAATTAACCTTTCTGGGTACAACGTAGAATGACCCAATAGAGAATTAAGGGCAAATAAAGAACTAAAAATGCCATGTCAAAAGTGACGTACCTCTTGGGTGGGATAATGAAGGGAGCGTTGGGGCGAAAAAGGTGATGGGGGTGCGAAAAACCAAGTTCAGCCATGAAGAAGAAGAAGACACAGTTGCTGGTGTTGGTGTTGGTGTTGGTGTTGGTGTTGGTGTTGGGGGAAAGTGTTATGCTATGGTGGGTATCTGATAGTGTCAAGGTTGAACGAGTTCATTACTCGAAACTGAGTGTGAGGGAAAATGGTGATGGAATATGCAATATGGATAGATAGATAGGTGGTGGTGGTGACTACTAGGACAGGGTACTGCACGCACACACCAAGACAATTACTTCGCTTGGCACCTTCTGTACTTACATATTTCCCATTTTTTTATCTAATCTAATATTTTAATATATATATTTGAATAAAAATCACAAATATTTGGTGAACTTTTCTTAAAAAAATATAAAGTTTATTTCAATATTGGTTAACTTCTAACTAATACATTTAAGACCCTGGAATTTACACTACTAACCTCATCCAAATTTTTGCCACGCTCCTAAACAAGGGAACAATCAAATGTTTGTTGGACCATTACGGGCTCCTTCTGGGCTTAAGAGAAAAAATGGTCCATTAGCCTTGGGTGAGAAAAGGGTTTGACTTCCTACACCACCAGTATAGCTTTTAATACACACAATCATGAATAGTGAAATTCCTGAAATGACCTTTGTAAAAAAAGGTTTAATGTACGGCTTTATTTTTTTTTCCAATACATCATTCATTCGCTCCATTTCACATTCCATTCATTTCATCACCGTCCTTTGTTGTTGTTCGCCATCGTGTAGTCGAGCATGCTAGTTCTGCATTTTTTGTTGGTGGTTGTTGGCCGTTGGTGGTTGTTGTTGTCATTGTCGTTGTTTTCCGCGAGAGAGGTAAGTCATTTCGTCTTCCACATTTGGTTTCGTTTTGTTCATCCATACGGATTTGCAACTTGTAATAGTCATACAGATTGTCAATCCGTAAGAAGGAATGAGAATCCGTAAGGGCCATACGGATTGGCAATCTGTAAGGGTGTATGGGTATTTTGAGTTTTTAATTTTTTTTTAAATGTTTATTTATTTTTAAAAGTGAAGTTGATGAAGTTGCATGTGTAATACTGAAATTGACGATAATTATGGACACTGAATAGGGATCCAAACTCAAAAGTCACTGAATATGGAGTACCAATTTCAAGCTTAAACCCTTACTGAATACTACATGCAAATCTTGTCCTTTGAGCCTCCAAATCTCATGATTTTCAAACAATTAAGCACAAACCATTTACAGGTTCAACTTGTCTCACCCACCAATAAGTTACCCGTGACACAATCTACCCAAAGAGAGTCCCTACATATTACTACTAGCTTCATACACTATCCTTTCTAGTTACGTACCTATCCCACTCATGTCTTAATTGAGTTGAGCATTGATGTGTCTTATAACCTCATTTTTTTACTCTGCGGCCATACATCAAAAAGTTGTTAATGTGTCTTGTAAATTCATCGTTTTACTCTGCAACCACTCATAATAAAAGTTCATTTCAACGATCAAGATTCTTGGTAACCAGCACTTTTAATTCCAATGTTTGTTTGGTCCATATATATGGTTAGTCTCAGACACAAATCATGATTATAGAGTCCTTTACTTCTCTTGGGGGGTCGCATTCCAAATATTTAACATAGTTGATTGTGTATATACTTAAGACTAGCTCGAACTCAATATCATCACTAGTTAAATTGTGTAAATTGATAGTTGATTGTGTATATTTTAGGGGCATTTTAGTTGTAAATTTTTATGTGTATGATATTGTGATATGTTATGGTACTTTTGAAGACTTCTAATTAAGTTGATGCATGTTGTCCAATTTAAATTTTTTGTTGTTCTCATCCTTAGTTTGTTAACTTGAATATTGATTGTGATCCAGATGGGTATGCTTTGATTTGGGTTGTTTTGATTTGTATGAAAATAACTTATATGCATTGCATTCATTTGGATTGATTTGAAGTTGTTATCTAACAATTTCTCAAAATGTCCGATTATGGCTAAAACACGAGGATTACGTCGGGCTTTGGGCAAAGAAGTCAACAGACAGGCAAGTGGTAACGAAGAAGAAGCCCCTGCACGCTGAAGGCCGACAACATTGGCACGAAGACAACGGGCATGGACTGGTGTTGTTGAGGATGTGCCTGCTGACCAAGGTGTAGACGTTGGTGACATTGTTTCACCTGAGGAGGAAAGCATTGATGTTGAGGTTGAGGGACTTCATGGCGCGCCCCATGACACTTTAGCGTTGTCACTTTATGTTGATCATGTCGCAGGAAAAGTTTGGACAGGAGAAGTACGGTTGTATTTAAATATAATTCCATTTTACAATTATATTTGGCATTTATATGTAGCTAGCTAACTAAGAAATATTGCAGGAACGCCCTGAGCTGAAGTTGGCATCTCATGGGAGAAAGGTGCACAAATTTGGTAGGCCTGCACCTCAGATTGAAGATTTGGTGGTCGGTACAGGGTTAAGCCTACTTATCACCTGTTCGTTGGAGACAAGTGATAAGGGTTTAATATCTGCTTTTGTAGAAAGATGACACAAGGAAACAAGTAGCTTTCATTTGTCGATTGGAGAAGTGACTATCACACTGGATGACGTCACATCATTGTTGCATCTACCAGTCATGGGTGCCTTCCAAACGTATGATATATTGGATGTAGATAAGGTTGTTGAATTACTAGTGGAGTTGCTTGAGGTGACTCCCAAAGAAGCTGAAGCAGAGACGAAACAATTCCATGGAGCATATGTTCGTCTGTCTTGGCTGCGAGACTTGTATGGTGTGAAGTGCGAGGAAATGCAGTGGACAATGGCAGCCAGAGCATATTTGCTCCATTTGGTTGGTTGGATGATCTTCACTAATAAGAGTGTCACACATATCGATGTGGTATTCTTTGAGGCATTTCGGGATCTTCATGAGTTCGATGGATTTAGTTGGGGAGTGGCTACCCTCCAATACATGTATGACAACTTAAATTATGCTTCTCAACACCACAGCAAACATGTTGTTGGATACATTAGTCTCCTGCAAGTACTTTTGACATGTATTAGTTTATTTCTGCTTATTGATTAGTGTTTGGCTTGTAGATAAGTGACTTATTTGTGTTAACTATTTTTGTGAATACAATGTTGGATATATGAGCATTTTCCTGCAGTTGCAACATGGTTGCAGATGAGGACTACGAAGAGAGGCAACCACAGGCATGTCAGTGGAGGCCAGGGAAGGCATTACCTGTCGCAACCTATCATAAGCGATTAGATAGGTTGACGACCGACGGTGTTTGTTGGACACCATACACTGATCACCGTGCATTCCGTGACTTTGAAGCCATTTCACTTGTCTCAGGTCATATCAGATAGGGCTTATACATTATCAGATACCAACCAGAGAGGGTACTTAGACAGTTTCGATTCGTTCAGTCTATACCTTGCTTGATAAATTGCCCCCTATCCACATAGGAGGTTGATGACAGGTGGCTTCACTCTTCTGAGCATCTTGCAGTCACTGGAGACCCTATTAGTTTCCCTGGTCAGTGTGATACAAAGTATGTGGAGTGGTTCTACCAAATTTCACACTCATTCATAACCCCGCCACAGACTAGGGAGTCTGTTAGGCATCCTCTTGTCGTGCATCATCATGTACCTGCTCCACCACAGGTTCCACCTCCAGATGTTGCAGCACCTGAGGATGTGGCTGATGACATGCTTTAACATGCAGTGGTAAAAGAAATCTTTATTCAATATAATGTCATTTTGTTCTCATTGTTAGGCTTAATATGTGAAAATGTTTTTGATAATTGTATCAGGGCGTGTGTCAAAGGATTGCAGAGAGGTTGCAACACATGATAGATCTTCACATGGTGATTGTTGGCATTGAAGCCTATGATATAACAGATCAATGTATCAGATTAGTGTGAGAAGTACATGAGGATAGAATTGTTTACGTGCGGTCTAGACGATCGAGGCATGGACAGCGGGGAGATAGTGTAGATGGAGTTTGAGGTGTTGTGTTTTGTATCAAATGATGCGAATATATTCAATTGTACTTGGTTGTGTTTAATTTGTATTTAAGATTTCTAATTAAGCATGAATATATCCAAATATAAAGTAATTCCTCAATAACGACATTCACATTAACGTCCTAAATCAACATAATCTGCAAGTTGCCTCGTCAATGTGGTATACTTTTGCATTCGATTAACTTAACCAGTAGGCCATTCTCTTGCTTGAGAATGACAATGTCTTGACCATAACAAAGCAGTTGATGGTATAGGACATCTATCTCACAATGACACCAAAACCAAAAATATCAAGCGACTTATTATTATTTATATGTTTTGTACTGAATGAAAGCAAAAACATGTGTAAGGTATGTTATACCTGAACAAAATGATTTTCATACACATGACCAATACAAATGACGCGATGTACAATAGGATATCTAGGCAGTTGGCTTCTAAGTTGGAAAAATGTCATAATTTGTTGCTTAGAAAGACAAACAAGAATGAGGTTATAATGTGAAGCAATGACATAACCCATGTCAGTAATATCCATCCATTTATCCTATGTTACCTGCATTTGAACAATGTATAAGTATAATTAAACACAAAATTGTCATATACATATCAAAACAAGACATAAAATTTTACCTTTGACAATCCGTCAACAAGGAGTGACCTCCTTAACTCCTTAAATCTTTTTTGTAACCCACCAAACAAGACAATATACTCTTCAGACCATTCTGCAAGTTCCTTGAGCAAATGGCTGCGTACCACAGCCCAGACATCTTCACCATAACCAAGTAAACCCGCAATAACACGATAGTCATAGTTACCATTGGCTTTAACATCACATACACCAATAATGTAATTCCTCATGCATGGAATAAATTGATCCAGCATTGGAATATTACCCTTGGGTATAGGTCCTAAAGATGTTGATACAGACCGTTGTTGAGATAAGCAACTATCATGTCGATAATGTAACACATCTACGTACTCAAAGTACGATGAATCCCGTTTGGTTGATCTTTGGTGTTTGGTAACGTTTTTCTTTAGAGTAACTTTGCCACACATGTCAAGGATTTCGAATCTTTTGGATATTGCTTCCATCTCTTTTGTTATGCTAACTTCGCACTCATTGACACCTTGGTCTGAGAAATGTAACCTCCGCCAAAACATGTGCACAACACCCAATGGTATGCTGCCAAGAACATATTTGGCTAGCTCACATGCACAAGGCAAACCATGTGTGGTTCTCAATACACATCCACAACGAGAACTATCAACGCCTGCATAACTAACTCGCTCAAACTCAATAGCAATTTCATTTAATGCATACTTGAAACCATGCTGACGAGTCTTTTGTATAAGGTAATTTTTTAAACACATGTCCAATGACATGCTTGCTTGTCTCAAAAGAAGCCTTTATTTCACTGTGTTGCAACGTGATCATGTTGTCATGGCATCCCAAACATTACACAGATCTCCAAGGCTATCCTATAGTAGCCATTTTAAGGTCCAACAAGCAAACTCAACCCTGCACTTAAAGATTAAAACAATTAATTTGAAAAATGTAAAAATTATTGAAATAATGTCATCAATGTATTGCAAACCTCATACCTGTTTGTAGTAGTGTTTCCAAAATACATGACTTTATTAGTACATGTTGTCACAAATCTTTCATTGTGAGAAATCAGCCACGTGTCTTTCACATATCGAACAAATATTGGCCACGGTGCGCAAACACATTCAAACTTCATAAGACAATCATCATATACTTTTTCAAAAGCACAATCTACAAGACTTCCCCATGCTTCCATGACATAGTCTCATGCAGTGTTTTGTTCCACAAGCGTTTTACATTTTGTCTTTACATTCTTGTCAATGTGAAATCGACACAACAAGTTGGTTGTGTCAGGGAAAACATCTTTGACTGCATTCATCAGTGTTGTATCTCTGTCTATGACAATGACTTTAGGGAAAAGATCAAATGAGGCTGAAGCTAAGGCTTAGCACTGGTCCTATGACTCATGAAGATAGAATTCTTCATTACATAATCACCTATATCTTGACACCTAGATCCACAAATCATGCTCAAGCCACAGATGATGACATACAACTTGTGTATGGTATGAAAAACTCCATTCAAATGAACTGGATCCTCATCATTGAGGAAACTATGCTGAAAACTAAGAGATTGGTTAATTATCCATTTCCTTATGTTGTTCTAGTATCCAGATTCATTGATTACTTCAATATAGATGTTTCTAATGAGGTTGTTGACAATACTATCTCCAGCAATAGCTCATCAAAGAGAAGCATCTTAACAAGCTTGGGATGGTCAAGATCCCCTATGGATGACAGATGGTTGAACAACAAATCCCTCCTGCTGGTGATGAAGAAGAAGAAGCTGAAGGCAGGCTCAACCATCTTACAACCTTTTTGAATCTCTCATGATTCAAAAGATAGATGTTTTACTGTCTCTACACCATGAGCACAGGGCTGAGACTAATTCATCCTTGGAAGAGATGAAATCTAGACTTGAAAACATAGAGGCTAGGCTTGTTCTTGATGACTTTGATAAACTAGCTTAGGTTGCTTATGTTTTCTTTCCAATTTTTGATTATATTATGCTTTGGTTAATGTTTTTTAACTTTAAATTTCAATTGTTTAATGTACTACATGATCTATTTCCATTAATATAAGTTATGTTTTCTCTTTTTAGAATTCTCCTTGTTCTCTCTATAAACATTATTTTTGTCTTTGATAAGCCAAATAGGGGAGAAATAATTGTAATAATTGTAGGGGGAGAAATAACTCTTAGTTTAATAGGGAGAAATAATTGTGCATATTGTGCATGTGTGCTTTGTTTTTTATGCTCTGTTTTTTTTTTATGTAAAATCTACCGAAGTCAGGGAGAGCAAATTTAAAGAATGACTTATGCTTATACAGGCATCATACTTAATATTTTTATGTAAGCATTATTCTTAACACTTGTTATTGCAAAAAGCTAATTTAAATTTCAGGATTATCAAGTATGAGTCTCCTATCATCCATCCCTCAAAAGCAATTAAGAGCTAAATAAATGGACAATTGATATTTGGCATGTTCAAAGCCAAAAAGTGGGAGTTTGTTGGATATAAGGGGAGCTGCAAAAAGATTAAAGCAAGGATGAAGTAATGGCTTGATGTTTTAACTTTTTACATGCCCAATCAATTTGAAGACATTTGTCATTTGTCTAAAGTGGTTCAAGTACATTGCCTTGTGATCCTTGCATTGCATATGTATTCTCATTCTCATGCATACATGTTTTTGATTAAAGTACTAAAGTTGTTCAATTATTTTAAAAGAATCTAAGTTATCATGGTTATGTTTTTGGAAAAATGAAAACTTACTGCTTTAATCGATTACACAATGTTTTTAATCGATTAAAGGCTTTATTCTAAATCTGGAAAAGTCATGAAGAACATATTAATCGATTACATGCTTCTTGTAATCGATTACATAGTGCAATATGAAAATCACGCATCACTGCTTTAATCGATTATCATGTTATGTAATCGATTATCTTAGTTCTTTAGTCTAGATACATTACTGGTTTAATCGATTACCACAATCAGTAATCGATTACATAGGCCTATTTCATATTTTGAGCTTTACTGGTTTAATCGATTACCAGTCTTATGTAATCGATTATCAAACTTTATTTCACAAACATAAAGACTGCTTTAATCGATTATATTCAGTTAAATCAGTTTCTTTTTAAAGCTTTGTGGGTCTGTTCTTTATAAATATACATTGAATGAATTACTTTGAGTATGTGTGACTTACCCAAAGATTTCAAAGCTTTCTAAGAGTCCAAGATACTGAGTTTTACTGAGTGAGATACACATATTGTGAGATCAAGATTTCTGATTTTTTGAAATGATGTGTTGAAGATAAAGAGTTGATTTCAATAGTTTTGATTCTGAGTATTGAATTTTATACAACCTGGATTGATTGATAACTTCATTCATTCATTCATTTATACATTGAAGGATCACAGGTTGTGTCTCTTGAATCTTTCTTTAGAATTTTCTGAGTATTAAAATTCTGCTGTGATATATCAAAGTGATTCTTTCAAATTTTCTAGAGTAGGGTTCTCTAGGGATAAAGATCTGAGTAGGGTTCTTAGGATCTTTGTGATTTGTTTTCTAATAGTGTTTTAGAATTCAGATTCTTTATCTAGGATTGATAAAGATAATCACTTGTAAATTGCTTGTAAATGATATTTTGATTTAGTGAAAACTCTAACCTAGTGTTGGTTGGAAGACACTGGATATAGCTTCCATGTTAGTGAGGTGAACCACTATAAATTGTTGAGTCTTTTATTCTAATTCTGTGTATCTTCCATTGCTTGTATTCACGTAATCAAAATATTATTAGCAAAGAAAATATTTATGTCATTGCATGTATAACAAGGTGGATCTTGATTGAAAGAAAAGTCTGGTTTTACAAAAGGTGATTAAGTGATACGATCCAAGTTTTAATTCCGCAAATTATTTTTAAAGAAAAATTTTAAATATCTGTTTTAAATCAATTCACCCCTTCTTGATTTATTTGAATTGTGTTTTCAATATTCACAAAAATTACATTGTTATTTTCCTTCAGATTCAATACATTACTTAAAAGGATAAATTCAATAACAAAAAATACACAGCTCACAAATATATTAATTAAAAAACATTTATAAAAGACAAAAAAAAACTCAAAAAAAGTGCATACGGATTGACAATCCTTATGAGTCATACAGATTGTCAATCTGTACTGTCAATGATCATAGTGCAGGTGCAGGAACGTACCTCCGACGAACCCAAACCAATCAACCACCACAAATGATGACCACCTCCGCCACCACCAAAACAACACTACCAACTAGAGATGAAAAACCGCAGCTTAGAGGCAACGACCCAGCCAACGAAGAATGAAGAAAAGCGTTGCTGGGTGTATCTGTTTTAACCAACAAAAACGAAGGGCATTCTTGGAATAAAACATTTTTGCTCGGTGTATAAGAAAAAGCGCTGGTGTAGGAAGTTAAACCCGTGAGAAAAATAGCTCATTTTAGGGTTAATAAGGGAGGCCTCGTTTCAAACAAAATTGAAAAACTTCTAACATATTGTTTGCTAACAAACAAGACACTCTGTTGTTGTCACTTCTCCTTCTTCCCTCAAAAGAAAATATGGACAATCAAAAGTCAAAACACTCATCTCTATTTTCGGTTCCATTCTCACTCAATCTCTCCAACCTTTCTCTTCTTCTCTCATCTCATATCAATTCCATCCCAAGCACGCTGGAGCTCTCCAAAGCTGGTTCGATCTTGCATTTGTAAGTTACGTTTTTTTCTTTCTTATCATTGGCATGATATGGCTTTCGATGAAGGTTGGATTTTATTTTCTTCTCTTTTTCCAACCTGTATTTTGTATTTTGAGGGTATCCATTTGGGGTTTTCATTTGGTTTGATTATGGATTTTATTCTCACTCAATTTATATTCCTTATCATTTGGATTTTTTTAATATATAGGCTACATATGTGAGTGATAAGTCCATGCAGACAGTTAATCTTGACTTACAAAAAGAGGTTGTTCATCTTTTTTAAATATATTATTCTCATTTTGCAGATTTTTTTATGCATATTGTCTTACAAAAACTAACATGTGATAGTTTCAAGTTTGTCCCGACTGTGAATCTTTGCTCCCAAAATGAGGTAACCAATATTTTCATACACATATTATGTTGTTTTGCTAAATTGTATTATGCACAATCTTCTATGGTTATTAAATATAATATATATTTGTAGGTTATATCCATAGTTTTACCTCTCTTGTTGTGTGTCTGATTGATCAATGTGATATAAATACAAATGCTTATCTCTTATAAATAATTTCTAATTCTAGTAACCATTATCTGAAACTGCTGATCGTGATCCAGAGGTTGGAAATGTTGTTACCCCAGCAAAAAGGTAACCATCTCAGTTAGCATTTGATGACAATTTAACACAGGATTTTGCATCAACACAACTATCTTCAACTAAAGTATCCAAGCACATCAAAGCTGAATGAAAGTGCAAATTGAAGACTTTAGATTAGTGTATCTTAGCTTTTTTTGTTTTTTGGGTCAAGTTGAAACAACTTAAAAGTTGTATTTTGTTGTGTAACCATGAAAACTTAGTCATGGTAGTAAATAGTTATAACAAGTTCTAAAAATTAGCATATGTTTTTGGTTCAAGAACTTCATGGTGATAATGCATTGTTTTTTTCTAATGGTTGTGGAAGGGTCTCGATGGTGAAATAACAATATTTGTATAAAAATAAAAGGTATTGACGGTCAAGGTATTTTTGTTACAATTAAAAATTATCACAGTTAAAACTAATTAAAATGAAATTTCCAATTTCTCAAACTAAGACTTTTGACGACAAAAAGGGAAAACGAAAAGGGATGGCTCGTTCATGCAAAAGAAATGTTAATGGAATCAACGTCGAAAGGTACATACAACAAAGTATTAGAATTTTCATTCATGTATTTTACTTATAATTATCATATCTCTATATTACATACAACAAACAGAATCTCTAATTCCTATTATAAGTTCATCATTTTCTTTATTTCTAAAATATTTATTGTTTACTTATTACATATATATTTTTCCTATTCGAAGTGGAGCAAAGCACAACAAATTGGTAGTGGTTTACCGGCTAATAATTTACTAGTACAAAAAAAAGCATTGTGTGTGTTGAAATTATCTGTAGTTGAGTGACTATAACTTTTTTTAAAAATATATATAATTGTTATTGGAAATTAAAATAAAATATTGTGATAATTTATAATAATTAGATGATAAAAATGTTTAGAAAAAATATAACATCAAATAAGATTATTGTCTTTATAATAGTTACATACATAGATTCATAAATTTTGTATAATTAAAATTAAGTGATTTAAAAAGCCAATTAATAAAGCAAAACTATTTTTCATAAAATCAATTATCATGAAACGGTTTTTAATTGTATTAATTTTTAGGATAATTATTTTAAAAATATAATTTTTTATTAGTTGATCATATAAAATTATAAACTCTTAAAATAAATATATTAAAAATTTATAAAAGTAAAAACCGTTTCATGATAATTGATTTTATGAAAAATAGTTTTGCTT
>CM023942.1:17352289-17420207 GCA_013407115.1 Glycine latifolia | reverse complement strand
TTTAAATATTATATATATATATATATATATATATATATATATATATAATATAATATAATCTATTTTGATATTTCTATTTAAAATATTGTTAAGTTTAAATTTAATATTTAAGTTATGTGACACTTTTTTAGTCTTTCATATCATCATTTTATATACTATCTAAAGTTTAAGTATTAAATCAAACATATAAAAAATATGTAGTAAAATAATAAAAAAAAATAAAGTTTATGCAAAGCAAACTAACTTATAAGCTAAACTCTAAAGAGTAAGTATATTAAACAAATTTTACAAGGAAGAAGAATAATGATTTAAGCTACTTGTCATTTTGTATTGTGTGAAGAGAAAATTATAAAGAACTAAAAACCTCAAGAAAATGACTTCCTCGAGACATTAGCCCACAGGCTAACCATGCTCGCTTTGTAGGTTCACATAGACAAAGAAATAAACTTTAGAACTATGTTGAAAATCCATGAGTGTGATGCATATTAAAGTTATGTGTTGCAAGTAAACCAACAACTTGGTTTCTTTCCCGGGTGTTTGCTTTGCCGTTTCAAATGAGATAGCACAAAGTCCAACATAGTTTTACTATTACTATAGAAGCAACAAAGAGGATGTTTCCTGGAAATGTAGATTGAATATAAATGGAAGTTGGAACCAAAAATCCAAACAGGCACATGCATGTTGCCACAAAATATGATCACTGGGAGGAGAAATTATTACTATTCCTTTGACCACCACATCAATTGTCTCAGCTAATATTTTCTTGACAAGTGGAAAAATTAGCCCCGTCACTTACAGTAAAAGAAAATTAACGACTTTAATATTTGTAAATCCTTCAACAATTGAGGGTTTTAACTTTTAATCATTAAAAAAATGATCGTGAATCATTCATGAACAATTTCAGGTAAGCCCAACACCAGTTTTGGCTCAACTGGGGCCACTCTGCAAGCCCAACATAACATGTGTCACAAAGCAGTGGCCCAAGATGAGTCAATGATTACGTTGGGGAATTTTTTTTTCACACCCTTTCTTTCTCTTTATTTTCAGAAATTAAATATTTTTTTTGTCAGTCTAATTGAAAATAAAAAGTATGCAGATTCCGTGACCGTGTGTCTTGATTAGAACAGATTGTGATTAATAAACAAGTTTAGTCAAGGCAAGAGTCAAGTACTTTTCCTCCAATGTTCAAGAGTGGCATACATATATTATAACGTACAAAATAAGAAAAAGATTTGAGTGAAAAAGAAAAAAAGAAAAAGTAAAGAGTTTAATGTATATATATTATGAGTGTGTAAAATAATTTTATAATATCATCTAATTAGAAATTCTTGTTTTATTTTTAAAGTTAACATACTTATTAAATATAATAAGTTATGATTAAATAAATGTATAATTTTTATATAATATTAGTCTATAATTTTTTTCAAGTAACAATGATAATAGTATTAGTGGGTAAATTAGATGATCAATAAGCAGAAAACAAGTGGATTGCCATATTAGGTTTCTGATCAGTGGCGGCGTCAGGTAGGTGGTTGAACTGTTAATTGTTGTGTGGCCATGACCACCACATATTTGACATCTTTTCCACTAACAACATATACAATTATGGTCCAACTCAATGCATCTTTCATTTTTCTTCCCATTATTGACTCCCATTCTCTTGTGTTGCATATTGACACATACTCGGTTTTACATTCAATTCATCATGTTTGTTCTTAGAAGCCAAACTATCAAATTAGAAAATCCAAAATAAACCAAAAAGTTCAACACACAATAACTGAGTTTTTTTAAATATATTGAACGTGTTGGATGGGTTTGATTTCCTAGTTATGTACGTGAAAAAGATTTTTCTATGAAAAATAAAATACACTTTAATAATCTCTTTTGAGAGTTAGTTTTATAACTTACTATTACAAAGATACTTTTTTTTAAAGAAAAATCCAAAATAAAATGCTACATGAATTAATTTGCTTTTTAACAACATTTTAAGATTTTTTTAAAAAGAAAAATAGTTATTCCTCTAAAGGTAAAGTGATACAAATAGCAATTTCTTAACACATTCAGCAAAAAAAAAAAGACAATTTTTTAACACCGCTTTTTGTTATTTATTAAAATTACCAAATTCTAAGTATCACTTGAATGAAAAGTAAAACCTGCAAAATTTTATACTTTTAAAATAAATTTTAGTTAATAATAGAGAATGAATGTTTTTAATAAATTTTTACCGATTACAGAAAAATATGTTCAAAAATATTATATTAGAATTTCTCAACGTGCAATAACACGCTATGTTTGTATAAAATTCTCAATTGACATTTATAAAAATATTACAAACCACTTTTATAAATTAAAATAAACTTTACCAAAAAAATGTACATATTTCAAGTCAAAGGAAAGTATAATTTGCAAAAGCATTTGCCCTTATTAAGGGGCCATGCTAAAGAATCAATTTATATAATACCGGAAACATAGAAGCAGCACCACATAAACAAACCCTATACCAGTTTGCTTTCATAATTGTGCTAATCTGTCATGCGGCTGAGTGGTCGCCGTTTAGCATAAGATTTTGACAGAATCAACATCAACCAAACCTATTAGGTAGGGTTAGTTGCATAGATTCAATTCCATTTTGTGTTATGCTCTTATATTTCAATTATATGTATGAAATAGATTTTGTTAAGAAAGATAAAATTTACTTTCTTGATTTTTACACTTCAAACAAAAAAAAAAATTGTCTTCGAGCAGAAGAATATACTTACAATCAAAATCAAACTTTTTAAAAAAGGCCCTTTTGACATAAAAAGAAGCAAAAGAATAAATAAAAAAGCATCCCGTTTTAATAATGTAAAATATAAATTAAACAAGATATACTCAGTATATAGCAAAATCAAAAAGGGAAGACCAACGGTTGACAAAAGAAATAAAAATAATAAGAATAATAAATAGAATAAAATCTAAAAAATGAAAAATCAAATATAAAAATTTGAATATTTTAAATAAGTACCAGCGACATGTATTTCTTAATCAAGTGATCCACCATTCAAATCCGGATTGACCCTTGGGAATAAAATGAATCATGTTAAAAGAAAAATACTCACATTATATGCGCTTACAATCTCCAATGGAGATTAATCACCGCTTCCAACGGGGATTACTAGGTACCAATATGATGGTGAAAGAAAAAAAAAAGGCTTAGTGGTTTGTATTGTTTAGTGATGACTGAATTTTATTGCCAACCACAGCTATATACACACATACACTATATACACATGGTGATGAGAGTTTGAAAGGCAAAACAAATGGATTCTACAATCCATGCTTCCAAATTAGGATCAAAATGGCCAAATATAGAATTTAAGGCTCCGAGGTCCAAACAAGGTGGGCATTGTGAACAAACATAACATGCAAGCAAAAAGTATACCCCTCATTTGTGCTATAGAGCACAGACAGAAAAAGGGAAAAACAAAACCCTCCACAAACTTTAGACCATAAAAGACAAAATGTTAAAAACTTATAAAGGTGGCAGAACTCAGATGCATGAACATCAAAAACCTCAAGAATATGTACACTACACTGTACAATGAAACTCTCTTATTGCCATGCTCACTTGTTTTGCTTACTGAAAGCAAAGTGTGTCATCTTCAGGCATCAAGGGAGTCCTGCAAAGAGGGCATGTAATGTTCCAGTAGTCCAGCCACTTCTCTAAGCACACTTTGTGGAAGAGATGACCGCATGATAAGCGGTTTATCTCCGATTCCGGTTCAAACTGAGTGAGGCATACAGAGCAGTCATGTTTAGGTTGTTTACAGCAGCACACACTGTCGAACCGAAGTGTCGGCGTCCGGCTTCTGAACTCTTCAATGTAACTCTCAGAGGGACTAAGATGGAATTCAAATGACTCAGGTGCGGTTTGCGAGGGATCCGGTGAAGAGGGTGAAGTGGGGGATGATGATGAAAGATGAATACCAACAATGTGTAGGATTGTCCTAACAATGCCTTTGAATATTGAAATTGACAATACAGTGTTCACCAGAAGGACACATAATACTCCTTCAGATGGTGCTGGGAGACTTGAAAGGCCCATATTGATAAATGCTGAGAGTCCTTTAGGATTACCAAAGTTACAGATAAAAATTTGTGTTGCAACTTGCAACTTTTGAAGCTCAAAACTGAGCTAAGAAGACACAATGGATTGCCTTTGAATCAGGAAGAATCCACAAACATGGAAATGGGGAACCAAGAAAGCAGGATTGCTATGTCAAGTTGTCAACCTGAACAGAGAAGAAATACCAAGTATGGAAACTCTGTGGTTTCTTCTTTAATATCTGACCTGTAAAGACATTAAAGGAAAGATTAGAACATTAAAAACTCAACTAAAATCAAAGAGAATGATTCATGAATAAGGTGGTGAACAATCAATAATAGTAGATTGAAAGAACAAACATACTAGGCTTAAATCTTGACCATATAGCTAATATAATATTTCATTTCACAGTTATTTTCATACCAAAAAAAATATCCATGTGAAAGTGAATGACATAACAAATTGCAAGAAACACACACACACACACACACACACACACACACACACATATATAATTGTCTCTTTTCTCAAGGGAAAGACAAGCTACTCAGAAAAAATTGGGATAAATCCATCAACCCCATAATCATGATTTAGAAGAAACAAAAATCAAATCAATATGTGAACAAACAAGTTAAAATCCACGGTAGCATGTGATTTGCTGCCAAAATTTCTATATTGAAAGTTGAGGAAACAAAATTAAATAACAAGCATTTGAGTGGTTTATTCATCATCATCAACGAGATCTAACACATACCAAATCTTCAAGATGATTTTTTTTAATCAAAATCAAAAAATATTTTTAACAAAAAGAGGAAGAGGAAAAATAAAATTCAGAACTTTACATGTCCACAGAATACCACCCCAACCCCAACACACGATCTAGCAATTTTGAACATAAACACAAAATTCCTAGATGACCCAAAGAAGAAACCTGAAAACCCAGATGAAAAAGAATGCATTTTCATGAGACTTACGAAGTGGGTTTTGGAGATTACGGTTCTGGAATGATGGAAAATCCGTAATTTCTTCTCTCTTTGCGTTATAGATAGGAGAAGAACCCCACCATCTCAGGGATTCATTATTGGCAACAATCCACAGTACCTTAACCATGGTTACACCTTACCCTCTTTCCTCACAAGCATTCTTTAACCATGGTTAACATTTTTTTTTGTTTTATCAAAATAAACTCATCATATAATGGGAAAATAGTTATGAAATAAATAAATAAATAAATGAGAAACGGACAAATAAGTCACGAGAACCGATTGATGCACTCATAATTTATGTTGGACTAATTAATCATCTTACCGGAGTTGAGGATAAAGTTCACTAATTTTAATTTTAAAGCCGAAAGAATTTTACTTTTCATCAAATTTAGGATTTTATCAAATTAAATTTAATTGGTTTGATTAGTTTTGTTTTTGACAATTTTATTTTTTGAAATTCAATCCAATTTTCATAATGGTTTGGACTAACAAATTACTCATTTAAATTTAATTTTTTTTCTTTAGAATTATTATTTTATATTACAATTCATCCAAATATCCAATACAATTAACACAATATTATCAAATATCAAATGTATGAAAATAGTAAAATTGATTAATTTAATATCATTAACATAATATTTTAAATACACTAATACAAATTAAAACAAAACATTCATAAATGAGATTTAATACAATAATTTGAATCACAACTATTTTCTATAAATTAATTTCTTACCATAAAATTTGTTGTAACCAGATTTACTAAAATAAATGAATAAAATATGATCCATTAATATTATAAATGACAAAAATATAAATATGAAAAAAAAGGTGAAATAAAAAATAATATACTTAAAAGTGATACATTAAGAAGTTTTAACACTAATAATTCTAACATTTGCAATTCCAACACATGGAATATTAATATTACAGTAATTAAAGTCAAATCAAATAGTTCTAAAAAATAAATTGATTTTGATTGATCCAGTATGATCCATAAATCTAAATATGTGATCCAAACTAACATAAATAATTTTGATTAATTCAATTTAATTTTGATCCAAATATATAAATAAGTCAATTCAAATTATTGGGGATCAATTTGGATAATTTAGAAATGACTTATGTGGAAACTCCTAATTCCATGGCATGTTTCCAATTTTGGATTTGTTTACTTCATCCTTATTTACAGCCTGAATTTACGCATACAGCACCACAATTTTTTATTGGGTGACATATTGTACAATACGTTATGAATTTTTTTATTTTTCTATTGTCAAGCACATAAACTAACTAGGACAGAATTTTTCCAACTTAACTATGGTATAAGTTTTAATCTTCAATGCGTTGTTACATTAAATATTTGGATAAAAAAATTTATCGATCATAAACCGAAATATTTTTAATAAAAAAATGTGTTCTCTCTATAAAAAAAAAGACACTTTTTTATTTTTTTAGATACTATTTTATAGCGATATTTTTGTTTGAGATAATATCAAATATTAATATAAATAAATATATTTTTAATATAAAAATTGAACCTTATTTATTATTTTTTTAAAAAATTAAACTTACTAAAATAATTTTATATCAGTTAATTTATTCGCTGAATGCTAATTTTAATCTTAATTTATTAGATTGTGAGAGATTAATCTTTTTGTTAGACTTAATCCCATTTATCAATACATTATGAATGAATATATAATAAGATTGTTTTTGGTTGTTTCTATGTCCATGATAATTTTATAGCCATATAGTGACGTGGAATTACTTTTATTGAAATAATATTTTCGTGGCATTAAAGTTTCTCATATAACTTTTTATTTAAAAATTGAGTTTTTTAGCTTTTTCTCTGGATAAGTGAGTACAGTTTTTTTTTTAAAAATATATATTTTAAACTGGTACTTTAATATTAAAGAGTATTTAATATTCCTCGTTAAATATTTTATAATTTTACTCAGAAAAATAATAAATATTTCTAAATTCCTAACAAGTATAAGTTCTTCCTCCTTCATTTAATGTTTGTTACTTTGAATATAGTTGTTGTTTTTAATTTAGGACATTGCTGAGTAAAACACTAATGCTTTATAAAAAGAAAAACATTTCTGTTTCCTTTTGTTTGTCCAAATATACTCTTTAGGTTAGTGTAATGCTGCATACAAAAATACCTGAGAGAATTTGATGTCCCGTTTCACACAATGTATTGGATAGTTTTATAAAATAAATTCTATTCCAACAAAAATTTCTAGCGTGGTTAATCTATTTTCATGCAATAAACAAAATTGTTATTATTAAAAGTTAAAACATATTTTAGTATTTTTAAATATATATGTAATTTCATTATTATTTAACATTTTCATATTTAAGAAATTACAATCTGTTGTTTATTTTTAATTTTTTCCTTCTGAAAATATTATTTACTCATTGAGATTTTTTTCTATTTTATTTAATTTTAACTGCGCATTCAAATCCCTATAAAAAATAGATAAGTTTTTTCCTTATAATTTTATTTTAAAAAAATATATATCAAAATTAACTGTGTATATCTTATAAATTTAGTATTTATAACTTGTATTTTAAAATTTAATCTAAATTAAAAAGTATTTGTAAATCTAAAGTGAAAAGAAAAAATGTATCAAGGACAAAATACTTGCTGGTAATGCCAATGGATGTAGAGCCATAAAATAACACATAATGTGGTTAACTTTGAACCAAACACTTTGGAAAAGATTTCTATTTTCATTTCCTTCCCGGTTTTTAAATGTGTCAAAAAATAATAATACAACAAATCATGTTTTCAAACAAAGTGAAAAATTAAAGTAACATTTTTTTAATATTTATAAATACAAAATTGGAAATGTTTTCTCAAATTAATCAGGCCCTTATAAATTGCATAAATGTAGTTTTAATGGTCGAGGAAGAAAAAAAGCTACCAAAACAAATACATCTATGGTTTGAGTATAACTTTTTTGATAAAAAAAAACGAGGAGAAACATTTATCTCAGAATACGTTAGAGAAATAATACATATTATAAAAATGAGAGCAAAAATTGAACGAAGTTGAAAGAAGAAAAACTCGAGAAATTTACACAACATCTTTTACTCGTTGATTTCTTATACACAACGCACAAGATACTTCAGTAATAGGGTTTCTTTTTCTTTCTTTTTTTTAGAAGTGACTTACAATTACAATTGAAATAAATACGCCATGTAATTGAAGTGTATCCATGGCAATCGAATCAAATAAAATACAAACAAAACTTTTATGGATACATGATACATGTCCAAAAATATAGAATGTCGTGTCATCAAAATAAATAGCAGTAGCAGCATCCTATTCTATACATAAATAACCTTCAAATTTACAATTTGTCATTCCTTAGGACATTACATCTCTAACTGCATTTATGTATATTCTGCACTATACAAGGCAAAAGCCAGAGGGACAAAGTATTACAGCCTACAACAGTGTAGAAGATTGTCTAGAACTTATCAAATTTAGCCACTTATCATGCCATCATAGGCACACTTGTACATCTGACTCAGGATCAGTGAGGAGTTGACATAAAATATGACAAACTATGAGCAAGATCAAAGCCAAAGGACTTACAAAAGAATTTTGCATTAGATTAGTACTAAGAAGCAGGATTTTGCCAAGTTAAACGGAAGGGCAACAAAAATTCATGACACATTGCCTTGTCGGCTGAAATTGCAACTGAGAATGTCCATTGCAGTGAAGGACACACAATCTTTGCTCCTGAGCTTTTACACTATCAATTTCATTGGACAAGGGCCTGCTTACAACCTTCTTCCCCGTGAAGAAAATTTATGCCCCTGTCATAAAATCAGACAGCTTGTCATACATGGAGACAGAATGCATCAAATTTCATCCATTTTTTCAGGTAAGAGTTACTTTTCTTTTGCAACTATAGAGTGATTCTTTCCTTTTTACAGAACATGGTTAAAAGTTGTACACTCAGAAGCTTCTGGTTTGGTTCAAAGGGTCATAGTCATAGACATCACCGGTTTTGACAAATCGGCCCTTCACACGCTTTCTGACATCAGCCCTAGCCTTGCGAGAGGCATATCTTACTTTCTTCTCGAACCTAATAAGATAACCACAATTGATGTTAAATCACCAACAGAGCAAATAAGTTTTAAAATTTAGAAATAAATCATATCCAATAATTAGTAAGTAGTTATATTGCTCAGCAACAAAGATAGCAACCCAAACTAAAGAAACTTATGACAGGATATCCTTAATTGGAAGATCATATTGTGTTCAATGCTAGCATATTATGCTTTCATTCTATTCATTGATCTAACACCACATCACATGTGGCCCATATATACACAAATGCACTAGAGTTGGAGCATGGAAACAACAACCATTTGCAAAACTAGTGGGATTTTATTGGTTGAATTCTGTTGGAAAGTCATCTTAATTACTGTCACCCGTAGCCTGCCTTAGTTGTGGCCTATTTGGAAGCTTCCTTAATTGCAGCCTCAAGGGTGGTGGTTTAGTTCCACATCAACTATAGATATGGCTTAAAATAGTCACCTTACAAGCCCGTTTTGTGGGGTTGAATTAGGCCTCAACCTAAATTTTAAGATTGCATCAAAACTAATCCTAGATCCATTGTTGGGCCACCTACATTTGCAATGCTCCAGGCTGGTAGCCCTGGGCGTGAGGAGTGTTGGAAGCCGCCTTAATTGTTTTTTTTTTTTAATTGGCAAATGTTACTTGTTAATTGTTAGTTTTTTGTTAATGGGGGGAGTCAAAAGTCACCTTAATTGTGGTCACCCCCAGCTTGCCTTAGTTGGGACCTCTTTAAGAGCTGCCTTAATTGCACATTTGCAACCTCAAGGGTGGCGGTTTAGTTCCACATCAACTAGAAATATGTCTTAAATAGAGCTTATAAAGCTTGGACAATCCTCACCTTACAAGCCAGTTTGGTGGGGTTGAGTTAGGCTTATCAAGTTGGTCAATGAGATGATAAAATCAATGCTCTATGGTAATGAGTGCTAGGTATGAGGTGCCAACAAGAGCCAAAAAATAATGTGTACTACACATGAGGATGTTCAGTTGGATGAGTGGAAATACAATAAAGATTTAGGAACAAATGAAACTGAGAAAGTCAGACCATCACCTATTGTGGACAAGATGGTAAAAAACTTGGCTAAGGTAGTTTGGTCACCTGAGAGATGATCAATAGAGACAGGACAGGTCCAGAAACCATCTAGGAGGGCAAAAGTAGACAAAACTTTATGCATAATTGTATTAGTGGCAGTGGGACACTGGGATACAAGGCCAAAGATTTTTTATAATCTATATAAAAAGCTACAATCTACATATACATCTTAAAAAAAAATGAAAAATTGAGGATTTCCCTCCCTCTTTCAAGCTGTTCCTGTATAGAGGCTTCACCTAATAGAATAAGGCTTATTATTGTAGTAAGATTAATAGTCAAATTAATAGTCCCATGTTGAGACCAGAACAAAGATATTGGATTGTGGCCGCCCACTACTTTCATGTCAACAAAGAAACAACATAATATGGAACCAACACCAATAGCTAAACAGTTTAACTTACTTCCGAGTCTTCTTCTTTTCCTTATAGCGCATGACAGCATTGCTTCGGTTAGCAGAATGCAGAGAACTCTCAGGGCAAGGAGGACACCAGGGAGGTTCTCCCATGAGAAGCATTGAAGAAGCACCACAGTCTTGATAGTCACCAGTACTATCTTTGGTAACACCAGAAAAAGAAATGTTTGATTGAGATTGCCTTGCCGGAAAACAAACGATTGGTTCAGTTTTCGTACTCATCATTGAATCTGCAGATGCTGCATTGCTGCATGCTGGTTGGATAGGATTGACCAACCCAGCAGACGATCCCTAGAAAATAGAAAGACAAGTTTAGATATGATGCAAAACCATTTAACTCAGATCCCACAAAAGAAAAGAAATCCCAATACTCAAACTTAAATGTATGCCCCATAAGTGGGAGAACAAAATATAAGTAAGCCTTCAAATAAATAAAAGAGATTTAAGGAATTGAAATACACTGATATATTCTACCCAAAAAAGAAGGACATCGGAGAAAGTTAAGAGGAATCTCATGATAAATAATATCTCTGAAGATTTTATCTCTAACCGGGTCGAATGACATCATGTGATCCATGTAGCCAACCTCACCGTCTTCCTTCCACTTCAAATCATTAAGATAATAAAGCTTGGGCCTACTCAACTAGGAAAGTATTTGATATAGCATTAAAAGAAATTTAGGTAGTGGAAAATCCTGTTGGGATTGAGGTGTAGGCCCTATATATAAATTGATTCATTCTATCATACCAATTCAGATATTCATTATCACCAGATCATCAGGGAGATAACAAGGGACACAAGTGAACAAGCTAAAAGATCATTGTAAAGTGTAAGATTTAATCACATTAAAATTCATAGATGCACATCTCAACAACAAAAAAACATGGCTCAGTTATATGGAATATAACAGATGATGCTCCAATAATAATAATAATAGCAAAATCAATCTTATCACAGGAAAGAATCGTGCGATTTGAGTACCTCAGCAGCAACAGCACCCTGACAATGGGAATCACCAGCACTAGCAGACATGTCCTTTGCCTCAAATAAGCTATTAATTCCACCATTTTCAAAAAGCTCTTCAGAGTGACTGAGAGCCATCCCAAAAAGTTCCTCATAGTTCTCAAGTTCTAGATCAACTTCATCCATGATGAAATCGTCATATAGATCATCATCTTCACATATTCCAGAAACTTTCTTCCCAGGACAGTACAACTGCAGATTCATCATGAGAGATTAACTTAGTAATTAGATCAACATCAATATCAACAGCACCTTTAACCCAAACAGCTTAGTAATTAGATGAAACAATAATATAAAAAGCTAATGCAACTTATTTCAGTAAAAAGATAAAAGTTGGCAGAATCATATATAATGGCCTTGTAGTTAACATGTAAGCTATAAGGATATTGTGTTTTTGCAAGTACATCTTTATGCCATTGCCATATACTGTCAGCAAGTTGCATAGGTCAAAATGTTAAACTGATGAAGAGTAGTGAAGAGAGAAAATATACAAATACCCAACACTTGTAGATAAGGTGCAATTATCCATGTAAATAAGCTACAAGAACAATATTCATACCCTTTGCAAACCACTCATCATTTCTTTTCACTTATCATCAAAACCCATGGACCAAAATTTGAGATAACAGTCAATACCTATGAAAGAGAGAACATCTTGGTACGTTGAAATGTGGAACTGAATAAGACTGTAGATACAATTACAACAGTAGCCTAACCAAATTTATGTATCAGTTCCCCCAAGGCCAAATAAAAACTTTTCAAACTAAATTGGCTACTGTCACGTGAGCTGAAGGTATCAAAAAGATAGAAAGTATTAAGCAAGGTCTGTTGTTCCTGCTTTGAGGAGTTCAAGCTACCAATAAACCATTAAAGTTGAAAGTTCTATGAAAGCAAAATATAGTTTTGAACAAGAAACAACAAACAGGCAGAATCAAAGCAAATCAATTTTGAATGCTGTAATAGTCATTTAGAAAATGAATTATAAATCAATCACAATATATAAAAATGATTTAGCCAAAAAAAAGGCAGTTGATGAGAAACTACATAGAAATGGTTACCAGATAGTTTTGCTATTAATGTCATGGCTTTTACAAATAAAACATCTATATCAAAACCATATAATAATTGACAAAAAAGAACTCATTCCTTGCAAGCATGCAATTTCATACCAAGGTTGTCAAACTCGCAATTCTACATAAACTCGTGAAGGCCCGTAAACTCGACTCGTAGAATCAACTCGTAAACTCGTAAGAGTTTACTCAATATAAAAAATATATTAATATTCCTATATATAAAATCATAACTAAATATTTCAACCCTAAAATAAATCAAAATAACAAACGTTAACAATAATTCAATAAACTAACATAGTCCACAACCAATCAAACAAATTCATATAATACAAAACATAAGTTCTTAAAATAAAAGCATTTTAAAAAACATAGAAATAGTTCAAATGTCCATCAATCCTCTAATTAAATCATCTCCAATATCACCACCACCACCATCATCTTCATCTCCATCATCTTCAAGCTCTTCCAAGTTTGGTCCGATTCTACCGAGTTTACTCCGAGTTTGGTCCGATTCTACTAAGTTTACTCCGAATCTGCCAGAAAACGATTCTATGTGCGATTCAACTCGTTAGGGGCGTGCAAACTCGTAAAATCAGGATTTTACGATTTAAAACTAGAGTTTGATAACCATGTTTCATACACTGTTTCATTATTGTTAGAATGTCCATCTCCATCACACCTAGTATGGTTATGATCGTCCAATAGTTTTTGCCTGTGATGCATAGATAGGTTACATGTATCAGATACGATACGTATCTGTATCTGATACGACCACACTATTATTCTAAATATATATATGATACAATATGTGTAAGATAAACTTCTAGATTTGTATACAAATTCATAAAACATAATAAATATATAATTGCAATTCTGCAAATACAAATTAAGAACATAATTCTTGGACATTACAAACAACAAAATAAAAATTATAAATTATTGTTATCATAATGGGAATAGTATCAATCTCATTACTTTCTTAAAATTATCCATAAAGAGGACAATTTCTATTTTTGGTTCATAAAGGGACAATGCTTCTATTGTTTCATATGTAACTGTATTGGATTTTCACAACTTTTTTAAGGGTTTGATACTTCAAAGATACATATCGGTAAAGTATCCGAGAGCATCAGATACAGATATGTGAAGCAAAACAAAATACTCTGCTTCATAGGTTTTTGCTATTATTTTGTTGCTTCAATAAGGGGGGAAAACAAACCATCAAACAAAGTTACACAAAGAATTCATTCCTTGCAACCTTGCAATTTTGTTCAGACTGCAGTTGCTAGAATCCCATCAAACCCAGTATAGTTACAAATTTGGGACAAAAATGAAAACATGAAGCTATACCTTGGGCACACATTCATTGGCAGGTCCAGGCGGCTGGTCCAGAATACGAGGTTCTGAGCTTGAGTCAGGTATTGAAGGTGTGCCAGCCCAAGACTTACCCTTGCTGGGTAGATCAGTCACTTCAGCAGAACCAGACACATTCTGCCCTTCTGGAGGACTGTTCTCATTAATGCTCATCAAACCTAGTTCCTGCTCACATGCTTCACCCATAGAAGGGATGTCTAAGAAAAAGGACCATATTGAAGAAAATTCTGCAGCTGAAGGGCAGCCAGAGTAGCAATTGATTGATTGCCTCTTGTGTGTCGAAGAAGACGGTGAGGTACCATGACCCAACCAGTCACAGTTCTGACAAAGTGAAATTTTCTCTTCAACACACCTCACAAATGCAGGTTGTGCATTGCATCTCTCGCATACAAGGGTTCTCGAATGACGCCTAGAAAGGGCATTGGCAGAATGAACATTTCGATCGCATGACAAACATAAGCACGCGGCATCAGAGCGGCAGTACACCAAGGACCTCTGGTCTCCACAAAAATCACATAAGTAACCCATCTTTAAACTGCCTCTTCTTTTATTCCTGAATCTAAATGAACAATTACAAGTTATTAATTATATCAGCACAAACTACAAAAGAAGTTCCTTCTTATCTTAAGTTGTTGAAACCGAACCAAGCTCTGTATAGAACTTACAAGCTGTTGGAGAATGTGATGAAGGAAGCTACAATTCAATTCAGTTCTGCAAACTCAGCTGAGGCAAAGAGATGATAAAAGTAAGCATTTTGATAAGAATTTATACCTACTTAGTAATATGAAGATTGAAGACCAGATAAAAGAGAAATGAAAAGGGAATTCTAATGCAAACTATGAACAATTATAGATGTCATGCCATGACTAGTAATTTATCGAACTGGAATGAAGCAGTATGAATTGAAAACATGCAGCCAAGATCAAACAGTGTAGATTAGAGAGCCAACTAAAAGAAGAAGGAAAAAAAGCTAAAAAAAAAAAAAATAAACAAATTGTTTGACAACCAAACTCACAAAACTATGTCACAGCAAGAAGAAACTACACAAAACAGCACACTATTTTATCTAAAGAAGAATGATAAAAGATAAGTTTAAATTAAATTATACATAATTATGACATCATTAGCTCATGACAATACTTTGAGAAGAATTTCACAAGGAAAATACGAGTTTAGATTTGGAAAATAAGAGTAAAAAAAAAAATTAAACAACCGAATTATCATTTTTCAGGCAAAGGAACCAACCAGACATCTATTTTCTGTTTTAAAAAAAAATGCATTTCCATCATAAAAGAATCGTAGTAGAAAATTAACCAAACAAAAATCTAACTCGAATTTAATGCGAATTAATTGCGAAAAACATATCAACTCTCAACAAACAAAAAAGTCAGAAACATCTCCAAACACATATCACATAAACCCACAGAAGACAACAAAAGATGAAGCAAGAAAAACAACAACAAATCTAATCAAATCCAATTACACCTTTATCAAAATTCTCAACTTTTCCTTATCTGAACCTCCCAGAAAAGTCTTCACCCCCAGAAAAACATGAACTTTGAAAAAGAAGGAAAAAATAAACACTTTTTTAATATTAAAAAAACAAAAAAGAAGACATTTAGTACTTGTACGAAAGATACAACAGGGAGGAGCGAGAAGAGAGAGATCAGCAGAAGGCAAGAAAATTACCATACGGCAAGAAAGACAGAGAGAGGACAAGATCGGTAAGGAAAAGGGCTCTGTTGCTTTTTCCAGAAAAACAATATAAAAATGATATTTTTAAGCAAAAATTGAAAGCAAAGGAACCCTAGAGAGGTGGTGGTGGTGGAAGCTGGACTTTTCAAGAGAACAATCACGGACCCTTTTGTGTTTTGTGTTTTGTGTTGTGTGTGTGACTGTGTGCTTCTCTCTCTCGTCTGCTTTGTTCAGATAGATAGGAATAGGTAGATTTTAGATCAGATACGATGGTGAGGGTTGGTGTAGGTGTGACTTGGGAGTGTTAGTGTGGGAAGAGAATAATGCAATATTGTAGGGAATGTGACATGAGCAATGGGAAGAAGAGAAAAAAATGTTAGATTGATAATAAAAAGTGCAATACAAAAGAGTAAAAAAACACTTGGTATGCAATGGCAAGTGGGGCCATGTCTTTTTCCCTAGTGAAAGCAAAGGCTTATTAGGCCACACCACCTTTTTTTATTGGTCCACTCCTAAAAATAAACTGTTACTAAAATAATTATTTTTTCTTCTATCAAAATATTAGTAAATAGTAATTCATGTTAAAAGTCATAATTAATATTTTTCAGAAATCATAAGATAAATATTTTTATTTCAATATAATTTATTTCATATAAAAAATTAGAATTCAAATTTTAAAATACTTAACTAAAAAATATAAGCCTTCAATCCATGTAAACTATTGCTTTTACCACCATAGAAGAAGTGGTACTATTTTGCTGATCTGTTTGTTTGCAAAACAACATGGAGTTTTCTCTCTCCTACCTTTTGGGTGTGCTGGCATATTTTATTGTGTTAAATGCTAAAAAAGCATTATTAGTTGTCGTACAGGGGATGAACTTTTTGCTAAAAAGTGCGTCACATGTTGGGTGAGGTTGACACATAGGTGGTTTATTTTGTGACCCTTTTTTCACAATCTGGTTCGCCTTTTCTGTTGCCTTTTCTCACTGAGCTTTTATGGGTTTCTGTGGATTTGTTTTGTGGGTGCCGTCTGTCTATTTCTTATTCTTACACCAATCACTTGTTAACTGCTACTAATTTTAAAAATTTATATTTGTTATGCACATCGTTAATTAATCATAAATTATTTTTTCTATCAACGAATCTATCTGAATAGGTTAAATATAATGCCTAACTGATTATAAAATTTGATACATATTTTTTATTCTTACGGAAAAAAATATTTTTTTCATTTCTTAATAAGTATTGGTATTAGAAGAAAAATAAATCATAATTTTATTTTTTATTTATATTCTTAATAATAGTTTTTAGAATGTTGTTGTGTTATATTGTTTCCAATGAAAAAATCATTTCTACAAAATTGTCTTACTCTTTTCTGATTTGTGCAAATAAACTTAAGAAAACACTTGTTATAAGACATATGGAATATGTTTAGGATAAATTTAAGAGTTTAATTAAGATAGGTGATTAGTGCAAAAAATTATAATTTTCAATTAATTAACTATAAATAAAAGACTCTATTTAAATCATATTTTAAGTATGTTCATTAAGAAGTATATAATATGGTTCAATTAAAATTTTAATAGTTTTAAAATAATATTAAATAATTTTATGAGATAATATTTTTAGTTTTGATCAAAATTTATATTTTTTTTAATTAGCATCTTAAAATAATTTTTAACATATATTATTTTATTGAAAATATGTACATAAATTTGTGGGCAATATATTGATTTCATATTCAACTGTGTAATTAAGTAAATTAACTCCTTTTTTTTTACATAAAAGTAAACATGGAACGGAGTGGACTAGGGAAGTGTAAGTATAATGCAAGGACGATAAAAAGTACTATTATAATGCAACTTCAATATTACTTCCAAATTATATTAAAGAAAATAATGGAGAAAACGACATTATATTTGTTGTATTTATATTATTATTTTAAATTAAATTATTTGATAAAAATCAATACAAATTATTCGAAATTTTTTTGACGCATTCTAATTAATGTGTATGATTATGAAACTATCAATCAAATATATCGCCATTAGGAATCTCTCTCAACAATTGCCTTGTTTCTTAAAAAAATACCTTGTTTAATATTTTCATGAAAAATTCAAACTAGCATCCAGCTAAAGGGACCGGTTTGTCGGTTCAGAAAAATATTAATCAAACAAAAGCTAAATTATTTTTCTTTCTGTGAAAGAAAATTTAGGATAAAGAAATATCACCTAGGGCTGATCATGGTATATCTGAAACGGACCAACCCAACTTGAGTTGACCTAAAAACAACAACAATGGGGTTTGGTTGAGTTCGCAGATTTTTAAGGTTAATTTTTCATTTACTCGATTGAATTAAGTCAAGTATTGGGTTTAATAATCCCATATCCTGATTCAGCCTAGCAAAAAAAATAAAGAATTTTAAAAAAATTAATGTAATACTCAATATAAAAAAATACTCTATAGATTTTTTGTCCTTTCTTGTCTTTTTTCATTTCCTAATTATTTTAATAATAAACCTTACAACCCAACCTAATAATCTAAAATCTAAATGCAATTAGGTTGGATTGGGTCACATTGTCAACTAAACTTATTCCAAAAATAATCGGATCCAACTATTTTGATCATATTAAATAATTTAGATCTAAAAATTACTTCTTCTTTCTTTACATAAATCTAAAAATTACTTGTGCTCGCCTCAACCTCATCAATAATCCCTTTAATAACACCTCAATTTAAAGTCTTTGAATTTAAAGATTACCTAAAACTTACATTTTCTTTGTATTAAAGAGGGGAATTTGAACTTAGAATTTGCTAGATGCGGGATTTATCATTCTCTACTCAATCAACCGCTTAAAATTAGCTAAATTAATTTAAAATAGGCTAACATATTAGTTTAATAATAAATATATCAAGTTTTTTTTAATAAATTTTAAATTTTCTTATCTTAAACTTTATCCAATTCATAATATTTTAACTGAGATTAATAAAAAGAAATTTTTTAAACATGTTCAACAAGTTGGCAAAAAAAATTAGGTCACCGAATTTTTAATCCAACCGAAAGTTGGCTAATCAACTATTAATCATGAAAATGAGTTGTATAGCTTGGAGATAATGTGAGCAAACGTAGCTTAAGAAGTTAAATTTTGCTTTTAAAAATATACCTAATACTTAACGTCGAGTAACTAGACATCCAAACAAATATTAGCTTCACGCTTAAGAAATGAAGAGGAAAAAAGAAGCTTTAAAGCCCGTACAGAAAAAGGAAAAAATGCATCATAAAAATATAAGATTAAAAAGTCAATCCTAATCTTTTATTGGTGAACTAAAAACATTTTACAGTGATACTGAAAATTGATTTTTATGATAAAAAAAGTAAAATTAAGTAAATGATTTTTCTTAAAATTATTTTTTCCATAAAAATCCTAATTTTCAACTCTGCTTTTAAGAGATTAACTTTTAAGAAATGGAAAGATACTTAATAGCCCGTAAAGAAAAAAAAGAAAAGGTACTTTATACGAATATGAAATAAAAGCAAAAATTAATCTTAATTTTTTCTTCTTGTACTAAAAACATTTTCTAGTGCCACTGACAGATTAATCTATGCCAAAAATGTAAAAAAATAATGTGATTTTTTTAAAGGCTTAATTAATGTGGTTTCTATACACGTATAAATCATCATTTTCAAACTATATATAGAGTCAACGTCGTTTTTTTTTTGTCAAAAGTTGTAGTTTAACCTTTAAGAAGGGTACAAGTGTACTACTACGAGCTGAAAATTAACGGAGGGCCAAATCAACCATGAACGCGTTCTGATTGAAGCCGAAAATCACGTTTCTGCCCAAAATAAATGAACGATCGGGTTCAATAGTATTTA
Organism: Glycine latifolia; assembly: GCA_013407115.1. Lineage (NCBI taxonomy): Eukaryota > Viridiplantae > Streptophyta > Magnoliopsida > Fabales > Fabaceae > Glycine > Glycine latifolia. The sequence goes on along the minus strand of CM023942.1, from coordinate 17,400,488 downwards.
TGATGTTTGACTACTTTCTAATCAAATTACTGTTATGTTTGGTGGATTTTTTTAATTTAAAAGATGCTTTCAAATTAAAATTCAATGTAAAAATTTAAAAAGTGGCCTTATAGTAAAAATTAGAAATAAAATAGAAATTATTTGGTCATTAATATTATTTTTTTCAATTTATAAGAAATGACTACACAAAATTTGAAAAAAAATGTAAGTGATCCCAACTTAATAAGGCCTAAGCTCATAAGACTCAAAATAAAAGATGACTTTCATAGAATATTTCATTGTATTGATTGATAAAAGATTATCAAAATGAATTACACATGCTCCTATTTATAGATCTTAATGGATTAAGCATATGCAACAAAAACTTCTTAACTAATTAACTAATCATATATTCTAATATTAACTTAGCTTACAAACAATAAGGAAAAACACATGTAAAAATTAATTTTTTTCTTTATTTTACACATATTGATCTAACAAATAAAAACACAAAAAATAGTCCACACAAATAAAGTTAATCTCTCTCTAACACATTACTGGTACTTTTCATTTGCCTTAATCTGACTCACCAATGACATGATTGAATATGGTGGTTGAGACCATGGTAGATTCAACACGATGATGATAAAAGTTGAGGTAGGTGACAAAAACCCTCTAAATATTTCAATAAAATCCAAGTTAAATGTAAAAATTATGTGCATTTCATTTTGCATGTAATGTTAAATCAGAATTATACCAAGCAAATCTGTTGTTTGATTTCTTAAACCTTTTTTAATTTATTTTTATATTACTGTCAAAATCAATTTTTATTTGATAAATAATCAAATAAATTGACATACCTAATTAAGTCATTATCAACCCTTTAAAATGACATTTACATAATTGTAACGAATAAAACAACAAAAAGTATAAGTGATAAAATAAGTTACAAACCTCTTATAAAAAAATACATTACAAACCAGTCATGAAATACCATTAGCATGCATACGTGAAAGGTGAAACTGTGAAAGTGTGTTGTAAAAAAATGCTGACCAAAGTGCACTGAAGATTCTGCACATGATTGGCTAATAATCTAAAAAAATTTCTTAAAAAAGGATGGGCTAAACTAAACTACAAGAGGGCCCAAACTGCTTCTCAAAATTTGACAAACATCACCTAACAGTCACTTGTAGCTAACTTAACTAGCCATAGTACCATGCTTCAGCCTTCAGCAACATGCGTGAAAATTACACCTAAACCACCAGTTCTAGAAAATAATCATAATCAATATATACAAGGATAGATCTATTCTATAGTAAATTAATCTACCAAAAGAGATTTATTATAAAAGAGGAAATGATTATGCATTGATAGTTTAAATTTTTTTATATAATAATTCAATCATAATTCATGATTTATGATAAATTTATTGATTTTTAAAATAATTATTTTAAAATAATTTGGTGATCTGTAATTGTTTGATAACACAAAACTATTTTATACTGTTAATACATAAATATTAAATTTATTATATAGTAACATACATTAAATGGTGTTGATAAATTAATCTGCTTGGAGAGCAGAAACATTAAATTCATTATATAATAACATACATTAAGAAGTGTTCTCGATAAATTAATCTGCTTGGATTGCAAGGCTGGGAAATAAACCTACACAAGAAGCCTAATAATAATTGTTGAATTCAACTTGAATACATTACTCATTTGAGTTTTCTCAATCACAGTGACACTACTACACTCTTGAGCTTGAGTCCTTATTTGGGCAAATAGCGACGAAGACTTGTGCTCCCCGTTAGTTGGATCATATGTCTGATATAGAAGGGTATCTACAGGACATGCCCCACCCTACAGATACCATTCGTCACATCACTCACTGTCCTTCACAAACAAAGCTTATCCCATTGCACTATCGCCACACAAAAGTAACTACAAACTAATATGCTAACTAATTTAATTTCATAGATCATATATCTATCTAGATCTTCATATTCTACAGCAAATTCTCACTTTAGTAACTAAATATAACTGAATTTAAATGTTTTTAAATAAAGTCTTAAGTTTAAATAAGGTGAATACAAAAAATATAATTAAATAAGAGATTTCAATAAAATGATTGGACAATTTTTTAATAAAATTAATTATCTATAAAATTGACAAATATTTTATATCAATGATATAGTGTAAAAGAAAATAAATCCGGCTAACAAGAATGATATGAATAGCAAAATGAATTGGGCCAATTGGAATTGCTTGAACCTATCTAATAAAATGTAGAATTTGAACTTTAAATTTTAAGTTCAAATTAAATATAAGTCTCTTTAGCTTGATTTAATCATAACTCAATGCGAATATGGTTTGGAAAAATCTGTCAAAGTCCTAAAAAACAACTTTTATAAGACCTGAGTTTCATTTTAAAAGTATAAATTAAATTCAGACTTTTTGACTTGATTTTCTATAATTAGTGACCCACGTCAAAATGACTTGAATTGAATCGAGTACCGGATTTTGTTACCTCTATTGTAAGGGCTGCAATCACAACATAAATATTAGTAACAAATGAGGAAATTTTAAAAATTAGAAGAAAAAAACAAACAAATGCAAGAGGTTTACCGCCTAAAAAAATTGTCATATGACGAGTCACTTTCACTTTCTAGCCTGTACTGAAGTCGATGAAAAATAGCTTCAAAAATGATGAAAAAATAGTTGCAAATCAAGCTGCCCAACTGCAAAACCAGGGTACAGTAGTGTGAAACTCCACTTCCGAACTAAAATATTTTAGTTAATTTTAATAATATTTCATTTTTAAAGAACGTATCTTAGTATTTTAAGTAATGTGTATTAGTAAAAATTCTACAACGTATGTAAGTTGTAATATATTTTATTATACATAAATATGATTGTTATTACAAGATTATCCGTTATCAAGTTTTTCATATATTATCATATTAAACGTAAAACATGTTAATTAAACTAGTCATGATCCTTCTCTATTTTACATAAGTCTATATTAATACTTCCTCCTTCCTTTTAGATACTTTCATCGAGCTTTCTTCTACATCAGCCTCGCCATCAAAAGTCATATTTCCTCCAATATAAGGTACAACAAGAACACTATGGCTAGAGGAAATATATATGGGCTCTAGAGGAGGATCATGATAACCATGCATAAAATGATAATTTGGGTTGAACATATTATTTAATACAGACACCGAGAAATGTATGTCAAAATATACATACATATGTATTACAGAATGCATTATAAGAATATAACAATTTACAGTTTCATCAAGATATCATTCTCACTCTAATGCGTTAAGGAAGATGATCACGAATGCCATCTATAAAATAAATGAAACAAATCTAGTGAGAAATAAAATTTCTCAGTAGGCAAAAACTAAACCATCAAAACACGTTAGTATGTTAGTGAAACATCATAAAATAATTATGCAACTATATGAATGCATGAAATGAATTTCTCACAGGTGCACGTGACCTCTACATCTCGTACTGTATATAGGAATGTTGCGATCGTCTTACGCTAATCTTGCATATCTTTCCATGTATTTGCACATGATCTCTCTACATCTTGTACTAGATGTAGTATCATAGATCCTATTCCACAAATCTCGTACTGGACTTGGAAACACGAATCAATCATATTTACACATCAAAATCCATTATTCACATATAATCTTATGGAAAATATTTCTATCATCTCATCATACGCACCAAAAGGATGGTTAAATCGCCATACATTATTCAAGCAAAATCCTACCAATTTGGGCAGGTTAATTTAATATTTTCAAGTTACAAAAATTCATGTTAGTAATCTAACTAATAAGTCATAATACATCTCCTCTTTCTTAAGGATATATGGTATCTATAAGGCAGGACACTAACCAGGTAACCGGTTTGAGTGTAACGTATAACCGGGATAGGTATAGCAAGGGTTGTGTAGCTTGTAACCGGGATATCCGGGATGAGTTTAACCTGAATGGTACCGGGGTAATTATATCCGGGATGGCCGGAATAAGTTGAACCTGATTGGTTGCAACATGGATGTTTATATCCGGGATGGCCGAGATGAAGTTTAACTAAGATACTTATGGATAGAGGAATCTAGGATGACCAGGATAAGTTTTTACTTAGATTGAATATTTATATCCGAAATAGCCGAGTAAATGGATCCTAGAAGGTGATAACATGTTGGTGTATTTCCGGGATGACCGAGGTAAGGTTAACCAGAATGGGTCCATCTTAGGTAGTCAGGACGAGGTTTAACTTAGATGTTTATAACTTGGATAGAGAGATCCAGGATAGCTAGGGTATGTGTACTAGGGATGGTTGCAACTTATATAGCTGTTCCGGGTTGGTCGGGGTGTATACATCTGGGATAAAATATTATTAATTGTGACTGGATGTCCAGGGTAGGTGCACTCGGGATGGTTATAGCTTATATAGCTATTCTGAGTTGGTCGGAGTATGTACATTCGGGATGAAATATCATTAGATGTGACCGGGATGGTTACAATCAGATTATTGTATCCAAATTGGGTAGTATTACCGGGATGGTTATAATTTATATAGCTATGACCGGGTTGACCGGGTTGTATACATCCTGGATGGGGTATCATAAGTAATTATAACCGGGATGGCCGGGGCGTGTGGAAGTCGGGAAGGATGTAACCTGAATAATTGTGACCGGTTTGTCCGAGTTTCACTATTTTTGTACATAAATAAATCATCACTTACCATCTTACTACTTCATCCTCAAATTCAATCTTCACATATTTGAATCATTTGTCTCCATACCATTCAACCTCTACTTCCAAAAGTTAATATTAACAATTCATATAGATTATCAAATAACTTCTAAAAATCATCAAGTATAACTTCCCATAACACTAATAATTCAGATTATAAATCCTCCCTAATCCTAGGGTTAAATCACCGTATTCTCATCATAAAATAATCTTAAAAACATAGATTTTCAGTTTAAATAAAAACTACAAGTCTGGCCAACTAAGCATATATGTTATTCTAAACAAATACTTAATTAGAGATTGAAGCCTAGCCTGCCTGCAGTGAGTTCGATTGTCTAAGTAGATGGTTGTACTTCAATGAAGAAAGTCTTTAATGGAAGAAAGAAAATATAAATATATAAGATGATAGAAACAAGGCCACAGTTTGAGCAAACAAAGGTGATAGAGAATAAAAGGCTTAGAGAGTGAGTGGTAGTATGATATATTTTGAGGCTGAGACTTACGTGCAGAAATTTTGAATGCCATGGCCTTACAGGATCAATGACTATCCTTGAAGATATTTGTTTAGTTGGATAGTAACTGTCAAACACGCTTAACTGTGAAGTTCTTAAGTTATGAGCTACCGAAATGTATATGCACCTTGTTGGTATAGGTAATAACTATTATTTCCTTTAAGTTATCCTCAACTGTATAGTCACATACCTGCACAGCCTCTGGATCCCTCTCGTTCGGGTGTGTATTCGATTCATTCATGTACCTCTTCCGCTGGAAGCCTGCCAGGAGCCGCTCCTTGTGCGTGCCTCATTACACCGGCGATCACTCCCTGCCCTCGTCAGCGCCCGGGATGTTACAATATTTATCCTAAGTTAATCATGACAAATATTCCTTCATTTATGGCTTAAGATACATGGAAATTGCTAAATATTTGAACTTTTGTTGCCTATATCCATATGATTGTACTAAATAAAGCAAGATTCATTTATTTAATGCTTTGGAAAAATTATCTTTTGTCCTCAATTAATTTTTTTCTGCCATGTGTAACTCAAATTTCCTAGAAAGTTCACATTGATTTTGCTTTGACTTTAACTTGCCAAATTTTCTTTCTATTAATTTACTCTTATACGTGAATTCTTTTAGAATATTTATGTTTAAATAAGTTTTTATATTTTTGTAATCAACTATTATCATATCTTCATAATTTAGTTATAAATATAATCTAAAAATATAATTTTTGAAGATGTTACAACTTGTATCCTTATCAATATTAGACAAAAATGAAAAGAATATCATATTATTAAAAAATCTTAAAAATCAATAAAACTACGCTACACAGACAGATGTCCATGTCATCTTATATTTGTTTAGTTTTCATTATATAATCATAAATTATAAATATAACTAGTAGTAATGGTACGTGTTTATTTATAAAATTGTCCATGTTTATGTTTATTATAGATTTATTTTAAAATAAAATAAATATATTTTAAAAAAAACTTCTTAAAAATTAGAAAAAAAATATTTATCTATAATTATTAATAAAAACAATTACTCTATTTGGATATATACATTTCTTATTTCTGAATTATCCTTCAATTTATATAACGTTTTTATTTTCTTCTTAAACCTTCAAAATATCATTACATTTTTCAATTGTTTTTTTTCTTTAAAAATAAAGATAAAGACACAAAGTGTCTCTCTTTCAACTAATTTAATATAAACTAAACCAAGAATACTTATATGTGTACGTGCTATTTTCAAAAAGCTAAATTATACTTTTTTGTCTGGTATTATTTGAGTCTTTAATCTTTTAAATTTGAGTCAAGCTAATTCTTTATGATCACTTTCGATTTTGAGACAAAGTTTAGAACCCTTTTTTTACTATTCAAGACGAAGTTTTAATATAACATTTTAAAGAAATTTAGGTAGTGAAAATCCTGTTGGGATTGAGGTATTGGTCTAATATATAAATCGTTCTAACATACAAATTAAGATATTCATTATCACCAGATCATCAGGGTGATAACAATAAATGATATACACAAGTGAACAGGCTAAAGGATCATTGAAAAATGAAAAAATTTAATGACATAAAAATTCATAGATGCACAGCTCAACAACAAAAAAACATGGCTCAGTTATATGGAATATAACAGATGATGCTCCAATAACAATAATAGAAAAAACAATCTAATCACGGGAAAGGATGGCGAGATTTGAGTTCCTCAGCAACAACAGCACCCTGACATTGGGAATCACCATCACTAGCAGACAAGTCCTCTGTCTCAAATAAGCTATCAATTCCATCATTGTCAAAAAGCTCTTCAGATTGATCCTGGGTGTGTTTGGTTGAGGGGGAGAGGAATGAAATAGAAAAGAAATTATGTGGGTTACATACCACTTAAACTCTACTCTAAAAAAATTATCTTCATCTTTTTAATTTTCATCCTCTAGATCAAACACACCCTGAGGCTCTGGCCATCCCAAAAAGTTCCTTGTAGTTCTCAAGTTCTAGTCCACTTCATCCATGATGAAGCATCTTCACCATCATATAGATTATCCATCTTCACATATTCCAGAAACTTTATGTCCCAGGACAGTACAACTGCAGATTCATCATGAGAGACTAAGTAATTAGACGAGACAATAATAAAGAAAGCTAAAGTTGTGGAACTTATTTCAGTAAAAAGATAAAAGTTGGAAGACTCATATATAATGGCCTTGTAGTTAACATGTAACAATCAATGTATGTAAGCTACAAGGCTATTGTACTTTTGCACGCACATCGTTATGTCATTATCCATGTAAATAGGCTAGGGCAATATTCTTATCCTTTGCAAACCACTTACCATTTCATTTCACCTATCATTTAAACCCATGGTCCAAAATTTGAGATAACAGTCAACAGCCATGAAAGAAGGAACATCTTGGTACTTGGAAATGTGGAACTGAGTAAGACTGTAGTTAAAATTACAACAGTAGCCTAACCAAAAATATGTATTATACAGACTGGGACATTTTAATTTATTTTCATTAGTCATCAGCCCTAGAAAGTATCAAGCAAGGTCAGTTGTTCCTGCTTTGAGTTCAAGCTACCAATAAATCAGGAAAGCTGAAAGTTCTGTGAAACCAAAATACAGTTTTGACCAAGAGGCAACATGCAGGAAGAATGAAACCAAATCAGTTTCAAATGCATAATACAGTAATATTCATTTACAAAATGAATTATAAATCAATCAAAAAATTTAAAAGTGATTTAGCCAAAAAAAGCAGTTGAAGAGAAACTACTTAGGAATAGTCATGGCTTCTACAAATAAAACATCTATATCAAAACTATATAATAATTGACAAAAAGAACTTATTCCTTGCAAGATGCAAATTCGTTGACTGTTCCATTGTTAGAATGTCCATCACACCTAGTATGGTTACGATTTCCCAATAGTTATGGCCTATGATGCACAAATACATTACATGTATGACATATGATACGTATCCAATATGGCCATTCGATTATTCAAAACATTTATATGATATGATAGTGCAAGATACATATCTAGATATGCACACAAATTCATAAAACATAATAAACATATAATTGCAATTCTGCAAATTCAAATAAGCTGGTCTAGCCTTATTTTCAAAACATAGATTTACTCCAACTTACAGGTAATCTTTGCAAGAACAACATGGCCTAGCAGAGGCAGTGAAATCTGGTATTATCCTTGACAATTATCTTTCTTCGTTGTAACTTGATATCACATCCTTAAACTTTCCCATTCTCTTATTACTGACCTTGTATCACTGACAAGAAGCAGAACAGGTACCCAACTTCAGACTGTAAACACACACTACCACTATCTCCTCCTTTTCTTCTTATTCAACATCCTCAATACCCAGATTTTATCAATGACATATCCTTCCCTCCTCAACTTAACCTTGAGATGTGCTAGTAGATTATAGATATCTGATTGTTCATGTGGTCGGTTTTCCACAATGAACTTATGAGTTATGCTCTACCCAGCTCATGGCAGTCGTTTTTTTCACTCCCTGTTTTCTCATTTTATCCCTAACTTTGTCAACATCTTTCCACCTACCAGCCAAAGCATATATGTTAGAAAGCAACACATAATTTCCTGAATTCTGTGGTTCAACCTTGAACAGTTTAGCTGCAGCAAGTTCCCCAAGTTCAACTTGTTTATGGATGCTGGTCGCATTTAAAAGAGATCCATAAATTCCAGCATGGGGCTCCATTGGCATGCTCTGAATCAATTTCACAGCTTCTTCTAATTTACCAACTCGACCTAGCATGTCAATCATACATGCATAGTGGTCTACATCAGGAACTTTGATTGATTCAAAAACTTTCCAACCCTCTTCCAATAATCCTGCATGACTGCATGCAGTTAACACACCGATATATGTTATGCGGTCTGGCCCAATACCATCTTCTTTCATTTTTGACATTAGCTTGATGCTTTCAGTTCCATGCCCATGGGCTGCTAGCCCGGAAATCAATGTGTTATAGGAAACTAAATCTCTGGTTGCCATTTCTTGAAATATTATTCTAGCATCTTCCATACTCCCACATCTCAAGTACATGAAAATCAAAGAATTGTATCCTGAGATGCTAAGCTTGATGTGATTTTCATCGAGGATGCTGACAGCCCAATTGCCTAAACCTAGTCTTCCAAGGTGCCCACAAGCAGAAAAAACACTCACCATAGTCACCTCATCTGGTTTTGAATCTTTACCAGAGATCATTTCCTTGAACAGCTGGATTGCCTTTAATGACTCGCCATTTTGAGCATAGCCAGCAATCATTGAATTCCAGGAGACAGTATTCCTTTCTGGCATCTTATTAAAAAGGTCCCTTGCCAAAGATAAATCACCTACTCTTGCATAAGCAGAAATCATGGCATTCCATGTGACAGAATTCTTATACACACCCAATTGCTCAAAAATCTTCTGAGCTACCTCAAGGTTTCCGCACTTTGCATGCATATCAAGCAGAGCTGTCTTGACAAAATAATTTGAACGAAAGTTCATTCTGTCAAGCTTTCTGACAATTGACTCGGCAAGGCAAGGATCACCAAGAGACGAGCAAGATGACAGGACAGTTACCCATGTTGTTTCATCTGGTTCATTTCCAGAGCTTAGCATGTCATTGAACAATCTTACAGTCTCTTGTGCCGCTCCACTTTGAGCATATCCTGATAGCATTGCATTCCAAGATACCACACTTCTTTCTGGCATCTCATCAAAATACATCCTCGCAGTCTCCAAATTCCTCATCTTCGCATGTCCAGTAACCATGGTGGTCCAAGTAATAACAGTCCTTTCCGACTCGCCCATCATGCGAAAAAGTCTAGTTGCTTCCTCTTCGTTGCCGCACTTCCAGTATCCAGAGATGATGACATTCCAATCTGCAGCTGTCCTATCAGGCATTTCATCAAATAGTTTCCTGGCAAGCTCAATACGTCCATACTTGGCATAGATACCCATAATTGCATTTCGAACATGATGGTCGTGACTATGTCCCAATTTCAGTAGATAAGCATGAAGTAACATGCTGGCCTTTCCAGCAGATTTTATCAAGACCTGGTAAAACGATGTATAAGGCTTAATGTCATTATAGTATTGCATATGTTTAAAGAGAGAAACTACTACTTGTGTGGTAGCACCAATTTGGGAGTAATATTTGAGCATGCAGGTGAAGACATGTACACTAGGATATGTCGCTGCACGAAAAATGTTGGAGGTGTATTTTGAGGGTGCAAGGAGGCGCGTGCATTGGGTAAGGAGAAGCGTCACCCAGTGGTTGTGGTGGTGCTGGGAGTGGAGGACTAGTTGTGCATGGAGCTGCCTAAGATGATGGAGATTGGTTATTTTGCTTGCTATGCTTTTCTTGTTCAAAGGTGACATGTTACACTATGCAATTGTAGACATAAGCTCTAAAATTCTGCTTTAGTCTTTTTATCAAGCAGCAGGTGGGCAGTATAAGTTCTCCAGCTAAATAGCAGTTCAGAAATTCAATCACAATTCATTGCTAAAGATTGGTTACTCATTTTCCAGCATACCTTGAGAGAGGGGAATTATGTAGCTGGTAGCTTGGCAAAGCGGGGATCATGTCAAGATCATGACTGTTTGGTTTTTAGTTCGTGCCAACCCATCACTACCTTCCTCGCATCTTCCATGCGATGCAGCAGGAACTGCTCACTATTTACTTAGTTGTTTTTTTCTTCTCTTTTCTTTGTTCCTTTCTTGTATTTCTTTTTTTTTTCTTTTAGTTTTTACTTTTCGCCGAGTGGTAGTACCGAGATTTTAACCTATTAACTTATGTATATTATCTCAAACCTTCTTTTTAGTTATTTATTATTTAAATAATATTAGATTTAATCACTTTAAATACAATTATTGAATTTGGTTGAATTTTTGTCAAAAACAACTGTTTGAAAAGAGAAATATCATTAAATATGAGTAACTAGTCAGATTCCTTAAATAAATTATTCTTTAACAAAGATAAATACTTGAACTATTGTTATAGTGAAAAAAAATAAAAAAAGGAAATATAAAGAATTATATTTTTTATTAGGTTGAAAGGAAAATAAAAAATAAAATAAAAATAGCTTGTAAAAATAAAAATACAAAATATCTTCCATTTCTTTTTAAATTCAGTTTTTTTTAATGTGTAGCAAACAAAAGATTTGTAAATTTGAAATTAATAAATATGCATGGTTTTTTTCCCAAACTAAAAGATTCTTAAACTTAAACACATGAACTTAAAGTGACATGATATAACTTTTAACATGTTTGTTAGAAAATATCTTCAGACTTAATAATAAAAAAACTTAAATATGTTTTTTCTATTTAAAATATAGATATTTTTAAATTATTATCTAAAATTTATTTTTATCAATTATTTATTTTAAAAAATTATATTTTAACATAATATCTATTCATTTAGGTGAATGATAATTCTGTTGAATGATAACGGTAACAGTTTGATTAGTGTTATATCATTAAGTCTACTACTTAACATTTAATTAAATTAAAATATGTCATTATTTTTTTTTAAATATCCAATTTTTATATTTTATTAACTAATAAAATTTTATAAAAAAAATGTGACTTGCAATTTGAAAAACGTTTCCTTTTCGAAAAAGTGAGTTCATAGAGTTGAATTTAAAACTGCAGAGAAAGAGAACCGTGATGTAAGGATCATTGTGATCTATCCATCACTGTGCAACCAAAAGAATAGTCGAGTTGAACAAATTGGATGCTGCCACGTCAAACTAAGGGGGTTACATAGTTCAGTAAGTTAAGAAAATGGTATCCATTCGGTTAAAATACATTTTAGTTCACTTGGTACTGTTTCAAAGATGCATCATCACCAATGGCGGACGCGAACTTCGCCTTCTTTGCTCTCCTTTTCCTTCCCACGTTTCTTCCGGCGGTACTCTACTTCCTCGTTCATCGGCGTCCCGTGAAAATCCCGATCAAGAACCGGCACGTGTTCATCACGGGCAGATCGAGCAGCATTGGGTTGGTACGAGGCACGCGCGTCTCCATTCTCGTGCGATCGCCGGAGAAGCTGGAGGAGGCGCGCAGCGGGATCCAGGTGGCGACGGTGAAGCGCACGGAGGATAATGCGGCCCCATCGACAAGCTGCTCCTGAACCACCGCGTGTTCGTGGCGCTGGAGTGGAGAAGATGAAATTAAAAAGAAAATAATAATAATATGATTTCAATTTGGTTGAATATTAAGCTATTAAGTTTGATGACCTCACATTTTTTCTACCCCATCATCGCTTATTAAAATGAAATTAATGATAAGTACCAATTTAAAATATAATTTTTTTAAAATAAATTATAAATTAAAAACAATATATTTTTTAAGTACCATAAACATATTTAAATCAAAATTTAAAAAGTTATAATTATTAGCTTCTGAAAATTACACTTGCCTAAGACTATATACGAAATGTAAAATTAAACACATTGTTTATCATTATGTCATGATTCAGCCTCAGATTTTGTATTTATAAGTTTGCAAAAGTAATATTTTAAATTATATATTCAATTACATTTCATAGTATTAGAATTAGAACGATATATTTATCATTAAATATTTTTAGTTATTACTATAATTAGGATTTTTAAGTCAGTTACGTGAATAATATTTAATATTATGATAATCATAATTAAAGCTCATTCTTCTTTCCTAAGAATAATTGTAATTGTAATTAAATTTTAATAGTAATCAATAATTAAATAATGTTATTTTTTTAGTAAATAGAAAAAATAAATCTTTTGACAAAAGTATTAGGAAAGATAGATAAAAGTAAGTTATTATGATTAACTAACCTTCCATTTTTGTCCCCACCTTGTAACAGTTGGAAGAAACTTTTGTGAAAAACATGGTTCATACAAAGGACATTCCTTCTGTTCCTTGTCTTTCGGGCACATCTTGTTTCTAGCCTCTAGATGGAGACTTTTTCTCCAAAGGAACAAAACACAAACTTTCCCTCTTCTCTTTCTCTCTTTCTCAGCCCAAAAACTTTTCCATGAAATTAATGAGAGCACCATCACCATTTCAGGTTCACATTGCTGTCAAATTAACCTCATTAACATCATTAGTCATAGTACTTACTTTCTCTTCCTTTTTTAATGTTTGATTTGATATATAGCGTTGAATCCTTAAACTAATATGCCATTGCTTCTCCAACGGGTCATCCATAGTTCCATTCATTCCCCCACATAACAATCCAACGTGAGAGGACCACGTATGAAATCAGATACCAACATGAAAATTTTGCTTTCTTTCATTTGATGCCACAAAAGGGGGGGTTACAATTTGATTCCTTTTCGAAATTTGAGAGAACATGATGCAATTCCATCGTTCCCTAAGAGCACAACCAGTGCCAACACCTATTATACCTGAGAAGACCACAGAGGAGCCTTTGCCTAGCAAAGTTGCACAAAGCACCGTGACATGTTTCTACCAAGCCAATGTTGTGGGCTTTTGGCGGAATGTATCGGTTTTGTGGTGCAAAAATCTCATGAACCATTCCTTGCATCTCACGGTTGATAGTGTAGGAGGTGAGGTGCAATATAGCTGCAAGATTGAAGTGAAGCCATGGCACTTTTGGAGCAAAAAAGGGTACAAAACCTTTGAGGTTGATGGCAACCAGGTTGAGCTCTATTGGGATCTCCGGTCGGCTAAATTCGCCAGCTCTCCTGAGCCAAGCAGCGATTACTACGTGGCCTTAGTCTCTGATGAAGAGGTTGTGTTGTTGTTGGGAGACTGCAAGCAGAAGGCTTACAAGAGAACAAAATCAAGACCTGCCCTTGTTGATGCCATGTTGTTGGTCAAGAAAGAAAACGTGTTCGCCAAGAAAAGTTTCTCTACGAAGGCACGGTTTGATGAGAAGAGAGAAGACAGTGAGATTGTTGTGGACAGCTTAACTGGGGGTCCTAGTGACCCTGAGATGTGGATTAGTATAGATGGAATTGTGCTGATTCATGTCAAGAACTTGCAGTGGAAGTTTAGAGGGAATCAAACCGTGATGGTTAACAAGCAACCTGTGCAAGTCTTTTGGGATGTGCATGATTGGTTGTTTAGTGGATCAGGCTCAGGGCCTGGCCTTTTCATCTTCAAGCCAGGGCCTCCAGAAGCTGAGACTGAGAAAGAAGGTAGTGTTGTGGAGGGTTGTGAGAGTGATGATGGCAGTGTTGGATATTTTTCAACTATGAATATTGCTACTTTTGAATTCTGCCTCGTTCTCTATGCCTACAAAATTGAGTAATAGAGAAGAGAGAGCAAGTGTATGATAGTTGAGGCCAAAGAGTAGCAAGATTGTGAAGTTAGTTGTAATTTTTTTTTTATGCTGGTGGATGTATTAATTCTATTGTGAAGCCAATGTTGCTTATGCAAAGTAATTGGTAGACCTGGTTATTTGAAATCAGGATACAATGATTCATATTTGCAGGGAGATTCTTTTTGAAAATAAAAAAAAACTATTTTAATGCTATTCTATGGTTCATGAACTTTTTTCATTTTTGTGAGCCATTGACATAAGAGTAGATAGCAATGAACATCACAATTTTCAGCCAACCCAAGCATGTGTTAATGAACAAGGGTTTCTAATGTTCTATTGTTCTCTGTCAGGAAGGATGTAAGCAACAAGTGTAGTCGATTGGTGGCAATGTCATATCTCTGTCTTTCGTTGCAAACATTAAACCAGCTTAACTCCACATACTTTCCAATTACCTTCTCTACAATTTCATCACATACCGGATTTCATATGAGCATCATGCGGTTAAATTTGTTGAAATGAAGATATGTTTCATTCATTTGATGATATGATCATTGTCAAATTACAGTAACAGCATCACTTTAAATTATCCAACATTAAAAATATGCCCTATAGCAATCAAATCATCTCTCTCTCTCAGACACACAATTACCTACTAATCAAAGCCACACAGTTGTTCGCAATAATAAGCTTTTTACTATCATTCAAAATTATCATAACAGAAAGCATCAATTGGAGACTATTACCACTTACAATTTCAAGCAGTGCTATTATTAAACCCAAAAATTGAAGAAATAGACTAGACAGAAAAGAGAGAAATAACCAGACAGAAAATTGGGTGTTGATTGTTCAAGCATGTTAAAAGAGGAAAGAATATATTTCACTATTTCTAGCTATGCTGGACCACAAAGGAAGAATGTAAGACAAGAGCGGAGAATGAAGTGACAAAAGCACTAAAGAGGAGAGAGAGAGAGAAAAGCAAGCAAGAACCATGTGAGGAAAGGGACAGATAATTTTGGCTTGAAAACTTCAATTGAAAGCCGCAACAACGGACAAAGGTTGCAGTTTGGCACTTTGGTAAAAGCATTTGATAAAAACTTCAATTATGTAGCATGTTACCACACTTTGATTTTGGTACCGTTTCTTGTTTTTTCTTTTCCGGTGTTACATAACAGCAAGTGGGGACAAAGCAGGTATATGTGACAAAAACTTAGCCTACTAATAATTATGAGTAATGTGTCCTTTTCTTCTTTGATCAATGTCTGAGTTTTATTTACAAATAAAATTTATAAAACTGCCTTTACATAATCTCCATCTATATCTTTCTCAAATATGGTAGACTGGAGAACAGGATCCTATGCCACAACAAGAACTTCTAGCAGATTGTCAATAGGATTAAGAAAGTTTTCTTTTGTTCTGTTTTTTTATTTTTTAGTTTATCCAATTCTGCCTGTACTATTCTTCTAAGTTTCAGCTACCTTTCCTCCCTTGTAGTCAGACTTCTGCATATAATATAAATTTCATTATACGATTTAAAACTTTTTTCATCAATCAAAGACCTAATACAAATCAATAGAATTTACTGTATCACAAGGGCACCAAAACTACAATTATATGGCCGCCAATCTGGCATACACCAAAACTGATAAGGTGTTGACAATCTGAACAAACAATGAACAAAATTTTATGAACGAATATGATTAGGTACAGAGACAAATTTATAGCTGTCATCTTCTTCAATACCAAACATATTCTTTTCTCTTTGAGGAAAGTTTGCAGAATGGTGAGAAGGAAGGGGAGGATGATCAGAGTTGGCTTCATCTATAAAAATTTTGCGGATGTCCCACAGAACCTCTGCACAATTCTTCATAGGCGGACGTGATTGTTTCGAAGGCGCAATGCATTGGAGAGCTAGCTTGAGAACCTGCTTTACTGCCTTGATGGAGGCTGGATTTCTTCTCAGCCTAGGGTCCATGGCAAATACAGCATCCCCTTGTTTCAGCATCTTCATTGCCTGCATACATGCAAATTATGTTTTTTAATGTTTAATCTATTCAACCATTCTGTGGAGTGTATCCTCTACCAGTTTCATTGCCATATCATTATCATTATGATTATATGATACAAGGGACAAAGTAAGTTATGCATTGGATTAAATTACTATCTGCATAACTATTTTTTCTCTCACATCATTAAACAAATCAATAAAGAAACATGACCAAAGCTGACTCTATTTAGCAAGGAAAACTGTATGGATCTAATTTTGACACTTGCTTCAGCAAAAAGGCTTATATATCAGATCTTCCATACAACTTTTCTTTTAGCAGAGAGAAACGGAATTTGACTTCTCTTGCAGGTAGATTTATTTTTCTATATCTAGGAGTTTTTTTGCTGAACGCATAAAATATAAGTTAAAAATGTTAATGGATCAAAATGTACATTGATTAGGTCAGTTATATTACTACTACATCTTACAAGGAACTAAATTGTAAATCAGCCTGTGTATGGCCTTCCTTGAATTATGCAATATGTAAATGTTCATCCTTAGAAAAACTTGGACACTGCACAAAATTGACGAAGAGTTGGATCAATAAGAATAAAAAGATGAAGTATTATTCAGGAAAACCTAATCCCCAGTTTTGTACCAAGAAGGTGACAGATTGGGCTCTCTTTCAGCCCCTTTGCTTACCAATGAGATGCCTTTCCTACTATACATATTGACTATTTAATTCCCAACACTACTGAATTAACTAACATTAATCAGTTAGTCAGAATTCTGTTACAAACAGTTACAACTAAGTCAGGGGTTGTAATTCCCTACTCCTATTTTTCCTCATACACACTTTTAATTGGATGTAAAAAATTCACTTCATGCTTTCTGAATTTTGATTGAAATTTAGTTGAGTTTCACAAACAGTTGAAACAATTACAGCTTACTCTAAAGTGATGTGTTCATTTCCTGAGTTGAAATTTGGGAGAAGTAATATACTAACCCATCTGATTGTCACTCTCTCATCAACTGGTCTCTTTGGTTCTATTGGATGTCGTCCTGTCATCATTTCAACAAGCAATACACCAAAGGAATAAACATCACTCTTTTCAGTGAGTTGGTATGTTCTAAGATACTCAGGATCCATGTATCCAGCTGTTCCTTTAACTTGAGTTGAAATATGAGTTGCATTAGGATCGTCAGACAACCGAGCAAAACCAAAATCTGCCACTTTGGCCTTTAGGTTCTCAGTGATTAGGATGTTCGATGCTTTGATGTCTCTATGGATAATTGGATTATCTGCCAATACAAGACATAGTAAGGTTACTTGGAATAGATATTGCAAATACCCTTCCCTGAAAGTTCAATTAGATGCATCTCAATTATACAGAATTCAAATATGTTGCAACAGATTTGTTCCTTTCTAATTTAGTTTTGTCGACATACCTGTGTACATATGAAGGTAAGTTATTGCATGAGCTACATCAATTGCTATGTCTAGACGCTCCCCGATTTCTAGTCCTTCTCCCCGAATACCTGCATTAATAATCCACTATTTTTAGGTCACCACTGCAATATATTATTAAGCAACTGCATCTGAGTATTGCATTGTTGGATAATATATACACGGCATGAATCTATTTTGTCACATCAAGAGCCTACACCCCACCCAACCACTTGAGGCAAGGCCAGGCTATACACATGACTAACATATATATACACACAACATAATGTGAAGCTAAACATTCAGAAAAGTTTCAGATGAAAAGACTTCGAAGTCTTATGAATGTAAGAATACTAGAGAAAAGTTAGATCTTATGTTGCTTATAATCTTTAGACGGGGTAATTTCTAATCTGGGAACATATGAATGAAAGATTATATATGATTGATGCAAAGAGGTATTCCTAATTGTGTTGTGGATCCACACTGCATTTCCTTTCCAGTTTAGTTGATCCAAATGTTTCAGCTTCTTGAAATTGACTTGTTGATATTTCATTTTCTTCCTACAACTATCATCTCATATTCCTTGAGCTATGTAAAATTAGCTCTTGTTCCTAAACTAAGAAGATACCACATTATGATCATACATTTCATTCAGCTGTGTATAAAATCAAAATAATTCACTTTTCACATGATAGATGACGGACAAACCAGGACTTACCATCTAGATGTTCTCGAAGGTTACCGTTACCAACATATTCAACAACAATAATCTTCTCATCTCCATGCTCCAAATATCCATACAACCTCACAAGATTCCGATGCTCAATTTGCGACAAGGTGTATATTTCATTCTTGAACTCATGTAAGTGATTCTGTATCACAGCCTGCAAGAAAAATCACTACATTAGGCTCACATCAAACGTAAATTGCCAATGCACAAAAGAAAAAACAAAGTCATAAAAGATGGCGATCTAGTAGCCTATGCTTGCAAAAAGTATAGTATCTGACGAATATGCTTCACTTTCACATCATCTTCAACACAAATTGAACAAGTTATACAGAAGGGAAGCAGTCAAAAGATGAATTATACCTTCTTGGCACGCTTCACGGCGACAATAGATCCATCATTAAGCCTTCCCTTGTAGACAGTTCCAAAGCCACCTTGCCCAATTTCATTAGCAGGAGAGAATTTTGCAGTTGACTTGTAAATTTCTTCAAAGGAGAAGTTTCCAATTCCAAGTTGTCCACTTGCAGTGCTGGATGATGCGTAGGAGTAAGAAAACTTCCATTTTGATGAATTCTTGGTGGTACTCTCAGATGATAAATCAGTCGATGCTGCAAAGTATAGCACATCTTACTCAGTTTTAGAAAATCTCATTACAAGAACACCACAAAAGCATTCATCACCTCACGCTGAGTTACTTTGCATTTGCTACAAAAGTTTCCTATGATCTTAACCCCCCACTTTGCATAAAGGTTTGACCATGAGCAAGAAAAACAAAATAATTTCAAATCACCCAAAAAAGTAAAAGAATTTTTTTTTCATCATACTTACATGATACCACCCCTCTAATTTTTGATGTATTCTTCCTGTCATCATTGCCAACAACATATGAGGCTGATTTTCTTTTGCCATAGATAAACAATGAAAAAACAGCTGCACATTTCTTGGCAGCATACTTCAAAGATCTCAATGTCTTAGAATTGTGCCTCTTTGCATCATTGTTTGTTTCAACAAGTTGGAGATTAGCATTCTGTATACTTTTGCTAGATTGATGCAAATTGGGGGGAGGTGTTTTCTTCATTTGGAGATGCCAAAGATATTCAAAGACCAGATCATTTCTTGTGTCTAAAATATAAAGGGGAAGGCTTCATATGCTTTCAGCTCATGTGTTGTTTTATTTCCTTATAATTTATTTGTCTCGGACCATTTCTTCATTCACGTTTTGTATCAGTCCAATGAACATGAGTTGCCAGCAGTAGTAGTTTTGCCTTTTCAAGTTAACATTTGAAAAGTCAAAAGCCATACCAATATTCAAGTAATCAATCAACCCCGTCAAAAGAACTCGAAGAAAGAAAAAAAAACTAAGTCAATGAGTTTTTTTTTCTTCTTTTATCTTTTGTTTCATGTAATACCAGGTCAATACCTCACTTGAATTGGATAATAGCATCATGGCCAGCCTTAGCCCCTACTGGGATTTTTGGCCAATGGCAATGAGTCAGATAGCTCTTTATTTTTCCAGCTGTTTTAAGTTTTTGAGATTATAATTGTTTTTGACTTAATGAGTTGAATGTGTTTTCAAAAAAGCATAGTTATAATTTCAATTAGACAATTAGACACACTAATTTTTTGTCAAATTTTCCCTCAATACTCAATAGAATGAAATATATTTTACATTAATACCTTTTTTCACCAAAAATATCTTTTAAGAGATAGTAGGAGATTTTTGAAACATAAATATCACCGGATATTAAAACATTATAATCCTTTACCTATTTTGAAGTGAGTTTTTTTAAAATATCAAAATAACTAGTCCTTAGGCACCAGGAAATCTTCATGAGAAGGGTTGTCCACCAAGTGAAAAAAGTGACGTCTGGAATATTCAAATCCACATTCATGGAGAAGGTGAAAGTTCCTTTTGGATCCTTAACTACTTGTGTCAACCCATATTTGCGGGTTTTATCTATTTTTATTAATACCTATGTTGAAACATTTACTATTATGTCTTTTTATTCATCAAAAGAAAAACAATATTTGTTGATGTGTCCAATTAATCAATTATAAACAAACAATGATTTCAACACTTCACGTTCATATCTTCTTATGGAAGAAAGACATTTTTTTAGTATGAAACAATGGAAGAAAGACGTTATTGATTTTAATCGATAAGTTATTGATCTCAGTGATATTGAGTTTGACCATTTTAAATAAATTTTAAATTCAAATTTTATAGGTGAAAATAATTTGATTGAGATAACAAACTTTATCAAAGATGACAAAAAATAATAATTTGATTAAATACTCCATAGTTCACACCAAAAATATTTTTTATATGACAAGGCGAACTTTGCAGTCGAAAACTCCCAAGACCATATCACCATAAATGTGTGGATCAGTATTAGCTATTGTATATGGTAAAATATAGGATGACAACATGTGATAATGTTAAGTGTTGACCATTCATCTAACTGGAATCTTTACCAATACGGTCAGAATAATATTTAGTTGAAATTTTATTTAGGGTGCCTTTTTTTTTGCAGTGCAAAATAAGATTGCAAGCCTCCTTAAACGGCCTATAGAAGTAGAACTACCGAGTTCCTAACCGGTCACAATGCACACTTAGCATGTATTTGGTTTGACTTTAAAACAGTAAATTTTAATAAAAATTGACATGAATGATTTCATATTATAAAAGATTTTTAAAATTATTTTTAAATTAAACAACTTTAGATAACTTGTATATTAAATTCAAAATTTTGTATTTAATTTTATAATATAAACAATATCACTTAAAAATAAATTATAATTAAAACCAATTTCAATATCATCCATCCAAACACAGCATTTATTTCACTATAACCAAAACTACTCCAAAATGAGATGCCAAGAACACTTAGTTTGAACTTCAAGTTCATCCACAGTAGCCGATTATCACATACAACGAAAATCCAATTAGAAGGCATTCAAGACACGAAATTCATATAACCATTTGTCATTAACTAAATTTAGTTCAAATTCACACTAGCTAGGATGCAATTAATAGTAGAAATTAGGATAATAGAAGAAACTTGAGAATGTATTGCATTACCGAGCAGAAGATAATCCGAGTACAAAATAATGTATATAACCATTACACAAAACACCAACTCCCTACAACATTCAAAAGCCCAGCAAAGAACAAATCCGGGCCCACAAAAAGCCCAAGCCCTCAGCCTCCGAAACCGTAGAGGGTCCTTCCCTGCCTCTTGAGCGCGTAAACGACGTCCATGGCCGTGACGGTCTTCCTCCTGGCGTGCTCGGTGTAGGTGACGGCGTCGCGAATGACGTTCTCGAGGAAGATCTTAAGCACACCCCTGGTTTCCTCGTAGATCAAGCCGCTGATTCTTTTCACGCCGCCTCTTCTGGCTAGCCTCCGAATCGCGGGTTTCGTGATTCCCTGGATGTTGTCGCGGAGCACCTTGCGATGCCTCTTTGCTCCTCCCTTTCCCAAACCCTTGCCTCCCTTTCCGCGACCAGACATTGTTGCTTCTTCTTCAGAGAATTTGGGGAATTAGGGATTTTGATTTTGATGTTGATGATGGGAATGTGTGGGAGAGGGAATGGGGTATTTATGTGGAGCGGGAAAGACTGCGGGGTATGAATCGAGAGTAGCTTTGGTTGCTTTCATCGTGGCCGTTCGGGGGGTTTCTTAATCGACGGTTTGTGTGCGCGATCCGTGGCGGAGGTGTGTGGGCCGTTGTTGAACGTCGATGGAAATGTTTCAACGGTTCGATTGTTTTTCGAAAGAAGCCACGGATCGCGATTTTCTTTCGCCTAGGGACCCGTGCGTCGTGAATCGTGACTCGTCACCGCCAGCTTCTTTCCAAAAAGGAATAGAATTTCTTTTTTTTACTAAGAGAACACATGCAACTTTCAATCTATTATATTAGAAATTAATTTTGCTTGTATTCTATAATTATTATTTGTTTAAGATAATTTTACGCACTTTGAAAATCAAACATAATTATTTTATTAAATAGATCACTTTCATTTATATAAATACAACAAAATCTTAAATCATTACATTAATTCTTTGAATTAAAAATGATAGAATTTTAATGATACATGAATGAATTATCAACCAAATAATAATTACTTCCAAAACTTTGAACCTAATCAAAGTAGTTTTTTTTATTAAGAGAATGTTTTGATTTAGAGAATAAAAATAAAAGAGAAATTTTTCTTCAGGACCATTTATCTTCTCTCTACCAAATACACCATAAAAATTAGTTGAGGTTATGAGTATGATAGAGTCCTCTAATATTTGAAAGGAAGTAGAAGAAGGAATTTGTCACTTAGAAAGAAAAAAAAAAGTTGATCATAACCAGAGAAAAAACAAAATGTAATTGATCAATTTAGTGCATAAATAGAGTTTTGAGGCATGGCAAACGAAATATGTGAGGTGTTATGGATGAAGATCATTCTTGATGACTTCAAGATAAGGCATGGTGACTCTATGAAACTGTACTTTTGTGATGATAATTCAACTATTTTAACATTGCTCGCAAGCTTGTACAACATGACAAAACTAAGCATATAAGATTGATAGACACTTCAAAAAAAATAGTTGGACAACGGTCTTATAGGCTATAGTCATAACCTACATCCCTCCAGGGTTCTAATTGCAGGTAAATATTTACGTTTGTTTTCTCTTAGAAATTGATTTTGTGCCTATGACTTAAGTAATTATTGTTTTGGATACAAGTTTTCATACCAAAATTCATTTAGTAACATGCTTTTCAAATAACAAATCCAAACATAAAATCAAGTTACCTCAAATCAAGTTAAAACAAACTCAAATTTTTTTTTATAAAAATTGGATCAAATATAATTGAAAATAACCAACTGTGATATGATATGATTATAAATAATATTGTCTCTCAAGCATAAAGTCATGAGTTTGATTCCTCAATATGAAAAAAACATTTGTTGAGAGAAATCAACCCCTTATATGAATTTTAATATATCGAGAATTAATCTTTCATTTTGATATAAAAAATATTGCGTTTCACACACACAAAAAGATAATTAAAAAAAATTAGTATTCACTTACAAAGTTGTGAGAGGGTGAAATAATCATCTTTATAGTAAATATTTTTTGTATTATTAGAATAGATCAATATTTTGCTTAATCTTTGATATATGTCCTACTTTTCTTTTTCATATTACTTTTCTTATTTCCTTCTATTAACTATTTAGCCTATAAAAAATATTAGAGCCTGCATTACACAGAAATATATTAGATTTTTTTCTTTTTATTTCAAGAAGGTAATTAAAATGAGTGATATATATTATCTTTTATCACATTTTTTTTTCTTTTTGAACACTTTTAAACAATATTTTATAAATTAACACAATTGATTAAATTTTGAAATATGAACAATAAATTATAAATGTACAATTTAATTTCTCACAATATATTCCACCCGTTTTCTTTTCTTTTTTCCTCTTCTCGTTTTCTTTGTAAAAACCTATTATGATCAGCAACCTTTCAATGGTATGAAAATTTTAAAGTGCATAACTAAAAACAATGTTTTATTTTCCCATATTATTCTAAACAATCGATTATTTTAAGTACAAAACCAACTACAGCAAATAATTACTAAACCATGTTGTAATTTTACTATAAAAATATAATTCTTTTAAACATTCTAAATTAAATAAGTTATCTTAAAATCAATTTCACCTAATATATATAAACGTAAAACTTATTTCATATAGTCAATTATAAAAATAATTTTCCAACTAATCTAGACACGAACTCGTTGAAATATATTATTTTAGAGTTAAAAAATAATAAAACTTGCTTATTAAATTGATATATTTAATAAAAATAGTTGTTAAAGTATTTAAATAAAAAAAGATATGTTGATATTATTTTTTAAAATATTTTCATTTATTTTACACAAAAATATTTTGTAATATATGAAAAGGAAATGGGGGGTTTGTCGTGAATTTAGAGGAATTCTATTAAAATATTAAGGATCCAAATATAAAAATAAGTTATAGTATAAATAGTGTCTAAAAATGTCAATTATAAACTAACGAGAAAAAAAGAGGATTATATATTAACACTATATATGGTTAAATTGTTAACTTTTATGATATTTATTTTAAAAATTATATTAACGATAATTTATAATTCTAAATTAACTAAACTGAAATATTTTTCTTATTCAAAAACAAACAAGCTTATAAACTAATCAAATAAACTATAAACTAATTGAAATAAGCAAAACTATCAAAAGGACACAATAATTTTTGTAAATTATAAAATGGAAGTAAATTTCAAATTAATAATCACAAAAGGATAAGTCATAGGATATTTCACTACTTCTAAATATAAAATCGTCTTTATTTTTATTTTTTACTAAAGTCGTAAAAAAGTAATTTTTATTTTTTTAATACGATTTTGAATTTGTATATATTTTTAAATTTTTTTTATTAGAAGCCATAATTTTTTTTAAAATTAATTAGTAACGATTTTAAATTAGTTTAGATTTTTAATATTTTTTTACTAATATTAACTTAAATTTTATTAAATAATATCAAATTCTTTTTAAAATTTTTAATTAATTTTTACAATATCATTAAGTAAATTAATAATTGTATACAATATTATTAATTAATTTTATTTGATAAAATTATTTAACTATTAACAATAGATAATAGTTTAATAATAAAAATAATTGTTAAAATAAAAATAACATAATAAATTAATATAAAATGAACAATACAAATTAAATACAAGCATAAAATTAAAAAAATCAAAATAATATTAACTATCAATTTACTAATTATGTCATTTAATTCTTTACAATAAGTATTTCATAGACTTATTTAAAATTAATTCATCCATCTCATATTTTATATATATATATATATATATATATATATATATTTAATGGCTTAAATTCCCACATTTCTTAATACATTTTAATATTTTTATTTAAATTTAAATCTTTTATTTGTATTATTTTTTAATTTGCAAAACAAATTATAATCCTAAAAAAATATAAAAACATAGAAAATAAAATAATATATAATATATAAAATATTAAATAAAACTAAAAATTAAAACTAATTTAAACTCGTTGATAATTAATTTTAAAAAAAATTATGACTTTGAAGTCGTAAATTATTTACAACTTCTAATAAAAAATTTAAAAATAAAATAAATACTTACGACCTCAAAATCATAATTAAAATAATGTGAATTAATTTATAACTTTGTTTTCAGAAATTGTGGGACATCCAATAGTAATTTACAAAATTTACTGCCCCTTTCGGTAGTTTTACCGAAATAGTTAGACAAACACAAACAGTTTTACCCCTTAGGGTGTGCAAAGCAGTAAATAGATCGCCTGGGTTTGGTTCTGCATTTGAACAACAGGTCGTGCATATATTACTTGAAAATGCCATACCATACACACTATCCATGATCAGCAAGGACAGAACAGAAAAGAAACCTTATTACTCTCTAGTTTTTTTTCTCTCTCTTTTTTAAATACATTCTCGGAACCCAAGAAAACCTAAAAACTCCAAATGCATTATCTCAATGCATATGGGAAAGCAAAAAAACTATACATATCAATCAATCATTTTACACTAGGTAGATGGTTAGTTTCTGTTTTACACTTCACAAGCATGACAGTTAGAACACAACCATCTCTGGCATTCTTCAGCTATCTCCTTTCTATACAAGAAATTGAACTGTACAGTACAGCATGTAGTTTCCAGCACTCTCAGACAACTGTTAAGAGAGTTTGAAACACATCTCATCAGCAATTTACAAATTAATAGGAGTCCAACATTTACTATAACAAAATTCGAAACACAAAAAGTAGTTTTAACATTCGAAAGAATATTCTGTAAAACATAAACGTACATACAGAAATTAGAGAATATACCCACACAAAGAGGATTTGTTTATTTTAAGTGAGCAAAACAAATCTTAACCATATATGTTTACATAGATGAAAAAAATTAAAAGTAACCTAAAAGGTCACATCTGTTTATATTTTAATCTTGACAATTTAGATCATATATTTGTTTCTCTAGCAATATAACACGATTTACTTGATATGCTCCATACATTTGGTTAGTGGTGTTTGCAAAACACCAAGGATACCAGTATCCACAAAAGCAAGACTAGTAAGCCAGGAAAAAGTTCTAAATATATTTGCAAGTTGAAAGGCAAATATACGTATATTTATGCTCACCAGGATCGTCAAAATTTACTCTTTCTCCAGTAGCGAATAGGCAATAGAAAATAGCAGCAAGAAAGTAAAGGAGCGATGTAAGCAACAGAAATCCTGGGAAGGAACCAACTAGCTCAACAAAAAGCCCAGCTCCAACTGTTCCAAATATAGCAGCCAATGTTCCAGCAGTATTTGATATTCCTAGAAAAAGAAATGAAGAGGTCTTCATTATAAGAAATCTCATAGTAAAGTACATAGACAAGTATTTTCTCAGCTCCTAGCAGTTTTTACTTATATTTCACCCTATTTTTCCCATATATGTTAAAAGTCCACTACCCAGCATTAAAAGTCCATTGCGTGTTAATAGTCCAAAAGTCCAATCTGTATATCTTGTATTCATGAAGGGCACTACCACGTGGTTTATACATCCACGGCATAGTTTGGCCAATTATATTTCAATAGGTTAGATAGCACAAGAGAGCTTCTTCAATTAATTCCTACACTAGTTAAAGGAATTACCCAATTCTATATGGAAAAATAATAGCTACCAATTTACCTTTTACCGCACATCGCATATATAGATAACATAATACAGGTTCCAAATGATTTCAAATGTATTTACAGATGACAATGTGCTACTAATCTTATTAAATGCGTTTGGAACACCAAAACATGTAGAATCCCCACAAGATAAAACCATACCATGTAAAACACCAGAATACTGTGGTGCAATCTCCTGTGATAACAAAGAAGATGAATATTATATTAGAGACAGAAGACTTCTAACAAAAAAAAAAATGTTTTTAAATGACTGAAAATAGAAACCTGAAGGTTCACAAGAAAACCAGAGTGACTGAAGGATTTCAGGCCAAAAGCTAAAGTAAGCCAAGCAGAACCTATTGAGGGGGTTTTTGCTGTTGCTAAGCCAATGAGGCAGAGTCCAGGACCAATAAAACCAATGGACTGCAGTGAAAGTGAATAATAGTATTATACATTTAAACTAATATATAATGAGAACAACCAAATCCAAACTGGTATGAGTGGAGAAAATAAAGATAACTACAAGAAGAAGACAATCAAAGCTTTTTCCCATTAAATGGGGTCAACTACATGAATCAAATGATACCATTGAGCACTATCCAAAACCAGAGACTTTAAAAATACATTATACATCAACAAGTGCTTTGATAGGACCCAGCAATAGGATAGAATAGAAAAATGTGAAATCTTACATGTCTCCTATCTTTTCTAGTATATGCAATGCAACATACCTGCATAATCTTACGAGTCAAAGTGACACTTGTACCACTTCGTATCATCATATCCGACCACAAGCCAGCAAAGTAACCCGTGACAGCCATCACAGCCCATGGAACTGCACTAAACCATGCCGCATGCCTGAGATCTACACGGTACACCTATAATGGAAAACCATTTATACATGGTTCTAAGTGTTGATTTCTAAATATTTTTATAATTTGACAATCACAAAACTAAATATGATGAATCTTACTGAGCTGAAGTATATGGGCATCCAAGAAAGAACAGTAAAAAAACCCTGTGAAATAAGAAAAAAAAGGGCAATAAATAAGAATTTGTATGAATGAATGATAATAACAACAGTACAACACTGCATGATGTGGACTCCTGAGCCACATTTAAGGAACCTCTGTTATATTTTCCTTTTGGTGGCTTGGATGGGAAGTGGGAACCGAAGGTGAGGATTACCTCATGCAATAAGATAAGTGAATCCAATTGGGGCAAAATAAATGACAATTTGCTAATAAATATGACAATTATCAGCTCCAATTAAGAACCAACATAAATTAAACAAATGCTGGAGTATGAGGCCTTACCCAACTGTGCATGGAATTTGCAATGATTAGAGACCATGTTGGCCGCTTTGAAAGCAAGCGCCTGAAAGGAGGGATCATTTTAACTTTCTTGGGCTTAGCTGTCTCCACCGAAAAAAACTTGTGCCTTCTATTCAATATATACTCCAGCTCATATTTTGATATCTGAGGACTCCGATCAGGAGTGCTTGATGTTGCAGACAACCACACCAACACCCAAAGAAACCCAGACAATCCAAAAATCACAAAGGGACCAAATATACCACCTTGCGACATGAGAATTGGAGAAAGCGTGAGCCCTATTGCACATCCAAGCTGAAATCCAGCCATTGAGATTCCTACAGCCCTTGATCGTTCAGTTTGTGGAAACCATCTAAAGTAAAGAACCAAAACCAGTCATTATAAATGTCAAGCCTATTTCACTCCAGCAATTCCATAGTGATAATCAAAGCCCATCTCAAAAAAATAAAAACTCATAAGTCAAAACATAATCATATTATTGTAACATAATAACATCTTAAAATGAAAATTTTGCAGAGCATGAAACATTGAGCCTGTATTTGGTTTCACAGTGGCATATTCAAACTCATGGTTGCAAGGGTTAAACATGACTTTCAGCAATCTTAACATTTCAGCATTGGTTTTTTTTGTTTCATGGAGGTGTTTTCAAACAAACACATGGAAGGGTTAAGCTCATGTTTGGTTCAATGTATTGTTTGTGTAAAGCAATTTATACTAAGCTTTACTACAAACAAGTTTTTTGAGATAAAAAAATTCCAAGCATAAATCACTTTGCTTCAGACACATACACAACCAAAAAGTTTGCAAAGAGTCACCTTACCTAGCGACCATGTTATTCATGGAAGGAAGAGCAACTCCTTCAGCAATGCCAAGCAAAGCACGGACGGCAAGTAGAGCCAAGAGGGAGGTCTGAGAAGCCCAAGGGGTAAGAAAAGTAGCAAGTGACCACAAGGCCACTCCCCAAGCCATGACCACTTTACCACCATAGTGATCCACCAATACCCCTCCAGCTATAGGGGAAACCAGATACCCCCACAGAAAAGACGACTGTACTACCACAAAGTCACAAACCATTGAACACCAAAATCAGAATAAATAACAATACATGCACTTGCACTGTAAAGGTTTTAAGCTGTGATCCAATTATAAACTCACATATGGTAAGTTTGTTATCTTCTATTATAACTATTAAAAATTAAGTTTAATGGTCATGCACAGAAATTATAAAGTAGTTTCACACTGTCATCTAACTAGAAATCAAAGTATGATTTTTAAGATAGTTATTATAAAAGTCAACAGACTGAATAAAAGTGTAAAACCACCTTACACAGTTGGGTGCATAACTTATTTTTTCTTAAAAATTACACCCAAAATGATTTCTGAGAGTGTAATAACTTTTACAGCAAAACTGCATGTCTATTAAACTCACAAAATCAAACAGCTAAAAAAAAATAGCAGAGTCAATTCATCAAACAGTTGGTGTGCGAGAACCTGGACGATTCCGGAGAAGGCGCGGCTCCACCCGTTGGCGAGGGACAGCGGCACGATGGCCACCGACATGACAACGCGATCGGCGTTGCATAGAGCGAGAGCAAGAGCCAGCATGGCCACCACTTTGACTCTCTCGGAAGTGATGAACTCTGCAAAACTCGACGACTGTTGTTGCTGGCTCTCCTCGGGACCCGTATTGAAGTGGGCGTCGTTGGAGGAAACGCGGAGGCCGCCGGGAAGGGAGCGGAGAGAGGCAGCTGAGCCATTCGCAAAGAATTTGAATTCCGCTCTCTTGAGATGAGGTTTGGGACAGTGGAACGCCGCCGCCGATCTGGCGCGGTGGTTTTGGGGTAGTGAGAGGTGTTTGGCGGCGAGAGTGACGGCGGAGGACAGCGCTGCCATGGCCGCGGACGGTGGAAGTTTGTTTTTTTCAGTGACTAAACAGAACGACGACGGCTGGGTTGGTGAGGTTGTTGATCATTACGCAAATCGCCTTGTCTTTTGCACATTTTTTTAGTGTAATTTTAAAGAAGAATCATATGATTAGTACCGAGTACGTGGTTTTGATACTTGTTTTGTGATACTAGAGGCTAGATTAAAATATAAATAGAAAAGGACTACACTGACAATGTAAAATATCTTACATATGGTTACTATGTAAGATTACGATTTAAGAGTAGAATTAATTTAGTCTTCTAAAATGCTTAAATTTGTAAAAATGGATAGAATAGAGGAAGTGAGATGAAATAATAAGAGTATTAGTTATCATTATTTAAAGTATTTGAAATGCCGTGTTGAAAATGACCTCCATCACCATATTACTTATATGAAAAAAATAGTAATATGAATGGAGTAATGATTTGTAGATAACTCTCTGTATTAAAGATTCCACAACATAATATATTACTCTATCACTAACTAATAATTAATGTTAGTGATGTTAAACTTTAATATCCTGACAGTTGATTTAGTTTCATATTTAATTTCGAATATTGAGTTATGATTATATGTAAAACTTAATTTTTAATATTACAAAATTATAAATACTATTGTTTAATATAATATTTAAAATTGAAATAATATAATTTAACTATTACTTATTCAACCACCTTTAAACTTTGAACTACAACTACTTCAATTCAATGATCGATTCAATTTTAAAAATCTTTCTATAGTTATTATTGATCCAATCCAAGCATAGTTTGAACCAACTAGTTAAAAGAACGATCCAATTTTAAAAATTATGAACACAAATACAAGGTAAACATCAAATAGCTGGTGTGATGCTATTCTCACTTTTTTGGTTATTCTTACTTGCTATGATGAAATCAACTGCAACATGGTAATTGCCAAGGAAAAAAATGTTGGAACTTGATGTCTCAGTTAGCAATGAAGACTGATAGTATATGAGAAGAAATGGAATAATGGTCACACAAACTGAATAAACCAAGCACGATTTTTTTGCACATGCTTCAAATTATGCTCTCAATAGGAACTTCATCTAATTAACGAGTAATGACACATACCCATGTCAGTTTCCCAAAAAAACCTTCATTTATTTACATATATATTTCATACACATCTATCTACCATATTGAATTACATTTTGCTGTTATGTCTACCAAATAGTGAATGACGACCTTCCGCTATCAATTCTCCGGTTGCATTGTTTTTAAGAAGAACAATGGTCCCAGAATAACCTCCTTTCCTTCCTAACAGCCTAGAAGTAATTTCTAGTTCATCCTGCACCATGCCATCAATATGTGCATAAGGTATAACACACATACATTTAAAATACGTAAAGAGAGTAGGGAAGTTATTTGTAGTGCAAAGAACCCAGTTGTTAAATGTTAATGGAATCTGAAGCAAAAGTCCTTATAATAAGAAGTGGTTGGAATCATGGAATGGCAAGTGGATGGATACATACAATAAACATGTTGCCTAGCATTACTAAGTCTGAACCATAACAAAAGGATAATTCCTTTTTATTTTTTATTTTTTTTAAATCCTCAGCATAATCTAAGTCCAGTCAGGTGAACCCAATTAAGAGGACAAAGCTCTTCTAGCGACAATTTTTTTTTTCGTTCACAAAAGTCGAACCCAAGATATAACTCAAGGCGAACCAGCTTCTTGCCACTTAGACCAACAGGCATTGATCAAAAGAACACTTTTAACAATTTTATTTCAGATAAGGGACATTCTAAGAATGGAACAGGGTCAATCTTAAGTCTCATTTTTTTATCTGTTAAGTTTTCACACATGTTTTGAATGGTTGATATGGTATGCAGTTCATTTTGAACTGTAGAGCATCCAAGCCCATCTAAGAACAGTTTGGCAGGAATTAATTGGACAGTTGGATAGCATATCTATCTATACAATGCAATACGCAATCTAATAAATCTTAATGTAGTCTAAAGCTTATTATGAATTCATAAACTTCCCTGATGCTATTCACTATAGTAACTAACTAGCCTACTAATGTTGGACTAGGTAGATCGGTCATTATCAATTACCATCACCCTACATACAACAGACAAAAATTAATGATGTGAAAAGTAGGGTTTGATGCAAATCATCAATCATCAATTTCAACCTTATCCTCTAACTTAGCAAAATAGGCATTAATTAAGATGTTATTGTTAGTACAGTATATGGTAATAACTTACGCCAACTCTCACAGATGAGAGAAAAGAAATAGACATGTCAACGGAAACATTCATGGGGAGACCCTCTTCATGGATGACAGCACCTCCAACCTCGTCCACCAGAGTCGCAATTGCTCCACTCGCCAACTTTCCACTCCTGTCCTGTAACAACACAAAGAACATTCAATTTCACTTCAATTACTAAGATTAGTGCATGTTTGATTTGGGGTTGAAAATGTTGTTGCACATGTTTCAATACAAATCTGACGGATAAAAATAAAAGATTTTGATCCGATAGTAAAATTACTTTTGCCTCGGATAACCAAACATGTACTAATAATTAAAGTAATATGAAATGAAAGTTACAGCGAGGCGTGAGGGGACTTTGAAAGTGCAGGAGACGAGACCGGGTTGGACTCGGTCAACTCGGATGCCAGAGAGGATGAAGTGTTCGTAGAAGGAAGAGTTATCGCCGGGTCTGAGGGAAGGAACAGAGTTGAGTCGTGAAATAGCGACCGATTCTTGTTGCGTTAGTCTCAGCATCTCTCTCGCCTTCTCCATCCTTTGTCTTGCCTTTTTCCAACCCACGAAGACGAAGCAGTAACCATATATGGGGGTTCCTATCTGAATCGTGAATTCACTTTAGCCAAATGGGCTTCTATATCACTAACTTCTTCCACCAAATTTGCATAAAGGAGATTGATATTTACACCTCTCAATCTTACTAATATATCTCCTTTTATATATACATATATCTTTTACCAGAAACTGTTTTTTCAAAATGTTAAAAAAATTGTATTTATAAAAATTTTACATTTGGAAGTATTTTCTGGAAGTCAATTTTCAAAAATAAAATAAAATAAAATAGGCACCAATTACCTTTAAGCTTTTTTTCTTTTGTATTTTCTAAGCGTTTATATATTCGTTTTCTTGTTCACTTTAGAAGGAAAACTATCAAAAAATTGAAATTATAAGATTCTAGAATAGAAATACAAATCTCATGGATGTATTGACACTCAAATCACTACAAAGATCTTTTAAGTAAAATAATGATGAAAATCATATATTATCTACTTGTAGAGCCACTTATCCGAATAAGAAGTAAATCTGACAAAATCAAGCACTCAAGTTCTCTGTAAGACGGGATCCATGGGGACAAATCATATTTTTTAAATTAATAATATTTATTTTCATATAGATGAAAATAAAATATAAAAACTTCACTAAAAAAAATATAATATAGGGTATCATATTTTTTGTCCTCTAATTTTTTTAAGTTCAATTTTAGTTTCTCTTAAAAAAAATTATCCATTTTCCGTCCCTCAATTTTGAGATGTAACAATTTTGGTCCTTAAAGCATTATATAAGCCACTCTTTATCCCTTTATAAAGCATTACCTAATCCATTTTGAGGAGTAAAAATGTTAGCATATCAAAATTAAGAGAAAAAAAATGTCATAAAATTTAGAGAAAGTAAAATCAAACTTCAAAGTTATCATAAGGATCAAAAATATATTTTTCCCTCTAACTGAAAAATGAAGTGTCCAGCCGAGTATGTGTAGAAGAAACAAAATATGTGGAAAAAAACTAGTCAATAAAAGACAAAAATTGATGATGACTAAAAAAACTAGGTCCGTCACCACCGAATCATGGTTTCTCGTGATTTCATTTCTATGGTTTCAGAATCCTTTTGCCAGAATTTCATAGAATAAATATTTTCACACCATCATTCACATTATACTTCTTATGCATACAACTTATTCTTCATCACCTGTCTCCCACCAAGCTCCAGTATTATTTTGATCTATTTTTTTCATCAATATACTCTTGTATCATAGTGATCGAAACAAGTAACTGTGTTTGAACTAAAGTTCCTTCACTTGTTATCTCATATTTTTTTTTGGAAATCACTCAGTTTTTCTCATGTCTGAGTGGAAACTCTAATGTCCATTATAATAAGAATTCAACAACTTGGGAATGATCTCTCACATTTATTGATCATTTGATATGAGCGGAAAGTATGGAAATAGAACACCACAACAAAAATAAGGATACTGATCCTAAATAAGAATTGCATAATCCTAAGGAATATGATCTTTATTATAAAATAAACAGATAAATTTTAATTGGAAATCTTGAATCTGAGCACATTCATTGATAATTCCATCAGAGATACTATTGTTTTATTATTTTAGCTACAAGATTCTTATCCAATTTATATCTTTGTATTATT
This sequence comes from Glycine latifolia, assembly GCA_013407115.1. Classification (NCBI taxonomy): domain Eukaryota; kingdom Viridiplantae; phylum Streptophyta; class Magnoliopsida; order Fabales; family Fabaceae; genus Glycine; species Glycine latifolia. The sequence goes on along the minus strand of CM023942.1, from coordinate 17,365,278 downwards.
ATTATTATTATTATTATTATTATTATTATTATTATTATTACCATGATATTGAGAATATAAAAATTTAATAAACAGTCAAAAGGTAGTTAACAAAATAAATTTATATTTCTTAACCAAATATTCATTACCAAGACCCGAATAATAAGAAATATATCAAAAACAATATATGCTTACAGTATTTTTTATAGGAAAAAAAACATTAAAGGACTTCATTACTTTAGATAATTTTACTTGACTTAGTCTAAATTACTTCATATTAAAAATTTACAGTAATATTCATTTAAAATTTCTTTAGATATGTTTTGTCTAGATAAATTTACGTCAATTAGTCTAAATTACTTCATATTCAAAACTAGATATTAAAATAAAATTAGGCTTTGACTAAAATATCTAGTTTTGCTGAGACAAACTCCTACAACTCAAAAATCCTTTGTGATACTACTACACTTAAAATTACAAAAAATAACACGTTTTTTTTTTTACAGGAACTAAGCAAAAGCAAGGCATACCTGAAACTCGGTTGCAGCTCTTGTTAAGCGTGAGCGGAGTTTTCTCACCTGGTGTTCTTACAACATTGGTGGGGTCTAGTGGGGCTGGAAAAACCATTTTAATGGAGGCTGGAGGGTACATAGAAGGGGAAATTAAAATTTCGGGTTACCCAAAAGCCCAACGAACATTTGTCAGAATATCAGGATATGTTGAACAAAATGATATGCATTCTCCTCAAGTAACAATTGAGGAGTCTCTATTTTCTCTGCTCAGTTGATAAGCCAGAACTACCTGGCATACCAACCAAAGCATGTCTCAAAGTATCAAGCTCAACTAAGAACACCGGCAACATAATTAAATTTTAATTTCCCCTTCTTTGTACCCTCCAGTTTTCCTGCCAGCCAGTACATCCAATTCCCCCACCTTTGGCATATCAACAAAATAATGACATTATGGAATGCCATTGTCTGTGGTTTAAATGGAAGAACATTTTATGTGCCAGTTTTTTGGATGTTAAATACCCATTGGGTGGGTTATTTTTTATTGACATTAGAAACACATTACACTATGATAAGGTAATGTTTCACTCAGGTGTAATGAATCTTCTATTTGATGAGATGAAAACTGTATCCTACCTATTAGTTTAATGAAATTTTTTACCTATTTGATGAGATGAAAATTGTGTCCTACCTATCAGTTTAAGTTTAATGAATCTTCTACCTATATTTGATGGGATGAAAATTGTGTCTTACCTAAAATTTAAAAAGTAAAATGATTTTATTTTATCAAATTAGTCTAAAAATAAATAAATAAACAAACAAAAGGAGAAAACTGTGTCTTACTTAAATGATTTTTCATTGTCAAATTTTCACATAATATGCACAAATTATAGTTTCACTTTTTGTAATTAGGGATGAAAATAGGTCAAACAAGACTTTGGCGGGCCTAAGTCTTACTTATTTACCTATTACAAGTTTTTTTTTAAGTCTTAGTATGACTTGTTTAAAAGCTTGGTCTGTTTTATATAAAGGCCTAGGTTAGACAAGGCTTTGACGGGCCTAAGTCTGACATATTTACCTATTACAAGTCTTTTTTTAAGTATTAATATAACATGTTTAAAAGCTTAGTCTATTTTATATAAGGGCCTATAAACTAGTCTATAGGCCAAACTATGCCAACGAACCTAAACAAGCCAATGAGTCTAAATAGGCCAATAAACCTAAATAAACCTATATATAATGTTATATATTATTAATTTATTATATAAATAGATTAATCTGTCAGGCCTAATAGGATTTTTTAAGGCCTAAAGTCTGACATTTTTAGTTATTTTTTTTATTTAAAAAAGCTTAAATCTAGCCTTTATAATAAATAAATTAGGTCTTTTATAGCCAGATCGTAGGCCTCGGACGAGCCACTTGGCCTATTTTCATCTCTACTTGCAACACATTATATTTATGAGTTAAATATGTTTTTAATATCTATAAAATTGATAAATTTTATTTTTGGTGTCTAATTTTTTTTCGTTATTTATAAAATGAGTAAATTTTGATTTTGATATCTATAGAATATTTTTTTTATATTTCATTCCTTAAAAATCTAATATCATTATTTTTAGTCCTTAATATTCTTTTTTTTGTCCTTGGTCAGAGATCGCGGGTATCTCCAAACTTAGTGGATTAGAAACTAATATTGCTTGTGATTTGTATTTGTCACTAACTTAAGAAAATTTTGCACACATTAACATTCATGTTTAGCAAATATCTCATGGTTGTAGAAGTATATGCATCACATATAGGATTTTGTCTGACACACGAACTTATTTTAGTAGCTTCTAACTTATTTTCATAAGCTAATTCAAGTAGCTTAGAAAATAAGCCCCCTTATAAGATATTAGGTTTTTTTTCATTTTTATTCTCACTAGTTTATTTGAGATATTTTTTTTACATTTTTTAATCAAATAATTGATTATATCCTTTTATATTAAACACTTTTGATTCAACCAACTAGCTTTTAATTTCCAAATTTTGATCTAGCTTATGAGTATTAGTTGACTTATTAGATTCAACTAACTTATAAACTAGTTTTACCAATTGACTTCATGGTGAGAAATAATCAATTAAGGGGTGTCACCATGATTTTATGGAATATAATTCATTGTTGTTTGTTATTTAGACACAATATCTTAAAACCTGATTTAAAGTTAAAGATATCAAATTGTATTTATCTCGTTTGTTCCTTTGAGAAAGTTCATCCCAAAAACACATGTTGGAGAGTATAGCTTTCTCAATGGTCCTTTCGATTTTGACTTGTTTAGATACTTTTGACATCTAACAGAGAGTCTAAAAGTGAAGGTCAAATAAAATTGCATTGGTAAATTTAGTTGAGAAGCAACTTTCATTAAGTTATATAGTTTTATATATGGTATAATGACAATTAGAGTTGGAAAAATGGCTTATGCCGAATTGGATCCAAATAAATGTGCCTAAAAGGAAATTGAATCAATTTGGTTTGACTTGACGAATAAGATAGATTAGGTCAAACTTTAGAAGGTTGAAATTCAATCAAGTCTAACGTTGATCCATTATTTTCATTTGTATTGTTATTTTAAATTTCTATGAATTTAGAAGAAGAAAAAAATAACTCGATTTAGTTTGATTTTATGAGTAACATTGATACAAAAAGTAGAACTTAGAAAAAATTTGAGTTGACCAACCCATCCCACTTTTCACTCTTGCCATGATGGACTGAACGATGACATATCTAACCATTTGTTTTGGTAGTTTTATATTGTTTGTTATAATAAATCATTATTTTTATGATTGTTAAGGTATTTATTATAAAAATCTTTAGATTTAACATTATGTTTGTGATAGAATGATCTTACATTACATATTTTCTCTAATTAAATTAATAATTAATTATATACACAGAATTCAAATAACATTTGACAAATTATAAACAATTAAACATATATAATCCCTACTTCTAAAAAAAACATATATAATCCCCACAATCCGTTTGAAACACGCCCTGCATATATAACTCCAGAAGCCATGAAATCCATTAGTTTCCTTTCCAAATACAACCTAAAAATGCACTTTCGTGGGTTGATCTCACTCTCTCTGCCCTCAGCCCTCGGCAGTGCACATAACGTAACCCATTACCATCAAAAGAAGTAAATCCAAATTTACAGTCATCATCGCAAGTATATAGGTTAGCTAACACTACTATGCTCTTTTTTTTGGGTATAAATACTACTATGCTCTTAAGCTAAACTAACCTTAAAAATTCTGGAGTTATATATGTTAGCTAATAACTTCATTGGAAGAACCATACACGAAATCCATTCCCACAAGGCCAAAAATTTGAATTCAGATAATCATTTTTTCCCCAAAATAATTAAGAAATAAAGCAAGAATTAATTGGAACTAATAGAAGATACGATTATATATGTTTAATTGTTTATAATTTGTGTACACTTGGTTGCGTTTTCTGTCCTAATGAAACAAAAAATCTTGGCACACTTTCATGTCTAGTAAAAAAATCAAGCAAATATGGAAAAAACGTTGGCCTTTGAGAGTTGATAGAAAATCGCATAATCGATATTGGAAGCTTTAAGGAACTCGCTTTTAACATCTTGCAGCAGCCCCAACCAGATTTGAGGAGCCAATTTGCTATAACAATGTGGTGTATCTGTAATACACGCTATGAAATCTTCTACACCAACGTAGTTAACAGAAAGTGATTTGTATGATTTTGTTTTAGATTTTGAAAATTGCAAGTAAAATATTTGAAACTAAAGATTATAAAAACCGAAATTTAGTTTTTTATTGTCTAAATATTTAAAATTAAAAACTCAACAACGTACGCTATTAACAATTTAGTACTAGTACATGCGTAGCTTAACTTTGCGATGAAGTTATCATTACCACAAGCAATCATAGTAGGTTTAAAATTTTGAATGAATGACCGAATTATGAAGATTCAAACATGAGGAAGTTTTTAATGTGACTTGAATGTGTAATTAATAAGTTTTGGTTGTGTAATTAATAAGATTGATTTCTTGACGTGTTACTTTATGTAACTCGAATGTGTGGCCTTTATTGATACTCATAAAGTTGGAACAACATTTACCAGCTCAATTGATAGGACTTGGAAATGAATAATCAGAGTAATAGTTTTAATTTCTATAAATGTTCTTTGTTCCGTTTCTTGTTTTAATTTCTTATTCTTTTCCTTAAGTTGCATTTAGGGGCCACCTAAGGTCCTATCAAAAAGACTCCTGCCTAATTTATGTCACGAGATTTTTTTTGACAAGTATATCACGAGATTTTAGTGATGGTTTGTTTTAAAACTGGATAAAAAATTAAGTTTAATAAACTTATTTTTAAATGATATAAAAAATTATACACCGATAATATGAAAAAATTTTACATTAATGATAATTAGGACATGTATAAACGTTAATTTTAGTCATCAAACTTATATCCAGCGTGGAGAATTATTTTTTAATGTAAAACAAACAAACCCTTGAAAATAAAGTTTATTGATGTGAATGTAATTCATAAGCTGAAGTGTCTAATTATTCAATAATTTAAGAATATTAGGAGTGCTTAATGTATTTGATTTAATATTCTTAATCTTTTAATATTAACAAGAGATATGAATATTATTTAAGGGATACATAATATATTTTATCGGGTATTTTTCAATCACTTTTAAAAAATGAAAAATATTATTTATATGTTTGATATAATATTTAATAAATATTTATTTTTATACTTTTAAGGTTAAAATCTCTATTTTCTAAATAATTCAAATGCTTCTTTAAAAAATAATAATAACAACAATTCAAATGCTAATCTTAAAAAAATATTTAGAAAATCAATATTAATTATTCTAAATAACTAAATAATTAAGATATATTAAATATTCTTTAACTGATGTTTTTTAACACTCATTAACAAAATAAAAAAAAGTAACTAAAAAAATGAGAATAATTAAGAGGGAAGTACTATAGAATACGCGTTTAACAGTAAGAAAATAAGGGGTTTAGTTGAAGGTTTAAGAAAAGAAGGATCTGTTTGTATTATTCTGGATGGATGGGCATGGCATGGTAGGAGGAGGTAGTACTAGTAGAAGCAACTAGGAAGCGCTGAAGCAGTTGATGATGGTAAATAAATGATTATGATTATGATGCTTCCCCACTTTATTCCGTACAATCTCTCTCTCTCTGCATACTTATGCCGTGTCTCCCACTCCATTTCTTTCTCCACTTTTAACAACACAACACATTAGAGTGAACAAAACATGTCATTGCTTACACTCACACACATGCCACTGCCACCACACTCATGAATCCTCGTCATGACTTCCAATTTTAAACCCCACTGCCTCTCCGCCTGCCACCGCCACCCCTCCGTCCCCGTCACCGGCTTCTGCGCCCTCTGCCTCCGCGAACGCCTTGCTGGCATCCCCTCCGACGTCGACCCTCCCCCGCCCGACCTCCGCCGCTCCAAGTCCTGCTCCCGCCCCGCCACCTCCGACCCCGCTCCCTCCCCCCGCCGCCGCTCCTGCGCCGTCCGCCCCCGCAGCACCCTCTCCGATCTCTTCACCCGCGACGACACCAGGAAAACAAAACGTTCTCACAAACCGAACTCTGAAGTTAGGGTTTGTGATGACGACGACGATGCCGACGAAGAAACCAAGACGGTGAAGGAGTTCATAGATCTCGAAATACTGCAGCGCAGCAAGAGGAACGCCGCGAGGGATTCCAGAACCTTCTGGAACGCAGCCACCGAGAAGTTCAAGAAGTGGAAATGGAAGCACCGGTCAAAGAAAAACGGTGATGCTGACAATAATTATGATAATAATAGTAATAATGCAAATAGAAATGCAGAGAAGCGAAGAGCTAGGAGATTGAGAGACACTCAATCGGAGATTGCAGAATGCAATTTGGGGAGAAGATCTTGCGATACTGATCCGAGATTTTCGATTGATGTTGGAAGAATCTCGTTCGATTGCCCTAGAGCTTCCTGGGATGGATGTTTGATTGGAAAATCGTGTTCCAGGCTTTCCCCAATGGTTTCACTCGACGAAGATTCCAATTCCAATTCCAATACCAGCAACAATATCAGTGCTGGTGTGGATTTGGAAAGTTCTGGAGATGGTAGACGGAGTTTTGGTTTTGATAGATCAAACTCGCGTAGGAGACGGTCGATTGCGGAGCTTGATGAGTTGAAATCGATGCCAAATGCAAATGCAAATGTGAATGCGAATGCTAAGGTGTCTCCAAAGGTATCTCCAGCCACCTTTTATGGTGCCAAGTTGTTGATTACCGAGAAGGAGTTAATGGATAGTTATGTGAGATCTTCGAGTGATATTGTTGAACCTGATTGTGTCGTGGAATCTGATTCCAAGGGTGTTGCTGATGTGGCCACTAGGCAAAAGGGTTCGAAGAAGATGCAGAAATGGCGTGGCCTCTGGAACAAGTTGGGATTAGTAGAGAGAACCGAGAGAAAGGAGGATAGAATGGGGGAAGAGAAGAATGATTCTGGGGTTGAGGTTGAGGTTGACAAGCCTCTTGCAGAGTCTTTGGAGAGGCTGAGGAGGGTGGTTAATGTGCAAGCAAGTGAGCCTGTTGGCCAGAAGCTTATGCGTAGCCATAGTGTTAGCTATAGAGGCCAATGTAGAACTGATGGTTTCACAGAAGAGTCTGAGAGCAAAGGGAGTGCTTTGAATGGGAGACAGGAGTTTATGTTTCAGAGGAACCGGAGTGTTGGGTATTCACCCAATAATCCTGACTCTGGCTTGTTGAGGTTCTATTTGACCCCCACAAAGAGCTGTAAGAGAAGCAAGGCCAGAAGGAGTAGTGTTAAGGATTTGCATTCAGCAGCCAGAAGTGGCTTGTGAAACTGTATTAGCTGTTGAAACTTGAATGTATGTCTGTTTGTAAAAACATATATGATGTAATTTTTGTTGTTCACGATATGAAGTACATCACACTGATTAGATTATGGTTGCAATTTGTCTAATGAAGCTGGTTGCAGAAATAAAGTATTCTTTCCATGATGCTGTTGAGATGGTTATTTTCCGATTGCAGTGGTTGTAGGAGCAACCCTTGATTTTGCTAGAATTTACTGCAAGGATATGCCATCTGTTATTTAATGATTTATATTTTGTTGATGAAATGTCTATGAACTGTCAATTTGCTGCCTCAAGTGCTGCAATGGCATTTCATGGTGTATCTCTCCAAATGCAGCATGAAAGGTTCATCGAAATTCTCATGCTTTATTCACATTTTACAGAGTAAGCTTCAGCTTCCAAATTCTGGTTCAGCTATGCTGTTGGTTATATCGATGTATGAACTACAAATTGTGAAGTGTATACATTCCTCAATTACTCAGTCCCTGAAACTTCGTCTCTTTTATAAGTATCCACATATACTTAAAGGCATTTATGCTGTTATTTCTGTTATAATTTTCTTGGCTTTAAAAAAAAAGGTTAAGGTTCCTGATGTAACTAAGATATGGTATGAGAATTTCTGGGTATGTATTTGGTACAGGAACAACATTGAAGGACAGCGTGTTATAACTGAAATTGCTTTAATCGAAAACTGAATTTTGAATATCCTTTTTCCCACCTTATGACAGACCCAAAACTTTTGGGCAGTGGGGCAAGTGTAGTAAAGATAAGTGGATTTTAAATTCTCATTAGAATTTTCTCACTCATCCAGATGAGAGGGGGAAAAGTTTGAAACCTAATGGGGGCAAAAATGACCTCCCTGCAATGGTAATGGAATGGGGACATGAACTCCCATTGTCAACCACTTAGAATCTAGGATTTGTCCCAGCCAATGAGTCAACTTGCTTTTTATTTTTTCCTTGCCAAGGACCACAACAAAGTATATATTCCATATGAGATAATTCTGTTAGTGGAAACATCTACTGTATGATGGGGATAACTTGGCTAACTTTCCAAAAGAACACAGTAAATCCTTCCATTTATAATAGTTTATGCTTAGTTGTAGAGGTTTTAAAGGTTCTCTATAAGCAAAATATTCTGTTTCTGGGTTAAAGCCTTTCAAAGTCAAGAATCACTGCATAAAAAAAAGTTAAGAATCACTAACATCAAGATTCATTGGCTGTTACCATTGCGCTTTTTTTAGCAAAAGATTTGAACTCACGACTTATCCCTCTTTTCTTCTCCCTTCACTACCAAACCAACCTTATATCTCCATTGCACTTCCTTTGTATTTTGGCAGTTAAATGGGGGCTTTCAGGCCATAGGCATTAATAGGCAAGGGAAGAATGATTTTATGTTTTAAGCTCGTCAATAGTCATGACTCCTGTAGTCATGGTTAATTGTTTGTTTAGCAAGAGCTTGAGAAAAATTCAATTTCCGTGTTTCATTGTTAATAACAGAGAAATGCATATTGCTACTCTTTTATCATCCTTTGCGTGTGTGTTTTTTCAAACCTAAAATTTATTATGGTCCTGCTTTCTGTTGGCACCTTGATTACTTTTCTTTTGTATTTATCCCTCGGTTCCAATGTTGAAAGATTGGTTAGCAAATGCTGTCTGTTTACTCTATTTTTGTGCCTTTATTTCTTTGGTTAAGTATCAGTTTGTCATTGAATTTATATGCTGCTAGGATTTTGGAAATATGACAAGGTCAGCTCACTGGTAATTCTGAATTTTCTTGTATCTAACTATGCGAACAAAGTCCATAATTCATATGTATTTGAGATTAAGAAAAATGTGTTTACTCTATTATTGCTGTAAAAAAAGTTATATTATTTACCTAATTTTTTATAATACTATTTTTAATTTTTTTTTATCAGATCACTCCTTTTTTTTTATAGTTGTTAAAAGATTTGTACAATCAGCAATAAAAAAAAAGATTTGTACAATCTTGCTATATCAAAAATAATTTGTCTAAAGTTAACTCAGGATATTTTTAATTGACCTTTGATTTTGAAATAATTCCTTTTTGACTTCTCCTCTGTATTTTCCTCTGATAGTCGTAGGTTTTGGCTGATGAATGGAATCAATAATGCATCAGATGTTGACCATGAAGAGAAAATACTTCTAACAGTTATTATCGTTGGTAAATTGAAATTCTGACTGCTTTCCATAAAGCGCTTAACTTTTCGCTAGTCTTCCAATGATGTTGTCATGTTGTGGCCTTACCATACCATTGTGAATTAGGCAAGAAAGCTAACTTATGATGAAACTGCTTCGGAACAAAAAGCACAACCTTTGACTTTCAAAATTTAAATCTCATTTCCATGATGCTTTTAGCTGAAGTACGTGTAAATTCATATTTTTTGGGACAAATTTATACAATATTATTTTTCTCAATGTTATTAAATTAATAGATGTTAGGATGATGGAAGAAGATTCACTTAGTACTTGTTTAGAAAAGATATATATTTTATTTTGGACACATAATTTTCTCTATAAATAAAAAAAGCAAATCCAAATTAACAGTTGTCATCGCAAAGTATTTTCACATCATGTTTAATTGGTGAACAAGGAAAAATAGGATAAGAGGTGTACATGTTGATGGGATTTGGAAAGAGGAACCTTTGGAGGTAAAAGAGGAAGCATGTAAGTTCTTCAAAGAGAGATTTAATGAAGATGGTTGGGATAGACCAAATCTTAGAGGGTGTTGCTTTTGAAAAAAATATCAAGTGATGGTAATGATATGCTTCTTGGGAGTTTTGAGGAAGAGAAAATTATGGAGGCTATTTGGGATTGTGGGAGCTCAAAAAGTCCCGGTCCTTACGGTTATAATTTTAAATTCATAAAGGAGTTTTGGACCTTGATGAAGGAGGATGTGATCAATTTTCTTGATGAATTTCATGCAACCATATCATTCACTAGAGGTGCCAATGCATCTTTTATTGCACTTATTCCAAAGGTTGGGGAACCTCAAGGGTGGGGCGATTATAGGCCTATATCTTTGGTCGGATGCTTATACAAGATTGTGGCAAAAATTCTTGCAAAAAGGCTTCAAAATGTGCTTCATAGAGTCATCAATGAAAGAACAAAGTGTATTTTTGGGTGAGAGAAACCTCTTGCATAGTGCATTGATGGCCAATGAAGTTGTGGAAGATGTTAGGAGAAATATAAAGAAATGCTTGCTTTTTAGTGTGGATTATGAAAATGTGTATGATTCGATTTGTTAGAATTTTTTGATGTACATGATGGATAGATTGGGTTTTCATAAAAAGTGGATTGGTGGATCTTTGGTTGTCTTTCATCTACCTCGGTTTCAATTCTTGTAAATGGAAGCCCATCTAGAGAACTTAAGCCTCAATAGGGCTTAAGACAAGGTGACCCCCTTGCACCTTATCTCTTCAATATTGTGGTGGAAGACCTTAGAGTTTTGATGAGGGAAGCTTCCTTGAAGAGACTTTTCAAGGGATATTTGGTGGGCAAATTAGGTGTTGAGGTGAATTTGCTCCAATATGCGGACGGCACAATATTTGTGGGTGAGACAACTCTTGATAATGTGGTAATCACCAAATCAATTTTGAGGTGTTTTGAATTAGTCTTCAGTCTAAAAGTTAATTTTCACAAGAACAGATTTGGGGGCTTGGGGTTGGATAGAGTGGTGTTTGAGAGATATGCATCATATTTGAATTGTAGAATCTTTTCATTCCCATTTGTCTACTTGGGAATCCCGATTGATGCTAATCCAAGGAAAAAGGTGATGTGGGATCCTATCATTGCAAAGTTCAAGAAGAAACTTGTCTCTTGGAAGAAAAAACATCTCTCTTTTGTCAAAAGAAATTTTTTTATACTTACTTCTTTACCCCTTTTCTTCTTTCCTTTTTTAAGGTTCCAGTAGGTGTAGCTCATATTTTGAGGGGCTTGCAAAGGAAATTTTTATGGGGGGTGTAATTAGGGGAGAGACAAAATATCTTGGGTGAGTTGGAAGACAATTTGTGCTCCTAAAAATCATGGTGGTTTGGGGGTGAAGGATATTGCTATGTTCAATGAGGCACTTCTAGCAAAATGGAAATGAAAACTTTTCATGATAGGGGATATTTATCGATGAGAGTTTTAGAATCCAACTATGAGGGAAGTATTAGTTTGAGTGGGAAAATTTGAAGGCATATGAATTTTTTTGGTGGAGAGATTTGAAGCTAGTATGTGGTGGAGGAGTGATGGTGATTTGATAATATATTGGAATGGAAAATAGGGAGTGGTAGACACACTAGATTTTGAGGAGATTGTTGGGTGGGAGGTGAGTATCTTCAAAATAAATTTCCTAGATTATTCCTCAATTCAGAGCATAAAGGAGAATTAATGAGAGTTGGTAGTTGGAGTCTTGAGGGGTGGAGATGGGAGCTTAAGTGGAGAAAAGAGTGGTTTGATTGGGAGTTGAGTGTGGTGGAAGAGTTCTTCAATGTATTGCCAAATGTCAATATTGCTAATCAAGGGGAAGATCATTGGCTTTGTTAGAAGATTCATCTCCAATATACTCGATCAAATCAGCATGTATGGCTTTGTATGACTTGAGAGTTGGTTCTAATGAGATTGACATTTTCAAAAGTCTTTGGCAAATTAAAATCCCTCATAAGGTAGCCTTCCTTCTTTGGAGGGTTTTTTATGATAGGATTCCAACTAAAAATAATCTCATTAGAAGAAATATTATTATTGACGGAGGAGACACCATATGTATCTTTTGTAGTAAATGCCAGAAGATATGACACATTTATTGTTCTCATGTAGAGTTATTCATTTAATATGGAAAAGGTGGTTCAAAATTTTCGACATCAACTTAGCTCTACCTAGGTCGGCTCGTGAGCATTTCTGGCAATGTGCTTATGGTTTACAGGGTAATTGGTGGCAAACGGGTTGTAGTGCAATTGTGTGGGCCATTTGGCAGCAAAGAAATGCAATGCTTTTTGAAGGAATAAACTTTGAGGTTGAACAACTTTGGCAGAGAATTATGTTTGCGATGTGGTCTTGGATGAAGGAATATTGTAAAGACATCAATTATTCGTTTGTGCACTAGCAAGTGAACCCAACTGTGTGCTTGATGTCTCCATAATCTTACACTTGGTTTCACTTGTTATGATGGGGTTAATTTCATAGCATATAGTTGGTGCTCTGGAGATAGAATTTGTATCATCCATTTTGCAGCATTGTTTTTGGCAAATTCGAATTCTATTTTATCCATGTCTGTTGTGGGTATTAGGTACATAAGTTGGTATTTTCTTTGGTGTATTCTTAAGTCTTCTGTGAGAGCTTGGACCTCACTATGTACTCAATAGCGCGCGCACACACACACATCAATTATTCTTAAAAGTTTTCACTTTTTTTTTTCAAAAACGGAATTTCGTAAGTTGAATTTAATTTATAGAAATTTGATTTTTTATTTTATTTCACACACACACATCAATTATTCTTAAAATTTTTCATTTTTTTTTCAAAAACGGAATTTCGTAAGTTGAATTTAATTTATAGAAATTAGATTTTTTA
>CM023942.1:17280142-17312871 GCA_013407115.1 Glycine latifolia | reverse complement strand
ATATATATATATATATATATATATATATATATATATATATATATATATAATGTTAACTTGTAGAATTTTATAAGTTGAAGACATAATATTTTATATTTATTGATATATTTCAATTGGAAACATTTAAAACAATGGTTTAGAAAATAAATCAAATGCACGTACTTTGTGATAGTAGTCAAATGGCAAGAACATGTCAGCATATGTTGGGAATCCTCATATGATATTATGCTTTTCTACTTTGTTTGTAAAGGCAATAAGGAGAAATTTGGCAATCTGCTCTAGATTTATTTGGCTACTGTGACATAAGTTAAATGAAATATAGTTATACTCTCTGTCATCACATTAAAAACAAAACTTACAAGTCTATGATGAGTAAAAGAGTAAGAGGTTGTAAGTTGTATATTTTTGCCAATTATATTTTAAAAAAAGGAAGAATATTAATGGAAAGAAAAAAAAAAGAAGAAACAAAAAGGAACAACAAAATAAATGATGGAAAGAAGATTGATTTTAAACTTAATATTAAGTAATATTTTTGTAACTTTTTCGAAAATGTTAAACATTTTTATTAAAAAAATATCTAATTCATTTACCGAAATTTTTTATTAAATTTAAATTGAGAGAGAGAGATGTTAGCAAATTAATTCTAATAAAGTAATTATCTCATCCTATCAACCACGAGAACCAAGTGATATATTAATTTCTTTATTTTAATCGCAATTAAAAATTATTTATTTATTTATTTATTGAAATTAGAAGAGAGCAAAGCGAATTGCCATGTGTTCAACCAACATGTTAAACCCTAATTAACAGGATTAACAGTGGCAATTTGTAATTTTTGTTGAGTCTCCAACCCCCCACCCCTTTTTAAATTTCTTGCTGAATATAGATCCCGCACACTTTGATCTTATTCTCTTGTTTCCAGTAAATATGATTGAACTTGTCAGTTTGAGTGGTGTCTAGGCTGTTTTGATAACTTTGTCGGAACCTTGCCTCTCACATAGGGAGTTTTCCATTGTTTTAACGTGGCTATGTATAATCTTCTTCATCATATGGAAGTCATGGATCCAGCTTGTAAAATAAAAAGTAAAATATTGAAAAGTTTTGCTTTTTCTATCGTTGCATATAAAAAACAGCATTAATTGATGATCTCTACAATGAATATGCCTAGAATATATATACCACTCTAGGTTTAATTTGTTGCACCCATAAAAACGATATAAAAGAAATTAAGGGAGAGATATTATTACAAATAAAACTATTGCTTTTGATCTAATTTAAGTATTTGACCAAAGTATCATAATATGAAATTTCCTTCCTCAAATACAAACAGTTGATGCCACGGAGTGACAAGTACTAACTATGAAGTATCCTTTCCAAACCTTACTCATCGATCTCCAAATTGTAAAACAAGATAATCTTATAATGACAAGTTTGCTAGAAAATAAGCGTAAACAACATAATCTTAAAATGGATGTTTGCATGCTTAAATGCTTGTACCGAAAGAAAATGTGCTTAAATGTTTCCATTAACAGCCTATCCACGTTTTGGAAATTTTATTTTATTTTTAAATCATAATATTAATATGAAGTAGTATTCAAAAGTGATAATTAATCTTTGTCAGGTACCATAAATATAAGATGAATATTCTACTTTTGAGTCCCAACATGTCAAATTAAGTGACACAAACCCATCCGCTAAATTTAAAAAATGTGTATTATTACCTCACTTTGATTTAAAATATATATGATCACATTATTTGTTCCACAACAGTTTAAAATAAAAAATTAAGAGGTTATATTTTAAATATATTATTTAACATTATTTTCAATTATTTGATAATAAAAATACTTTAAGAAAAAATAAGCATTATTGAGTTGGTGGTGTGTTGTTTCACAGGAGTTAGGCGTCGACGTCTTATGCTTAGTAATATATGGATCCTTCTTGGCTGGATTTGCATACTTGCACAGTTGCACGTGAGTATTCTCTAATTGGACTTTTCTAAGAAATAGTGTTTACTTTTAAAAATATAATGTATTCAATATACATTTAGAGTAATTTAAGTTTATAAAACATTTTAGTTCAAATAAAAAACATTATTTAATGTGTTTAAATTAATACTCTAAATTTTAACTAAATAAGCATTTATTTTTATTTCCTTATTTGAAATAATTTTTAAAGTGTATATTTATTTATTTTATTAAAAAGTGTTTATTTGATAATTACTATTCCTATTTGATTTCTAGAAATAATTTAATGTAGACCCAGTCGCATTTTCTGACTCTTCTTTTTTACTTTAACTCGGGAATCTTTCCATTTATGGAAACGATTTAGTGGCGACTTATGCAAAGAACCATACACTCATTTATTTATAATCAATTTAAGTTGCTTTTCAACTTTCCTTCTGTTTTTCTTTTCAAACTAGTATATTATATTTTTCTTTTAATTTATGCAGATGGAGTCACTTTCTTTCCCAACAACTGCCCATGCCCGTCCCTACAGGAACTCTAAGAAACATGTGCTGATACAGATGCAATAAATTAGTATAATTAAAATAAAAAAATAATGCTACTTATATATATATATATATATATATATATATATATATAAATACTGTGTAAACTACATATTGTATTATGTTTTTTTAATTGATTTGGCTATATTACATTGCCATGTACTTCCTCAGTTCTTATTTATAATTTTTTTCATATCTTTTAAAGCATTTAATTAATATTTAATTGTATCAATTCTGATTAAAAAATATTTCTTTAAAAAATATTTTTTATTAGAATTTGATATCAAACACAAATTCTCTGTTAAATAAACGATATTTTAAAAGATAATTTCATAAATGAAACAAAAATAATTGATATTTATTTATATTTAAGTGCATCAGTATGAGCATATGCAAAGATTTGTTAGGCCACCTTGGATTTAAATCCATATATTAACAACTGATGCAACAAATTTACATAAACTGGTTATAATAAAAGTAAATCATGATATTGGGTAAAACCTTCAACTGAATAACAATTTTAAAAAATTAAATGTAGTTCGATTAGGAGTTTGTATCATATATATAAATGGAATTTATAAGATTTTACATTAATTTAAAATTATATTACACATTATTTGCATGAATTAAAATAAAAATAATACATAGTTTTCAGCTATATAATCATATGAAGTATTTGTTTATATTTTTCATATTTTTTTTAAAATTTATCATTAATGATTAACTTAATCAAATAATTACATTCATATGAAAGTTCTGCTACATAGAATTATTGGATGATATAACAAATAACAAAATATAAAGTACCAAGTAGAGAAATCATAAATTTAACATATTCATTTAACACACCCATAAAAAATTAATAAATTAAAATATATTAAATAAAATAAATAAATATAAAAAGATAAGATTTAACCAAAAATTATAAATTTTTAAAATGACTAAATATATCTATTTTAAAATAAGAATGTCAAAATTATGTATTAAGAAAATAGGAGAATTAAAATTATATTTAAGTTTATATTATTTTATTTTTTTCATGATAAAAAATATTATTTTAATTTGTTCATTTTGTATCTTTTCGTAGATAATCTAAATATTTAATTGTAAGCATTCAATCTTACCAATTGTATATGATATTTATCAGTCATTCAACCCCTCTTACTAAATAGTTACGTCAAACCCGTTGTTAAATTCTAGTCAAATTCTCTTAGATTAAACAAATGACGACGTGTCACCATTTTGTCAGGTAACTTCAACAAAGGTTCACCTTAAGATTAATTAATTAACAATAAAATTAAGCCTACTTATTATCAATTCAAGGGTTTTGATTGTTTATGAATTAACAAATAAAATATTCCAAACGTTAACCTTACCCACAATACCCGATGATAGTGCAGCGTTCTGTTGCAGCCTTTGATAATTTTTATTTATTGAAAATTATAAATATTTTATAGGTTAAATTCATCTGCACGTTTTCATTTTTTTTATAGAATTTTTAATCAGGTCTTTGAATTTTTTTTTAATTTGATCCATATTTTTTCCAATTGTATCCTCAAGTCTAATTTTTGTTATAAAAAATTAATTACAATACCTACATACAGTAAACTAATGCTATAAAATAAATAAAAGTTTAGGAGCCTAATTAAAAGAAAAAAGTTCAGGACTTAATTGAAAATTTTATAAAAGTAGGGAGATCTAAAAATAATTAAACCTATTTTATATTTCAATGTTAAATATATCTAATTTTTATTTAACATTTTTATAAAATAATAAGTAACAAGTAGATAAATATGGAATTTTATAAGAGAATACAGTATTATTTCTGGATGTTTAGCCAAAATTAAATGGATAGAAAAGCCTTTTTTATTTATTTATAGCTCACCTGGTTACTGTTAAGGAAGGTCATTGGTTGGTTGGTACGACGGTGGTAAGAGCCAACCAAAAAAAGACACGTGTGACAATCAGAAAGAGTGGGGCCCAGGTCCTAGAGATCCTACAAATACTATAATTATTTGGAAAGACAACCAATAAGAAAAGGACTTGAATTATGCTGTAACCGTATGTGGGACCCACTGCATCAACTTGCTGTTCTGTGTCATTTAACACCCATACATCTCAACCGTTGTTTTGGCGGCTATCTCGGGCTTTACCAAAATCTTCTTTAAGAAACTCTAACTTAATTAATTCAACCTACGAGTTATTATAATTTTCTTTATATTTTTTTAGGGATAAAAATATAATTCTTTTAAATAATATTTTTTTATTTTTATATAAAAGACTCAATTATATAATTTATTAATATTAAAGAAAGTTGTTAATTTAATTGATAACATTAAATTTGACTTAAATTTATAAATTTTTTTCAAAATTATCATTATGATTAATATTTTTTCTCTTTTAATGATTTGTTAATATATTTTCTTGTTTTAATAAAGAATATTTTTAGTATAAAAATAACTAATGCAAAAAATATTATAAATATTTTTTTAGGATAAAAATGTTATAAATTAAGTCTTATAAAAGAAAATAAATTTTATTTTAAATTTGACTCTTATAAATAAAAATAAAGGAAGTATATATTTACTTATAATTAAGTGTTACACTATTAAGATTCATTTTGTTTTGACGATTCGTTCCAATTCAATGATAACTGGTTATGTTAATTTCTAAAAAAGAAAACCAGTATATTTTTACTAACAGGATACAAAAACACTTCAAATTAACTTTATTACAACATCTACTTGCTTGTTACTTATCATACTTATATAAACAACTTTATATCATATACACCAATGAAAATAAAAATTAAATAACATTGCTTAAAATTAAGCAATTAATGTAAGCATTCTCAGTAGAGATACTCTTATGATATAATATATATACTTCATTCAATCTCCATTATACATAAAAAAAAGATATATTTTATATTTATTAAGAAAATTAATTAATTTCATTAAATGTATCATTTTTAATTAAAAATAAATACTTTTCCTAAATTATCTATCATTAGTTGATATCAAGTATAAAAGAGTCTCTGACCTTATTAAATGAATGATTTTTTTAGAGAGAGTCTCATTAAATACAATATAGGTAATTGAGATTTTCTTATATTTGACTAAAAAAATAAGAGACTTTGATTATTTATATTCTAGACCAGAGGAAGTATATATGTAATTTGATTTGAAAATTTGATGTTAAAAGTAAAATTTATAGACATAAATTAATATTTTTTACATGATAATACGATTCTATTGTATTAATTATAATTTATTTTAATAATATTATAAACCATCCTGTAGTTATTTAAATTTCTGAAATTTCACTGCTTAATTAGATAGAATGTCTAAATTAATTTTATTAAAATATTTGGTTCAAAAATCTAAACTCAGCGAACAAGTTATGGACTTATGGCCGAGTGTCCTAGTCTAGTCTATTCCTTCCGTAGTTCAAAAAATAGCCAATTAAAATATCAAGTTAAGTTTAGACTAATTGTATCTGTCCTAATTCATAGTAGTGTCATCAAATTTAAAATAATGGTCAAATTAACATTACATTAAGAAAGCCAGAAAATGTAAAAGGTTGATTTTAAAAGTTATAATAAACTAATAATCACTGTATATTTTCGTGGGAAAATTTTAGTTTGAAGGTCTTATTAAGTTTAATGAGTGTGTTAAATATAATTGAAAAAACAAAAAAAAAATATATATATATATATATATAATAAAAAATATAATATTTTTTATCTGCTAAAAAATAAATTATTTAATACATTAAATAAAGGAAAAAAATTACAAATAATATAAATTAAATAATTAATTTGACATTTGGGGTGGGGGGAAACAAATTTGACATTTGGGGTACTCAAACACGCCTGATTTGGGCATGTTTAAACACGCCTAGATGGGGCGTGTTTCACCTGATTGTGACACGTATCAGGGATGTGCAGTGTTGAGCGAATTTCGAACAGTCATAACTTTTGACTGGAATGCCCGATTAAGGCGAAACCGGTGGCCAGATGCTCGAAATTGAGAGGAGAAGGTCTGAGCAATTCCCAAAGGGGATTTGGTGAACTATTTTTTTTTTCAAGAAACGCTTCTAAGTGCTTCAAAATTAGGATTTAAGATTCAATCATTCAAAAATTTTCTTTTTGTCTACTTTTTTAATTATTTAATTAGTTAATTTAATGATATTTTTTATTTTCTTAATTACTTCTCTGAATTTCGAGCATTTTGACATATTGTACGCTTCCATCGAACATTTCTATCAAAAGTTATGACTGTTTGAAGGACATATCGTACACCTAATTTGGATTATGACCGTTTGAAAGACAAATTGTACACCTAATTTGGGCTAATTTTTTTGTAGACATTAAGATGTAAAAATAAAAACATCAACTTAAACAATTATGGGTGAATTAAAAATTATATGCATATTTAATTATATACAGTAATTAATTTGAACAACAAAGTTAATAAAAAATTAGCTCAAATTAAGTAATTTTTTTTGGTATATTTATTTACCAAAGTTATACTATAAATTTTTAAACATTTTTAGTTTAAAAAAATTAAAAAATCATAATATTGTGGTCGCAACACATTTAAAAAAAAACACAATATTATGTAAAAAAGTATTAGCGACTGAATTAGAGATCGAATTAGAGACGAATTTTTAAAAAACCCCAATATTAAAAAAGTGTTAACGACGAAATTAGCGACGGACAGAGACACACCCAATTTAGACGTGTTTGAGTACCCCAAATGTCAAATTAGTTATTTAATTTATATTATTTGTAATTTTTTGCTTTAAATAATCATTCTTATTTAATAGTACCTTATGTGTTACAATATTAAAAAAAAACTTCTATATTAGCAAGTGCTCGTATAAGAAAATTTTTAACACTTATCTTGATCTAAATATGGTTAAAAGCATGACACTTACATGAAATTTTAGTGTGTCATATTTCTTTCTTTTCTTTTTACTTATTCCTATTTGAAGAAGATCATGCTTTTATTTATCTATCTGTTTATTCATAAATTTAAAATAATACTTAACTACTACTACTACTATCCTTTTAACCCCGTCCTTACTTTTACAAAATTCTTAAATAGAGAAACAAGTTAAAATTTTCAAATTAATTTTATAAACAAATTAAACAGTTGGCTTAATATGTTTGGATGCTAGTATAAGAAATTAATTGTTGTGTGCTGAATATCATTGACTAGTGCGCAGCAGGTGGCTATTCCATCATTCATGATGAGCTGCCAATCCTTATTTCTTGTCGCAATTCCAACCAATAGAATAAAAGAAAAATTCAAAATGTTCAAAATTAATGAGTATATAAATAATTACAATTTGCAAGTCTATGAAGTAAGTAATTTATTAATTATTTATTTTCCTGAAAAATGCACAGAACCGATAGTGTCCATTATATAGTAAGAGAGACCTTTCTTGCCATAGTTGCAGACATAGTCCCCACAATCACATTATAGCCAATCACAGCTCAACAACACCAACTTCATCACTTTTTCTAGTTTGTTAAAAAAAAAGAATTTATTAGCAATTTTGTTTAAATTCATTTCTTGAAGCATGGTCACTTGCTTTTCAGCTTGCAGATAGCTGCTCTTTCCTATAATTATTAATTTTTTTGTGCTGAGTTGGTTTATTAATTATTATTTCTTCTCTTTTTCTTGTTACACAGATAAGGAAAAAGGGAGAAAGAACAGTTTTTTATTTTTTTTTTATATTTTTGAATAAGTCTTTCTCTACCCTCAGTTGCTCTCATAAACTCTTGACTCTTTCTGTTGTTTCCTAATTGGGTTAACACTTATCAGTTATCACATTCATTGTGTTTGGCTTCTCCTCTTGCTTTCCCTATTTTTTTTTCTCACTAAAAGTTCTATTTTTTTTTTTATAATTTCTGGGGTTATTATTGCTTTCTGTGATTCTGTCTCAGTTCCTGTTTGGTATCTTAGAGGGAAATTCATTGGGTTTGCAGGGTTTTATCTTGTTAGAATTTAGACCAATTGGATAACAGATAATAATCTTCATTCAACATCAATTTCAAGCATTCTCTCTGATTTTTATTTTTTGATCAAGTGGCTCTTTTTCTAGATTCTGATTCCCTTCAAAATGCTTCTGGATTTATCCTTAGACTTGGTATTGTGGTAAAACCTTTCATTTCTGTTATCATTTTCTCTCTTCTGCCTTATCTTCCTCAGTTTCCACTCATCAAGTTTCAATCTTCCTTTGAATAAGCCCAAATTTGATTGTATGAACCAGTAGCTTTTTGATTGTACAAAATTGAATTGATGAAGTGGGAAAGTATAACCCTCTCTTCTCCTACACCTTGCACTCCAAACTCCAACACCAATTGGTTGGTGATGGAGGATAATAATAGCAGGAGCACAAAATGGACCTCTGAAGAGAACAAGCTCTTTGAAAATGCTCTTGCAGTGCATGATAAGGACACCCCGGATCGGTGGCACAAAGTGGCTGAGATGATTCCTGGAAAGACAGTGGTTGATGTGATAAGGCAGTACAAGGAGTTGGAAGTAGATGTTAGCAATATAGAAGCTGGTTTGATTCCAGTTCCTGGCTATAGTAGCACTGCTACCTCACCCTTCACCTTAGAGTGGGTGAACACTCCTGGCTCTGATGGGTTTAAAGGAAAGAGATCTTCCTCAGTGAGACCGATTGAGCATGAAAGGAAGAAAGGAGTGCCTTGGACTGAAGACGAACATAAGTAAATTTTTTACCTTTTGCATTTGTTTTGATACATATTGTTATTTTTATTTGGTAACTTCACATATAGATTTTAATATATGATATAATGATCAACTGGGAATGTATATCTGTTTGAAAGCATGGTGATTCTTTGAAAAGCTAGAATTGGTGGATGAAGTTTAAGGTTAATTAAAGCTAGAGGTGTAGGGACAAGAATTCTACGTAGATATTAAAGGGTTGGATTTTTTATTTTTTCAAATGATAGCTAGGTCTTTTGGGTGAGTTTGTTAGTTTAAAAAAAATTGTGTTCTTTATTTCTAGATTTGGAGTTTGAACTTCCCTTTGATGTTCCCTGCAGATTGTTTCTATTGGGTCTGAAGAAGTATGGGAAAGGGGATTGGAGAAATATTTCTCGCAATTTTGTGATTACAAGAACTCCAACACAGGTTGCTAGCCATGCTCAGAAGTACTTCATAAGGCAGCTTTCAGGAGGCAAAGACAAGAGGAGGGCTAGCATACATGACATAACAACAGTGAATCTCACAGAAACCATAACAACTTCTTCAGAAGACACCAATAGATCCACTTCACCACATGTGCTCTCACAGCAACAGCAGCCAAATTCTACTCCTACTACACCAAGAACTCATTTTCAGTGGAGTAATCAGTCTAACACAGGAGTAGCTATGACTCTCAACCCTGCTCATGAAAGAGTCTTCATGTCTCATTATGGTGCTAACTCCTTTGGGGTTAAAATTGAGGGACAGAATCTTCATGAGTCTTCTTACTTAGGACCTCAGACACAGAACATGGTTTTCCAAATGCAACAGTCCTCACAACACTAATTCCATGCATTAGCACTTGTTGTAGTGAATTATTAATGGGTAGAAGTAGAACCAGAATCTTCTGTCCATTTCTATAAGTACAGTGCTTGAGTTGAGCTTTTTCCTCAAGTTCTTATGTGAATATCCTAGATTGTTGGTTAGTTATTATGAACTTGAAGGAAGGTACATACATTTGTTTCTTCAACAAATAAGAACTTCCTGAAAGGAGTGGCAGGCAACCAAGTCCCCATTGGTATTGGTTGGTTTTTCTATGTTGTCTAAGAATAATGGATTTCAAGCCAAGTGTATAATTAATGGAATGTTTCAAATTAGAGGCAAAGGGGCACTTCAAATAGTATCGAAAAAAAGGCACTTCAAATTTGATAACTAGCTAGGTATATTTGTATGTGGAGGATACTCTTGCTGCTATTGAATTCAAAGCAAAATTTTATTTGAGAAATACATAATCGGATACCTTGGCAATGGATAGTTAGGTAAGACTAAAGTGTATAGTGATACTGTGAATGTAAATTGAGTTGGATTTCCGCAGAATATCCTCTCTGCCTAATTATTGTGATTAAAAAAAAAAAAATGATAGTGTGCATCGGGAATTTAACAACCTCTGAGCCCCTTTAGCTCAGTTAGTTAAAAACCAAAAAGGCATATCTAAGATTAGTATCTTAACAAGTTTAAAATCCTACGCAACAATAAAGTGATTCCATGACAAGGGTAAATTAAAGTTATGCATGCCAACAAGTTATTAAAAATAAATATCTTCGGAGCATGATCCGCTTTGTGTAACTTTCAGAACTGCTGGAGATCCTGTGATTTTCTTTAACAGAAAAGGAGTTAACTAATGGGATAAGTAACAAAAATTAAGTACTAGAACCCACTATTAGTATGAAGAGACAAAAGTAGTTCAATTTGACATTAAGTTCAAACTGCACCCAAAATATTGTTTCAATTGAAACTCGCAGAGTATCCTATGTGACTCAGCTAGCAGTGAAGATCTCTGTTCCTTTTCCCCTTTTTTCGTATTTTTTTTTTTTCACTAAGATGGATCTGAATTTATAATTATGGCCTGGATTGCACTCAAATTTAGGTATTAGAGAGTTGAGTGACCTACTTTCTTTTCACGTACTAGGGGGGTGTCCTATTCCTTTGTTAATTCTTGAAATCCTTCTTAAGAATCCCACAAGAAGAGGAAGATTCCTTACAGGTCGATTATTAATTTTTTAATTAGAATAATTTATTGTACTAAGATGGATTCAAGAGTTATTAGACGAGCAATATATTCTTAACAAAGCGGATTTGGTCATGTAGGGTTGTAGCAATACTGTATACACAGAATCCAAACAAAGCATCATAGTCTTTGTGATTCTATATGTATGGACACTAGCCATTAAACAAAATTTAACTGTTATTTAAGAATGTGTTTGGTTTAGAAGACAAAAATAATTATTTTAATTAAAGTAAATAGTAAAAAGTGAGTTCCACGGATAAAGTGGTATATTATTTTTCTTCTTACCAAATACAACTTCAATATTGATTCAAATTGTTGATGTCATCTATGGAGGCAACCTACTCCTTTTTTATTTTGCCAAAATAAATCTTTAACTTTTCTTAATCACATCTCATCATCATGGATTTATTTTTTATATACTACATGGGTAGGTTTTGGGATTCTATGTTGCTAAGAAAATTCATTGACCACATGTTGAATTTCTTTCAAAAGAAGAAAGAAGAATCTCCCCTACGCTTCTTCGCCTCCCAAAAGTACCACCACCCAAAAGAGTGGCTTTGTGAGCTGATGATAGATATCTAATGGCACACAGTGTTAAGGTCTATCATAAATTTACGACATAGAATATTAATGAGAATGTTAACGAGTAGCTCTAAAATGTTTCTTACAAATTTTAATGTAAAAAAATTAAATAATAAAACCCAACTCTACCTAGTTTTGACTATTAATTATAATGCGGGTTGACATAAGTAATTAATGATTTTTCATAAAGTCTAATCTTTCCTATAAAATGAGTGTTTGATTCTCCCTTAAATTATTAAAATCTCGCTTGATAATAACCCTCGGGAAATACTCAAACGTCTAAAGATTAATTGAGTAGTCACGATAAGATAAAACTGTTTGTAGATTATGCCGGTATAGTAATATTCTAGGTGAACCTCTAATGATCCTTCATAAAAGAGTCATTAAAGATGCTATTTGATAGCACTGAGATCGAAGTCCAATCACAATATAATTTTCTTGTTTCTAATGGAATTTTTCAATTCTTTTAAGTTTCTTTTGAAATGGAGTGACTATGTTTGGTTCGTGCAATTTTAGAGAGAGTAAAATTACAATTTTATTTATTTGTGGTTACAATTTTTTTCTCTTTTTTCCGTTAACAAAAATTAAATCTGATTTTTTTTTTGCATAAAAATTGATTGTTTAGACAACAAAAATCAATTTTATCTGGTTTTATACAAAAAAAAAATCAATTTTCTTAATAAAAAATCCATTTTCTTTGACAATAGATATTAGTTTTCACCTATTCCTCTTAAACCAAACAACACAACTTATAATTTTATTTCTCTTTTTTCAAATTATGTCTCGTCTGCTTCTATCTATCCTATTTCTCTCTTATAAACTAAACACACCCATAAATATCTTAATTGCATCATGAAAAATCTTACACAAAAATATTTTAATTGAGTGCGTCTTTAAATAAATTTTATTTCGGAAAAGTTAAAACTCATAAAATAAACTGTTTTTATGGCAATAAAATAAAATAAAATAAATTAACTCTATTCTAGAGTTCTACAACATATATTAATGTCGTGGTCAATTTCTGATCGTGCATGATTAAACTTGTGAAAATGGAAGCATTCTAACAATTAATTATTGCATGTGCTATTCATTCTTGCTCTCCAATCATTTTCTGTCTCATTCACTTGCACAATGACAAGCCCACAATATTTCCTTGGACGGAGAATCTTAAAGCCAATTAAGTGCATCATTGATACACAAAAAGCAGCACTAATTGAAATAAACCTATTGTGCACTCTTGATTAAAGATGCAAATCATCACTGGTCGTAACTTTCTTCTTCTATACAAGTTTATTTTGACATATAAGTGCCACTTTTACAAACCTTATACCATTAAGAATATCATGCATACGCCAAAACATGCGTTAAATGAATATTTTTATTTTATTTTATTTGTAAATTGTGATAACGAATCAGTTAGAGAGAACAATTTTTCAGCTTTCTAGAACTTTTTCTTCAAGCTTCATCACTTTTTTAAATCGAATTTGTCTTTGACTCTCCTTCATTAGATTCAAGTGAATCAGGATTGTCCCTTAAATTGCCTCCGATGAGTCAAAATTGAAACCAAACTTTGCAACCAATTCTCAAGTCCTTTACAAATGGAATTATTAATCAGAAATCACGTCTAAAGGATGTGAGAAAAGTGTGTATCATTCTCTAGGGTGCTTTGTTTGGCCCATAATCTAATGTTGTACTATATAGAGGGGGATTAAATAGCACAATGACTGATAGCGGGTGCATCATATCAAAGATTTTTCACCTATGTATGGGAATAGCCCGTAATACTCCCTAGGTCTCATAATAATGGTCGAAGGAAAAAATTGTCTCAAATAATTATTATTTTAGTTTTTTTAATATAATATCAATTACTTTTTTTTACTTATATTCTTTATAATATTAAAGATATAAATAACAACTAAAATTAATTAATGATAAGATTAATTTTATAAAATTATTATTCTTTTTTATTTATTTATGAATTTTTCTTAATCTGTTATAAAACAATCTAAGATAACAATTATAATGGGACGGAGGGAGTATTGGGAAACAAGGTTAATAAGCATTTATGGAGAAATAGAAACGGTAAAGGACATGTCCTCTCAGCAACATTACAAGATCAGCTAGGTCAGTCAAGAAGCTTGAAAATATTCAATGCATAACATGAGACACAAAAATAAGACAATATGATACATACATTCAATTATGGCCATCCCCAAAGTTCATTAGTTAGTGTAAATGTCATGGACATACAAATTTCAAATAGGGTAACTGATAGTATCATACATGCATGAATGGTACACGGTAGGATAAAAGATTAGTGCCAAGGGATTGTTCACAAACTCCAGATATTGAATCTTTGAACAGCTCTTTGGATATTCATGTACTTATATCGTCATGTCAATTCTCCTTATCATATGTTAGTCCATAGCCAAGAGGGAATAAGGGGTCACATGAACTAACTCCAACTGGTTGATCAAGCTGTTCAACTCTTCTGAACCAAGTCATTGGTAGTTGACCTTTGAAGTCATGATCTCCAAATATGACATCTGTGATTCCCTGTGCTTCAGTACCTGGCAACCATGCAGCAACAAGAGCATCTATCTTTTCCATTAGGCACTGTTCTAAGAGCAAAGGTCTTCCAGATATAAGAATCACAAGTGTTCGGATTTTATCAGCAACCAAGTCTATGATTCCAGCTCCATTAAATGGGATTACAAGCTCTGAATTGTCACCTCCACACTCGGCGTAGGGACCTTCTCCGACCACAACAATGGCAAAAGAAACTTCGCTACGTTCTATGATGTCTGTTGATGGACACTGCTCATAAATAACTTTTGTTTCATTCCCCACAGCTTCCTTAATAGCATCCAAGATAGTTGTACCTGAAATTGCAGTCATATAAGGGACCTAGCAACCATCCACCGCCCCAATAATATGACAAAAGAAAAGCAATTGTATAAAATAAGGAAAAGTTTTAAGTAATTAGGTAGAGAATTTATTTCAATAACATATAATCAAAACATGAACTCTTCCAAAATCCATAGCAGCATTATGATTGATGAATGAATGAACCTATAGTGTTGGAAAGGAAACAAATACTGGCTTACCGATTGTGACCTGGCCACTAGATCCATACTTAGTACCTGTCCATCCTCCACATAAATACCCAATATCATCAGCATGAGTTCCAACAACAAGGATTCTCTTAGCATTCCTGTTCAATGGAAGAAAAGGTTTACTAGGATCCTTTCCATTTTTCAACAGAACCAAGGACTTTCGAACCGCTTCACGTGCTAGATCTCTTTGTAGCTGTGAGAACAATTATATGGTAAAGCATTGGTTGCACATAAATAACCAGATGATAAAAAAGTATAAAACCTTTGACATTTTGGCAAACACAATTTTTATTTTACTTTAAAAAGGAGAAATAGTGATACAAATTCTGATTAATTAGGATATTTTTTTCTCTCTTGTACAACAGTCTAAGTTGCAACATTTTTGTTTGAGTGATGCTAACCAAGAACTGGTCTTAATTACTTAAAAAAAGAGAATATCTCATGCTCTTTGAAATTTGGATACCCCCATGGCCCCATATTTATATTTGCTTAGAAACAAGGAAGTCTGTTCATGTACACCAAAAAAAGAAAAAGAAAAGGGGAGGTCTGTTCATTTCTTTAGTTCCTAAATTTCTTTCACACTGTAAGGAAACTATAAAAAGGAAGAAATTCTATGGATGTTTTTTAATAACAAATTTGTTTTTAAAAAGTAATTATGAACTGACATTTGGTTGTCACATGATAGGCACTTTAGTTTAGTATGCAAAACACAAAATAAAGCCTACTAATGGTCATACTCATATATCATATGTATTAACCAAATTATTCTCGAGACACCAAGATGATGGTGAAACTAATTCAGTTTGTTCAGACTTGGATGCATGTTAAAATATTCAAATAAGATTATGTGAATGCAGCCTAAATACTTAAAATAGAAATTCACTGGGAGCTGAATTTTGCATACCTTGCCACCAACTACATCTAGCAAAGATCTGTCAGTTAAAGGAAACTCAAAAAGCTCCGCAGCAAACTTCACTCTCAAAATGCGCTCAACAGCATCATCAATTCTGGCTACTGGTATTTCCCCTGATTGAACTAGAGACATCAACTCTTCAACAAATATTTCGTATCTAAAAGGAACCATCACCTGCATATTTTATTGAATATATAAATGAATATAAAATGAAACCAAGCAATCTATGCTATTTTTTTATGTATGGGAATTAAAGATCTGTACCATGTCAATTCCAGCATTAATGGCAGTAGAGATGCAATGACGATAATCTGACCCATAAGGTTGGCATAATTCATCAATTCCCTCCCAGTAAGAAATCACAAATCCCTACAGTGGAGCAAATGTCTATACACAATGCTTTATTTGATTTCACAAATCAAAGAAAATGCAAAACAGCTTCAATCATGCTCTGTAGTATCTTATTACACTTCACCCTGAATTAAGAAATACAAGTGAAGCTCTCCTCTCTTGAACAAAGACAAAAATATGTAAATGATTTAGTATGTACTCTCCTCATATATGACAGATAATATAACAGAAAATAATAAATGAACATCACTTACAAGGCAATTTCATTGTTTACAAGGCAAGTTTTAGAAAAAAAGAAATCTACCTTGAAGCCTAGCTTTTCTTTCAAAATTCCATTAAGCAGAAAATGGTGACCATGGAGTTTGTTTCCATTCCAGCTGGAATATGAGACCATGATGGTAGAAACTCCCTTAGCTATGCAGTCCACGTAAGGGGCCATGTGGATCCTCTCCAAATCTTCATATGATAGTATGGTATTACCCTCATTTACACCTTTCTCTGTACCTCCATCTCCAACAAAATGCTTGGCACAGGCAACAACATTGTTCCTGGAGTACCAATTAAATTTATGAAAGTGATATTGATGAAGATATACATATGCTAACTTAGTACTGAGTTTTGAATATGATAGTTAGTCTTTGCTATTCACAGAAACAATAGGTGAGCATACAGACTTGGAAGTATGTAACATATTTAATAGTTTGAAATCACCAGTATATCAAATTTTACAGTAGAACTGAGGATGCTAGCATAGAATGTAAAATACATCATGGAGCAAAATCTTGTTTCTCACCCAAAATAATAAGGGGAGTCAGTGTGAATAAGTTCAAGAGGCACTCACAGGGTTTTTTTTTTTTTTTTTCTAAAGTGAATTCAGAATCTAGGTAAAATGATCTACAAAAGATATAAAAAAATGATAACAGAAGGAAAAAAAAAAGTGTTGTCCTCCTGCAGGCAATTCTGCATAAGTTATTATTATATGGCAGTAAACATTTCACAATTTAATATTTTTAAACGTATCTTATATTCAATGGAAGTTATACTGGTGGCTTCTGTCTACCTCCCAGCCACAAATGGGTAGCCCCTTGGGTGTCTTTCTGGAGGATTGCCCTGCAAGCCTAAAACAAAAGAAGTCATCTCTCTGACTATTTCAGTGTTTTCGCTGTGACTCTCGTAGCATCTTCCCCATCTAGGATCTTTGCATACCTATCCATTCACCTATTCAAGTTAGTTGCACATTCTCATTTCATCTATTTGCTAAGAAGAAAATTTTAGGAGGCATAAATTAAAAAAAAAAAAGAGACAACATGTATATCTTAATTAGCCAGGAATTATTTAAGCAATAAAGTGTAAGTCTCATCTGTATGCTTTTGTAGAAAGAAGAAACATTAGAGAGAGAACCCTTTTTTGCGAATGTGTTAGTGAGTATCAGTATGTATACACCTCTGTTATTAATTATATCATATATATAAAAGTAAAGAGATGGTGTAGTGCAGCGGAAAATAAGAATACACCTTTAGGACCATGTTAAGAAGCTGTTTAGTTAAGCTTATGAAAGTGATTTATGACCCCTCTTGTAAGATATTTTTAGCTTATTTGAAAATGCTTATCAAAATAAGCAAAAAAGAGCTTATAGGAGGGCCATCAGATACTTTTACAAGCTTAACAACAAATAAGCTTATTGAGTTAAGCATTTATAATATAGGCTCTTTGGTGATAAGCTCTTTTTAAATAAGTGTTTCATCAAGTAATTTATCCAAATGCGCCCATATATACAAAATTCAAGGATTAAGGTTCAATAACATTTGAAAAGTAAGGAACAATACAACGAAGTTATGTAGATCAAAATTTAAATTGAATTACAACACTCCCCAAACCCTACTAGGTGGGAGCCTCACCTTGTGATCACATGAAGGATTTGGTCATTACTTATAGACATGAATGTATAATCTGTTCACCTATAATAAATTTTTCAATTTTTGTATTAAAACATTATATTTCTAGCATTCTCTTGAGTCATGTGGTATTGCCTCTTGATGGAGTGCCTTTAGTTAAATATTTTTTTTATCATTCTTAGTTTATTTGACTTCTCTTGGACTTTTATTTTCCCATTCTAATTCATTTTTTGTCTTACGCAAGTTAGTGGGCTTAATTGCTAATTGTTGCGTATTTTCGGATTTTATGCTCACTTGACGTATCTGCCTTGTACATGACCTACAGAGCTCTACGGAACTCCGAATTGAGCGTTCTTGTAGTCCTTGGAAAGATAATGAAAAGATCTACAAGTTTGTCAGAAATAAGCCGAGGCCAATTTTTCCATTTAGAGGGTCATTTTAGGCTTTGAAGTCAGAACCACTGCACTTGTATTTTTGGCTGCGAGTTGTACTTTTATTGGTGTAAATAGCATAAATAATTAGAATTGATGGGTTGTTCATGGCCCATTCTTTTCTTTAGACTTAGTCACTATATATTAGTGACATTAGGAGGAATTATTACATTACATTTTATTTTGCAAAAACAGTTTTACATTTCTCTTTTTAAGTTTTTAGAATCAAAACTCTTTCTATTATTTTCTCTCAACTGTTCTTCATTTTTGTTTTTCCTTCTTCCATTTTTGTACACTTATTTCATGGGGCTTTCATTGATGATGATCATGGAAGGTTAAATAATCAATCAATCTAAGGATCCAACCCAAGCAAGAGAAGAATTTGAGTTCTGGTTTAGTATTTCGAATTCTGTGTGAATGTTCACTTTCTTCTTCAATTGCTATTCTGTTTTCATGATTATGAATGCGTTTAGGATTGAAAGCAGATTAGGTTATAGATTCATTTCCTAATTTTGAATATAAATCACAGATTAATTGGATGATATTTCAATTAGGGTTGTGGTTTCAATTAATTTAAGGGTTAATTCGATTGAACTGCTTCTAATGAAATTGAATGAACTTTCACAAAAGGATAAATTTCTAAGAACGATGATGATTCGAATAGCTTGGTTTGGTAAATTGGATTGATGCTCTTTAATCTGTTTTACATTACTTGTTATCAATTCTGTTAGTTTCTGCATTGATCTTTAATCGTAGTTTGTGTTTTTGCAGTTTTTACTTCGTGCCTGCAAACTGTTCGACAAAAATCCTCTTTACTGTTAGTAGTGAATTGAAGATAGAACCATATTGATAGTGTTTTTGAGTCGACCTAGGTTAATCCTATGCTACAAAATTAGCTTAGTTTAATTGTTTTGAAGCGACACGACAAACGCTTATCACCTCTATTACGCAAGATATAGTAAAAAGCATCAAGCCATGCTAACCAATGTCAAAATTCTATTAATTGAATGAAATGACTTTTAGCCATTAATGAATTCTGATATGCTTTTTGTTCAATATTACATTGAGCACTGTTGTGTAGTCACATACTAACATTACATTACTTGCATAAATGATCCGCATAGCAAATCAGCTGATAAGGTTACTAGCCAGGTCATGGAAAATGTATTTAAACATCTTTTTTATTTGAGTTCCATTTGATCCAGACTGAAATTCAAGTGATTATCTACAAGAAGGTATTAATATTCCAGTTTACAAAATGATGCCTCCTCAACTTTCACAGTAGCAATCAAATGAAAAATCTACCACAGAAATTTGATGTTCTGAGTTTATTTATTTCTTTAGCAAATTAAATTGTGTTGTTTCCTTTCAAGTGAGATTGATCAATTATGCACAACTTAGATACAAATAAGTGTTAATTGTAAGGGAAATGCCACATAGCAAAACACAGCACAGCTGTAGTTAATGTTAATTTATCAGCGTAACTAGTTCAGAAGTTGGCTATGATGCCTTACTGCCACACAAGGAGCAAAAGTATAGTGAATTCCACTTGCTCTGAGTTCAAGTGATGTTGCAGCTCCAATTCTTTGAACTAAATCTTCATCCCTATAAGTACACCATGAATGAAAAATCAAAGCTTGTTTAAGTTAAAAGCAAAAGTTGTTTGTCAAAACAAATACAATTTACTTGAGCATAAGGAGCTATCCCTGGTCAAATCAGGAGGTGACTTTTCCATAAAAATCAAGAACATAAGAACTTGAAATTATTTGGTCTTGAACATCTTTTGCTATGACAAAAAGGTCTGGATCTGGACAGTTTCATATAAACAGCAAAATGCACATAGCACCTCAAGTTTCAACTCTGGTCAACATTGAAACGTCTCTGTAACTACTTGTTCATGATTATATTTTGATGATTTTTGTTCCAAGAAGGAATCTTTTCTCATGCAAATCCTTAAGTTGGTCTGCCAAAAATGAACATGTCACTATATTGGTCCTTTGAAAGATGTTGTCACCAAATTATTTACTAAAAATCCTAAAAGTATCTACTTTAATAGGAACTGTTATGTAGGATTGAAAGAGAACATAGAAGATCAATTTGAGACTTTACCCTTTTTCTAGCAAATAAAAGTCATTTGGAAAATTCATGGCAGGGGTGAACAGCTAAAATCTCAAAGATGCAAGTCAAATCACAACAAAGTGACCCCCCGAGAAAAAAGTAAAGCAAAATGCACACCAACCTGGTAGCTCCTAGGCCAACATTGTGAGGAAATATAGTAGCACCATAGACACTATTATTACCATGAATAGCATCAACCCCATAAATGATTGGTATGGCTAACCGTGATTCAAGTGCCAACTTCTGAAACCCATCCACCATATCAGCCGAATCAGATGACAGTACCTTCTCAAAACGTCCATTGTGTGGAGCACTGAACACACTCCCTTCATTCAAACCAAAAAACACACACATCTTACCAACATGAAAGTACTAAATAAAAAGCAAATGCAGAGGCTTCAACTAATCAAAACACATTCAACTAATAAAAGCACAAATTTTATAGATACCAATGGAGAAGTGTTTGATGGCAGAAGGGGTAGCAACTGAGCGTTCAATTTGTGTCATTTGACCAATCTTCTCATTCAAAGTCATAAGAGAAAGAAGGTGTTTCACACGTGCTTCAATGGGTTCCTGAGGATTCATGTAGACACAATCCATGTATTGTAAATGTAATGTACCTCTCAAACTGCTTCTCTCCTCTGTCATGCAGATTTTGCGCCAAATGGAACCCTATACAAACTTACAACATACAATAAACTAACTTTACCTTCAAGACTTCAAGTCACCAAAGCTTTCTTAGCATTAATTTTTTAATATGTGAATTTATTCCCTTTCACTTTTTTAATATCAATAATAATTAAATAACTTAAATATAATTTTCATATCTGAAAATTATTTTTATTTTATTATCTAAAATTCATTTTTTTCATCTAAGTATCTGACATTTATTTATGTTTCATTTGAGGATATGTTGTTAATTATATTTTGTGAAGTGATCTGTTTGTCACATCATCACATTATAGAATTAGATTAACGATAAATAATAAAATTAAACATAAACAAATATTAGATACTTAGATAAAAAAAGAATTTTAGATAGTAAAATAAAAATGACCTATTTTTTAGATATATAGAATGCATTTAAGCCATAATTAATTAATAATTATCTAAAATTTCACTAAGTTCATACTAGTGTAAGAAGATTTGAGTAAGTTGCATGAAGTATTAAGTTATAATCTTTGATAAAATTGTACACCAAAATTGTAGGAGGGGGAGGAAGATTGGAAGAATAAGCAGCATCGACAACATAAATCACTTGAATCAATCACTCCTTAGTAAAAATGAGATGTTTTATTTAAGGTTAAATTAGTCTTTCTAATTTCTCAAATTCATAATTTTGGTATCTCCTGATAGATTATTAATAAATAATTCTAATTAATTGAGTTATTAAGTTAATTATAAATCAATCAAAATCATTAATTATTAAAAAAATTGAATAATAAATTATTATTAATAATTTTTCACAACACTGTGCTCTTCCTCTTCTTCGCTAACACTTCTTCTATCTCCACTGTCGCATGCGATTCCACTAACAGTAATACCATATTCAGGTTAATAGTCTTTTATTAAAAAAAATTAATGATTAAAATTTTTTATTTAATTTATAATTAATTTAATATCTCTAACAATCACATATATTAGTTAATAATTTATCAAGGAAACAAAAATTGTAAATTTATAAAATTAGGAGACCAAATATTACAATTAAAAATCAAGAAAATGAAAATCATGAATTTCAAAAATTAGATGAATCAAAATTACAATTAAGCATTTTTTTTAAAATATCAACAGTTTACATTAAAAGAAACATTTCAATGTAAATTTGGTTTGGCATACAATGTAGTAGTATTGAACAATGTAAGAACAAAAAAGAAGTTAAAGGACTTAACATTTTTTTTATACATAAGGATTTAACATTTTTGGTAACACATTTCTTCTATTTCTTTATTGGAAAAAATTGAAATTCATTCTATCATAAATAATATTTAAGATATGAACTAATATTATACTTAACTGAAATATAGTTTAATTGGTTAAATCGGATGTGTAAATTATTATAAACTGTTGATACTATTTTTTATTCCTACCGATAAAAAAAATTATACATAACTTCAATAACTGCCGGACACGTATAAATTTAGTCCTGTCAACCATATGGGATCCCTGTCAATTTTGAACCTAAAATAGAGCTAAAGAAAAAGAAAAATATTTCCTCCCTTCATCAAAGAAAGAATGTTTAAATTTTGATAAATGACCATTTTTTTATTTTTAGGAGCCTAATAAATTTTTAGCCAAAGAAAGAAATAAAAAAAAAGAATAAATTTTAGGAGCCAGACAAAATGATGATGGTAATATGAGTTTTGATATATAACATGGGGTATAAGATATACAAGGGACCTTCTCTGTGTCGTACTTTGTACATTGTGTACATAATAGCGTATGTGCAGTGTGACTAATATCATAATATTATGAACATCTACGGAACCATGGACCGCATCCATGCACCAAAAAGTAAAATTTGGTTAATTTATATGCAGCTCTATGTTAATCTTCTCATTATGGCAAGTTCAAACTCCATATCAATAACTAATGGAGCTTCATTTTCTTTAGTCAAACCAATTTTCAGTGTGCAAGACCAATAACACTTGCCAAGGTGCACCTTTTCAGAATCCTTTACACTACTACACAGCGTGCCTTTTACGACACAAGTACAACGACGGTTGTACGTAAAACGTCATAATATTATACACGGTGGCAAATTTGAAAATATAGCAAACATTCGAAGGATCATTGGTTCAGTGACCCTTGGTTGGCAAGTCCTCATTGCCATCACCACAACTTGCTTATTCAACAAATTATGTTGACTATCATGTTGGAATATCCTACTTCTTTTGAGGTACCAATTGGTTTATATGGCTTTGGTGCACCAACATACTCAAGTTGGAGTCCTTTCTTCAGGATCTTTCATGTGTTCTATCTGATCAGTTTCTCCTGCAGGTTCAGACATAGCCATAGTTTCGTTCTCGTTCAATTCCTGATCAGTGACTTCATTTTTGTTTATCTTGTCACATTCTCCTTCTTTGTCTTCAGAATTGGTCACCTTAGTGGTAATTGAAAGTGAAGAGTCTTCAGAGGCACCACCTTTATCCAAGTTTTCCTTCATAAGATCTTCAACCACCTGCTTTGACTCACTATGCAAATAATTCAGTTCTTCTGAACCATGCTTTGGCTTGTCTGTTTCTCTCAACTTGTCACTATCTTCTATGGATAAGCATGATGAGAGTATGGCTTCATTCTCATTCAAGTCACTGCGATTTCTTTCAAAATCTTCAGCAGAACTTGTGTCTGTGGTTGCCTCTTGTCTCACTGATGCTTGAGAATTTTCTTCATCCTCTTCCTCTCCTGGACTTTCTAAGGATGATTCTAGTATTAGAGAAATCAACGGCACCTGTTCAGTTTCACAAGAAAGAGTTACACTGTATGTGTATTGACTAATATACTAAAATATATAAAGTTCAAAGATTCAAATTTTACACTGTCATCAAATCTTTCTCTTGATTCCTCACTTATATCCACTGAAGCCATCATCTCTGCTTGTCTACGGGGTTCTCTTGAAGCATCTGATATAATTAGGGGAGCAAGTTTGTATCCAATGTTCTCATCATTCTTTAACTTATTTTCATCTTCCTTGTTACAAATCTCTGCATCATTCAGCTTGCTAGACATATTTGATTCTTGAATGGAATTCTCCAGTGGACAAGTCTGCTCCTAATCAATGTCACAAATAGCATGCTAGTTAATACTTGAAGCTCTCCAATTTAAAGGAAAACCAAGTTACATGCATGTTCAAATGATGATTTGATTTGTTTATGTGCAAAATATATAAACTTTTAAAAGATTTGAGGTAAAACAATCATATAAAACCTTGACTTTATGGCCTGATGAAATTGTACCAAAGCTTTTCGTAACAACACCACCATGTTCCCCCACTTATATTAAAGCTGTGATATGTCAATGACTAATAATTTTTTAAATAGATGAAAAGGAAATAACAAATTTCTACAACCCACACCTGATGATGATGACTCAAGTCACTGTTATGTGATTCAACATTTGGATAATCCATGGAAGGAGGAATATTTTGAGGGATGGAGTCAGGTGGACCTTCACCATTTAATGTTTCTTGTGACACATCCTGCATGTTAGATTGCAGAACATCGTGGTGCATCTCTTGATTGAAAGCTGACGAGGGAACTTGGTCAGCTATGGTCTTCTGTATTATTGACAATACAGGCCTTGGTGAGGATGATGAACTTGAGTTGATTAAGATTTCATCAGTTACTTCTGGTTGCATAACTGAATTTGATGCACCAGGTTCTTCATTTCCTCTTGAGTTATGTGTGTTATCTTGCTCAGAGGCCGCTGAGTTTTTCCAATCATTGATAACTTGTTCCTTACTTGAATTCTCTGTGAGGTCGAACCATTCCTGTTAAACAATTTTTTATTTATTTTAAATGAGCCAAATGACAAGCTAAAAAAGGAACTCTTGCCCCACTTATTACTTATCATGGAAGTTTGCAAGTCAAATAAGTAATATATATGTTCATTGTTTGGAACAACCAATATCAATGATTTTTTTATATCGGAAAATGTTAATTGTTTGTTAGTTTTTGTTAGAAGAGGGAATCGAACCAATATAATTGATTAACAACCTAACCATACAATACAGTAGCACCAAATTGACTCACCCCTGGTTTTTTTGAATGCCTATCATGAGGTAAATGACTATCACGTGTATCCATCAACCGCATCAATCGCCTCCAACGTGCTGACACAACCGATGACTGAGAATTTAGAGGTGCACCAAAATCTTTCATATTACCAAAGATATTACTATTATGGTCACTGCTCATTGCATAAGTTGGAGTATCATCAGGAATGTCAGATCTTGAGGACATAGAGCTCACATTAGCTGCATTTTCTTCATCTATGTTTTGCATAGAAAGGGGTGAAGAAATGTCCCTCCAGCTGTTTAATTCTGAAATATCTTGCTCGCTTACTCTACGTACTTCTCTCAAATGGAGTGATGCTCCCCACATATCTTCACTGCCAGAAGTAACATCTTTGTCAATGTCTCCATCATATATCATGGATTCTCCATCTGTAGTGTTCTCATGGTTCTCATCAACTGTCAGTGTTGGTGAACCAACTTCAGATACCTCCACATGTATATCAGAAGCTAAGGAGCATGAAGAGGTGTGACTGATTTGGCGACCAGTGAAGGACATAGTTTCCTTGTTAGGTGAAAGAGATTCATACAGAGAATCATTTATTTTAGTAGCACTATTTATTGATATTGGTAAATTGAGGTCCCCATCTTGAGGCCTAAGAACTCTTGCATGGTCTGACATGGACTTTGTTGCTTGAGCATTGTCCACTTCCTTACCTGTGTTGCCAGCCATTTTGTCATTTTCGCATTTACCATTCTCTTCATGTGTTTTTTCCTCTACTTCACTTGATGGAATAGAAGCTTTTAATTCTCTTTCACTGGCTTCTTTGGATAATAATAATTGTTCAAGCTTGTCATGGTTTCCTCTACCTGCATGAATGAGAAAGATACATTCAATTTCATCATCAAGTTTTACCTCAATTTCCTCTTGTGTTGCTTTTTCCATTAACAAGAAGAAGAAGAAGAAGAAGAAGATTACCAATATTCAATATTACCTTGAAGCCTTCTGACTCTTGGGTGTGCCAACTTGTGCCCTCTTGCTTCAAGGTCTTCTTGTCTAGGTTCTATTAACAAACCCTTCAATTCTTGATCAAAACTGTCCCCAGTGAGAATGGGTTTCTCCTCAAAAGGATCATAGGGAATATCAAATGGGCTTCTCAAACCAGATGGGGC
Organism: Glycine latifolia; assembly: GCA_013407115.1. Taxonomy (NCBI): domain Eukaryota; kingdom Viridiplantae; phylum Streptophyta; class Magnoliopsida; order Fabales; family Fabaceae; genus Glycine; species Glycine latifolia. The sequence continues at coordinate 17,286,255 of CM023942.1, read as the reverse complement.
AGAACCAGGCATTTCTATGCCATCAAACTCCCTTGGAGAATCAAAAGTGTTGAGTCTTGAAACAAGTAGTGGAGCAATTTGGCTTGGAGTAACTGATTTCATATCAATTAGACCTTTCTCAATCAGCAACTTCAATTGTTTCCTTGCTCTTCTTCTAGCTATAAGACTCTCCAACCTTTTGTGTCTCTCCAACTCACATGTCCCTAGATCCATTTCATTTTTTTGCTCATCCTCTGTCAATTCACCTTTGTTGCCACCCTCTTGAGCTTTTTTCTCATCCTCTTTGATTTCTGTCTTTTTCTCTAGACCATCAAAACTAGCACCATGAGCCACCAGGTCCATCATTAAAGGTTCAGCAAACAAAAATTTCTTTACAGGAGCCTCCAAAGAACCAATCTCTTCCTTGTAAAATTTAGTCCTTCCAATCTCTTTGTTGTTTCTTGTGAATTCATTGCAGAACACCGACGATAAATCCTTGGCTTTTATTTCTAAACCACCATACACATCCAATTTCTTCCCAGTGAAGTTTCTTCTTCTACTTGTTGCATTGTGTGATGGACACTTATAAAGCAAACCGCGCCTCTCGTTCCTGAGCATCCCTGGTAAAAATTTTGGTTCATTGCTTTTCTCCTCATTGTTGACACTTTTAAGGAGGTTTTGCTCAGAACTCCAAAAGATTCTAACAAAAATGGCAGTGCAAACGAAAAATGGGGACAAGAAGACCAACAAATTGTAAATAAAAGAAAGAAATATGTACAAAATGAAGAAGACTAGCAAAGCACCCGAAACAAATGGATGCCTTTGCATGAAAGTGTAGCTCATCTCAAATGAAACATGAAGAACTCTTAATAAACGAAGTAGAATGTCCCTTGCATTCAAACCCTTTTTTGTTTCCTTCAAAGTAGGTTCCATTCTCAAACTATAATGCTTTTCAAGGTCTTAGCTATTGCATGTATGCATTTGTCACAACCCCACAATGGAAAACTCATACAAGGGACATTTTAGCCATTACCACATCAAAACAAGTCATTGTTGTTATAATCATCATAGTAATAATCAAATGGGGGTTGACTTGTATATGTTACAAACTCCCCCTTGAAGTAAAAATTAAAGAAAATGTAAATGTAACTGGTGTTCTAGCTGAACAAGGTTAAAGATCAATGATGGGGAAGGGAAATATTGATGTGATTTTTTCACTTTCAGTCCGTAGAAATCATCCAGAAAATTGAAAAACTAAAGAAAGATAACAGAGAGAAAATAGGTAAAGTGGCTCATAAATTATGGTCAGCAGTGAAAAGTTATTTGATATTCTCCCTAACAAATGGTTAGCCGTTGAAAGTATGACAATTTTTCTTTTTTTTCTTCTTTTTTAGGATACTTTTCCTTTGGTTGAGAATTTTATAGGACCCTCTAATTTAGGAGTTTTAGTGTGTTTGTTTCTTATCCATTTGGATAACCGCAAAAAAGGAACAGAATGAATAAAATTTACGACGAAACAGTTTCACTGCATAGTGTGGTAGTCTTCAAATGCATATAGTGTAGTAGTGCACAATATACTCTTAACATAGTAATGAAGTACTTATAATATTGCGATAAAGCAATAGAGAATTTAATATTTCTCATTTGCTTTTTTTAAAAAATAAAATAAAATATTATCATTAGATATGTCAAACATATGTATATTGCCTGTGCAATATAGCTTTAAAAGATCACAAAAAGTCCAGTTCTCAATAGTATAATCTATTTATTAAAATTACTTACACAAAGTCAGTTAAGGCATGCTGCCACTGAAAGTATACAAGTATAATTCTCTAACCTTAGTCAGCAATCTTAATCAATTTATCATTTTGCTTATACCATTTCATTAACTATTCTGTATAAAAACACAAGTTTGAACTTTGTAACAAGAAAATTCAACCATATTTATATATTTTTTTTCATGAAAATAAAAAATAGTGACAAGGTTTCCAATAATTTATGCACCTTACTAATCATACTCATATATAGTTCATCAACATCTTTGAAATGCTTGATAAAGTGTCTAAAAGAGATAACATTTCTTAAAGAGAGATTGATGGAATGAGAATGAGAGACGAGTTCCTGACAAAGAGAAGCAAAATTAAAGGCAGCACGGAGTAACTGAGTTTCGGAAACTTGAAAAAGTGAGTTTTTGGAATGTAAAAAAAGGAGAAAATAGTTTAATTCTAGAATTATCTTTGGGATACTTTTATCTAAAATTTCAAATACATAATTTTTTGTACTTATTTCCTTAATTTTCTTAGAAACACTAATAATAATAAAATATAAAGGTTACTCATACAGTATATAAGTTAAAATATTGGAACAGATAAGGATTTTATAAACAAAATTAAAAATGAGAAAGACTGTTTTTTTTTAATAAATGAGAGAGACTGTGATAAAACAAAAAAACTATAAAAAATGTCAAAAGAGATTTTTCAAAACATTAACTAAAAAATTAAAATTAAATATTTTTTTCTTCAAAATAAAACATTTAAGTAAGTAAAAAACATAACATTTGATGTTTTAAAGTATTACTTATATTTTTAAATGAAAAATATTTATTAATTCTTTAATTAACACTTAAAAATCATTAATTAATATTGTTAAAACATTACTACAATATCTTTTTAAAATGTGTTTTTTGTTGTTAAAGTATTTTTTTTCAAAAAATTGTTTATTGATAAAATGTTATTTTAAGAATAAAAAAATAAAATAAATATATTTTGTATGGAAAACAAATTACAAAGATAAAAATAAAAAAACGCCAGATTGAAAAAACAAATTAAACCTAAAAAGCATGACTATCATTTTACACTGATGATTATTTTGTGGCACTCACCACCAAACCCCAATGTTTGGATGTGCCCCAAACTTGTGTTGCCGAATAGCACACGTCAACGCCACATAATCTTCCTGTGGTCCAGGTCTACTTATTCTTACCCTACACGTTTCACTCTCACAACCCATCAAAACATACTCCCTACACCTCCCCGCACGGAATCCCTCCCCCACACACGACCATCACCACAAACTAACCAGACAATAAAATCATCCGACACCGCAACCAATTTTTAATTTTCAAAAAACCCAACACAGCAATCTGGACCGTCGAGATCTTCAACGCATCCTCAATCCAACGGCCACCACGTCCTGTTGGATCACCCTGTCTCCTTCCCACTCCCTCTTCCTTCTTCCGCTACTCATCATCATCATCAGAACCCAGCAAAGATTATATTATCTACACACCCATATAAATTAATGCACGAAAACACGAACAAGATATTCAAAGTTTCGATTTTCACGTCGCGGGTATCACTATTTCTCTCTTCACCATGTCGGCGTTGGAGTATCTCTACCTCTCTCCATTAACGTACAACAAAATCTACCTTAATTCGCATACCTGGCGCAAACCCTCGCCGCCGCTGCGGCAAAACGCGTGTCGTTTCGTTCCCAATTCGGCGGTGGTTAGGGTTCCGGGGGGTGTATGGAGGGATACTTCCGGGAGGGTGGATTTGTGGAGGCTGAGGAGGGTCCACGGCGGCGGCGCCACCAGGGCGAGTGGCGGCCAGGAGGGGGATTCCGGCGAGAAGAGCGGGGAGGGTCAGGGGGTCACCGATAAGGGCTCGACCGGGTCCGGTTCGAACCGGAGGAGGGAGAAGCAAGATAAAGGGGGGTGGTGGTTCGGTTCGAAGAGTGGGAAGTGGCGGTGGCAACCCATTGTTCAAGCTCAAGAGGTTGGGGTGTTGCTTTTGCAATTAGGGATTGTTGTTTTCGTGATGCGGTTGCTGAGGCCCGGGATTCCCTTACCTGGCTCCGAACCAAGGGCTGCGACGTCGTTTGTGAGTGTGCCTTATAGCGAGTTCTTGAGTAAGATTAATGGGGATCAGGTGCAGAAGGTGGAGGTGGATGGGGTCCACATCATGTTCAAGTTGAAGTCTGACGTGGAGACTTCTGAAGTTGCTCCTTCTGCTTCTGCTGCTACTTCTTCTTTGGAGTCAGAGTCGTTGGTTAAGAGTGTTGCTCCCACCAAGAAGATTGTTTACACTACCACTAGGCCTAGTGATATAAGGACACCGTATGAGAAGATGCTGGAAAATGAGGTGGAGTTTGGGTCCCCGGATAAGAGGTCTGGTGGATTCTTCAACTCTGCTTTGGTGAGTATTTGGAATGTGGTTTCCACTTTCCACACTTTGAATGCTTCTAGATGCATTTTATTGTACTTTTTTTAAGAGTTGAATGGTTATATACTGTCACTCCATAACTGTCAACCGATAAGAAATTATGATTGATATGACTTTTAAGCTAATTATTATTATTATAAAAGTCAACTAATTTATCATAAGTGGTGATGTGTTACTAGATGACTGGGTAAAACTGTTTTATAGGGTCTGTGCATATCATCTTTCTCTCTTCTCTTTTTAACGTCAATACAATTTGGTAAACTAGAATAGTTAGATATAAGTTGTAGCGTTTTGTTGTGTATATTAACCGACTAATGGATATTGATCAAATTCGGTGTAACTTATCTGTGACTAGTATAGTTGATAAAATTATCAAGCTCAAGAAATTATAATTTACATGGTTTATTTCTAACTAGAAACTATAGATTCTGTACCATGAGAATTTGAAATGATAACTTTTTAAGAACTGATTACTTCAGGCGATTAATAGAAGATAATCTTTATATTAGCTTCATGAGGTAAATCTTCTTAGAGTATAATCACACTTGTTAAATATGGCATGTTTTAGATTATAATGTATCAGTAGTTAAGACATTCAATTTCCCATTTCATTCATTATAAATTTACTTGTTTATCGAGGTTGACACAATATACCATGTAACATGCTGTTGACTTCATTCTCATATTTGCAGATAGCCTTGTTTTATTGTGCTCTGCTTGCCGGGCTTCTCCATCGATTCCCTGTTAGTTTTTCTCAGGTGAGTTTGATTTCCTTCCCCCTCTCAATTTCAATTTGCTTAGGCCTTCTTATCCAACTGCTTATGTTGTCTACACATTTTAAAACAGTGTTTTTTGAGAAATTGAATGCTATGTGCAGCATACTGCTGGTCAAATTAGGAATCGTAAATCAGGAACTTCTGCTGGCACAAAGTCATCTGAACAAGGTGAATCAATCACATTCGCTGATGTCGCTGGTGTTGACGAGGCTAAGGAGGAGCTGGAAGAGATTGTGGTAGGCTGGACTTTCTTCAGCTCATATTCAGCACTTACAACCTTTAGGGCATATACAAGGCTTTCTATTCTATGACAGGCCTTTTATTTTCATTTTGATTTTTTTTATATATAGACAAGTAGTTTTTAATATGCTTATGTTCACTTGCCAGGAATTCCTTCGCAATCCAGACAGATATATACGACTTGGAGCTCGGCCTCCCCGAGGTGTTCTCTTGGTGAGTCATAGCCAGAGATATCTGATAAGTAATACACAATGGTCTTATGATCTCAGGATGAAAGCACATGGTGGTCAGCCAGCAAATACTTTGTAGTTGAGGATATTTGCTTGGAGAAGGGACCAAATATGAGAAATGTCTTTTGGGAATATTTTTGGCTAAAATCCAGCCAAAGTTTTCTACTTATTACATGATCTATGCTTTCTCTTATGTTCATAATCATTACCTTTCAAAAGATGAGATCACTATTGTCTTCGATTGAACTGGTGGTTCTAGGAATTAATTCTTCAATAGTTTTCACTTACATATCGTGTGTGGATTATTTATAGCCAAGTTACTTTTTCATATTAGTATTGTTTTAATTTGAAACATAGGTAGTAAATATCCACTGTTTTATCTTACAGGTGGGTCTTCCTGGGACAGGTAAGACTTTACTGGCAAAGGCTGTGGCAGGGGAAGCTGATGTGCCATTTATAAGTTGTTCTGCTAGTGAGTTTGTAGAGTTATATGTTGGTATGGGTGCTTCCCGTGTGAGAGATCTCTTTGCAAGGGCAAAGAAAGAAGCACCTTCCATAATATTTATTGATGAGGTAAGAATGTGTATTCTTTTATTATTTAGATGTTTGATTAATATTTACTATTCAACCAAGTAAACTTTCCTTTGATATGCAGATAGATGCTG
>CM023942.1:17259445-17280042 GCA_013407115.1 Glycine latifolia | reverse complement strand
GTTTTATGCCACCAATTGAAATTGCATCATGGGTGAATTAGATTTCAGATTTTGGTTTTGGAACTTTTACTCAACTCTGAATGTTGCACTTAAATATAATATAATGATCATGTGAAGGGATAGGTGAAATGGGGATTCTCAGCATCTTGTGCTTCTGCCAACTATGTATACTATAGACTATAGAATATTGATACAAATGACTTTGAACCATTGTGTTTTTGCTAAGCCATGGTGTTCTAATGGTGCTTATTCTTCAGAAAAAGAGAAAGTAGAGGGTGAAGAGCTACAGAAGTGGTTGAGATTGGTAGTTGCACCAACAGAGCTTGCAATCTTCATAGATGGCAAGCAAGGGTCTCTCCTCCCATTACAGGCAGGTTCCTAAACAGTTGAGGATTGTCTATTTATGCTGCCAATGTTGAGTGAAACTTAAGGTATGATTTATGATGTTGGTGGGCTAAAGCCAGTGCAGATATATCTCAAACAGAATGAGTTCACCCTTCCAACCTTGTATATTCCTGTAAGGTGGATTTTGGCATCATTTTTAACGCGTAGCCAACCTTTTATTTAACTCCAAATTCACTCATCCAAAGCCACAGGGGAGAAAGAAAGATAAAGAAAAATACATAGTAGTGCCTCTCACCAATTACATACATATACTGGTAATTGAATTTGTTGTATATTGGCTATTATTTCAGTCATGATGTGGCTGTTTGCAAATGTAATTTGGTGTATAGTTGTATTACATTAACGATTCTGTGACATGTACACGGCTCTGCTATATGCTACACCAAAATGTCTTATCCAAATTGTAACTAACCTGATTAGTAAAGAAGTCCGTTTACAAATTCTCCCCCATCAAACAAAGCAGGACCATTCAACAACTGTATTTTTGTAGTCAGTAAAAAAAAATGGAATGGGAGCTACTATGTTAGAACAGAAAAAACTTAAGAATTGACCTCGTATTTTTGTTGTATGTGCACCATCATCTTTGTCTTCTTTCAGAACTCAAGTAAACAGCTACAAGGTGTAGAGTATTTCTAGTCATTTGTCCTGGTGTGAATGATTGAAAGGAATTTTTGTATCCATATAACAGAGATCTTGTGATATTGGGAGAGAACAAAAATATCTAGTGTTCCATGAATGCAACGTTTTTGTACATTTTTGCTAGAGAAAGAGTTAGCCTGCATCGTGCTTCTGGTGGACCATTGTCCCATGTGGCTGAGTTTCTTTGGAAAGATACGATGTCATATCATATCCATATAATTTATTATGATATCATACTAACACTAACGTTCTATTGCTTTGACAACTAAACATCAAGTGGAGAAATGGAGAACGTGTAGAGCTGCCTAGCCAAAGTAGTGTTAAGAAAAGTTTATAAAACTAAAGAGTGACAAATAGGTGTTGGTAGGTGTTGGTAGGAATATTATTTAAAATTAGGAGTGTCAAATAGGTGTTGGGTTAATCTGCCTAATATGCAAAAAGTAGTGGGCTAGGTTAAGTGATTCGACCCATCAATTTGTCATGACTAACTGGATGAGTTGAAGGCAACACTAATTGACATGTTAGGTTAATTTAACTAAAAGGATTTTGGTCAGTCAGCTTACATAATATAATTAGGATGGGTTGTAATTTTCAACCTACTTTCATTGATGAATCAACATATACCATTCAATACAAGGGAAGAGGGTTGAAAGTCTGTCAAGGTCAATCATAAAAGATTGATTTGAGTTAGGATGGATTGATCCACTTTGTCTCTTTTATTTAAAAAAAATTATTTGATTCTTTCGATTTTATTACAAGAATATAAAAATCAAAGAAAAAATATTGCATTGTGAAAAATATACATTCTTAGGTATGTATAAATCATTAATTTTATTCTTAAATTATCACCTTTAATGGTTAAGTATAGAAAATTACTTAAGTAATTTTTAAAAGTACTAAAAATTATGCTTAGTAATCTTTTAAATATTAATTTTTTTCAAATTCATCTTTAAACTTTAGTAAACCATATTAACTTATAGACTAAGATGGATATTTGAGTGTAAATATTATTTAAATAGTTTTATTATTTGTGAAAGTTTGAATTGGATAATTGTAGCTCAAGTGTGCTCAAGCTAGAAAATGAGGGTCTAAATTGAAGTTTCTTTTTGGAGAAGATGCAAGGAAGTTGCAGAGGATTGCAAAGCTGCGGAATATGTTTAAGCCCAAAATGTTTTGCTTAAACAAACATTTGCTAAAGTGCAAATTTGCACGGATTCTATAAATAGTTGTGTGTTCCTTTTTGGCTGGTTTTACTTGTAAAAACAACTCATTTGTGTAAAATAAGATTCTTCCTTCCATCTTGTTTTTGGATGCTACTCATGAAGATGGGTAGTTAAATCCTTCGTTGTTGGGATTGGATTGTATCAAATCTTATACTTTTATGTATTTTTTTTAAATATTGTTATATATTTTATTTTATCATTCAATGTTAACTTTTTACTTCTATGTTTTATGCTTGTTATGGATTGGTGACCTGTAGCTTAATTTTTAGATGAGATTGTGATTCGAAAATACTTTCTTTATCTTGAACTGTGTTATAATATCCATTAAACCTCATAGCTAGGGATAGGATGAAGATTAATGATTATCTTTTGGTCATTGAGCTTAAAACAATTTATTTGTTAAATATGTAAATGATTGATATTTAATGGAGGAACTTAGATTTTATCACCTATGGAATTAGAGATTGAAATATCATTTTTGAACGATGATGAATATTAAGTTGGGTATCTTATCTTAGTGTAAAGAGAGTTTGGTTTGGTGAAATTTAATCCCGACAATCTTCGTCATTTGAATTCCATATCATTTTATTGAGTGCTTAAAAAAATCCAAAAAATATTACAACTTGTACCTTTGTTTTAATTTATCTTTATTTTGAATGTCATGTTCAAATCATTATTATTCACTTATTAGTTTAGATAGTAAAAACTTGTATTATTTGTTAAGTATTATCAAATCCTTGTGGGAACAATAATTTGTATTTATCGAATAGTACTTGATAATTTGATATACTCGTAAGTGTATTATTTTTTGAGTATTTCTTCCTGCACTATATACTTTTCTACATGCACTATATATTTTCCTTTACTGACCAAAATATCCTTGCTGCAAAGTATTAAGCCATTTTGCTGTTTAATGAATAGTGTGCATCTGAATATTATGCTTGTTGATTTTGTTTTGCTGGTAGAGGCAGTGGTTTTGTTTCTGCATTGAGTGTTTACCTGCGTCAGAGCGTTGGTAGTTGCTGGTGGTGGTTGTTGGTGGCTGGCGGTGGTTGTTCGTGGCCGGTGGTGGTCGTAAAAGGTAAGTTTTTCAAACAGGCTGCCTCGTACGGATTACATAATCTGTGTAAAGCATACGGGTGTATGAATTATACGGATTTTGTAATCCGTATGTGTTTTTAAAAAAAATTGGAAAATTAATTTTAAAAAATTATACTACCATATTAAAAAGTTAATTGTTTACCTCTTGTAAAGTTTGAGGATGAATGAGTATGGATAAATTGGATAATTAGGTATGTTGTGATTGTTTTGGTTAGTATCTTTTTGAAAATTGGATGTTTTAAATGTAAATGTTGTTATTTATGTAATGAAATTTTTTTTGTAATATATATGTATTTGTAATATTTTTATGAGTTAATTGTTGTTAAATATTATTAGTTTGTATAACTTTTAATTGTCCATGTAAGAATTTAATTTGATTTGTGAAGATGGACTATGAAGAGTGGATGTATGAGAGCATGATGTCTGAAGATAACATTATGAATGAAGACATTGAAGAAGAAAATGATGCCCTAGAAAATGAAAATGTTTTAGTTGATTGTTCGGCAGCGTTCAATACATCTCAGGTATTCATATCAATTTGAGATTAGTCAAAGTTGTTCAACGATTCAATTTTAGTTGATTAAAAATTAATTATCAATTTTGGTAGGTGTTTGATTCCAGTGAAGACATATTGAAATGGGCTCGCACAGTTGCATATGAGAATTGTTTTGTAGTTGTGATAATGAGGAGTGGCATGGCAACTAGCAAGCCGGGAACAACATCGTATGTTTTAATTGATTGTGAAAGGAGCGGAAAGTACAGAGCATGGAGAAAAGGTTTGGTTACGTCGACAACTAGCACGAGAAAATGTGAATGTCCTTTTAAGCTACGAGCCAAACCAGTCGCAGGAGGACAAGGGTGGATTGTGAATGTAATATGTGACAGTCATAATCATGCTCTGGCTGGGTCACTGTGTGGTCACCCATATGCTGGTCGACTAATGAAGGATGAGAAAATCATTGTTGGTGATATGACAAGGTCGATGGTGAAACCGAAGAATATTTTGTTAACTTTGAAGGATCATAATGCCAATAGTTATACAAGTTTAAAGCAACTGTACAATGCAAGATATGCATATCGGACCCGTATTAGAGGCAATAATACTGAAATGCAACAATTAATGATGTTTCTTCAACGCGACTTGTATATTCATTGGCATAGATTGAAGGAAGATAATGTTGTACGTGACCTATTTTGGGCACATCCGGATGCAGTCAAATTATGTAATGCATATCATATAGTGTTCTTCTGCATCGACAGTACATACAAAACAAACAGGTACAGACTTCCCTTACTTGACATTGTTGGTGTAACACCCACTGGCATGACATTTTCAGCCGTATTTGCCTATTTAGAGGCCGAGCGTGTTAACAATCTTGTGTGGGCCCTTGAACACTTCAGAGGGATATTTATGAAAAGTGAATTTTTCCCATCGGTCCTTGTTATTGACAGAGGTGCAACTTTGATGAGCGCTGTCAAAACAGTATTCCCTGAGGCAACCAATTTGTTGTGCCGGTTTCACATTGATAAGAATGTGAAGGCAAAATGCAAAACTTTTATTCGACAAAAGAACGCTTGGGATCACGTCATGGGAGCATGGGGGACTCTTGTTGATTGTCGTCAAGATAAAGAATATGGTGATTCCCTTACCAAGTTTGAGATTGCTTGTTCTCCATGGCCAACGTTTGTTGATTATGTAAAAGACACATGGTTGTATTCTCACAAAGAAAGATTTGTAACCGCATGGACAAATAAAGTGATGCATTTGGGGAACACCACCACTAACAGGTAGCCCAAGTTTTTACTTTGTTAATCATTTTTAACTGGTAATGAATATACACATTTTACTAGTATTCATATATGTTTATTACCTGTAGGGTTGAGTCTGCTAATTCGACTCTAAAGAGGCTACTACAGAATAGCGTTGGAGATTTATGTACTGTCTGGGATGCAATGAATAATATGATGAGTTTGCAACATGCTGACATAAGGGCATCTTTGGAACAAAGCATTCATGTCGTTGGTCATGTTTTTAAAATAACATTGTATAAGAGACTGATAGGAATGGTGTCCAGGTATGCGTTAAACCAGATTGCTTCTAAGTATGAACGAGTTCATTACGCGGGCAAAAATCTGTCTCGTTGTGGATGTGCGATGCGAACTACTCATGGTATCCCTTGTGCATGTGAGCTGGCTAAGGTTGTTGTTGGCAGCATACCGCTTTCAAGCGTTCATCTCTTTTGGCGAAGATTAAATTTCTTAGATCAAGGCTTAGATGGGGAGCAAGTTGACATTGACTACGAGATCGAGGCTATTTCCAAGCGGTTTGCCAAGCTTGACATGTGCGGTAAAGTCACACTTAAGACTAAACTAAAAAGAACTTGCATTTCCTGATGAGACTTCCATGAATCCCCCACCTGAAAAGGTCAAAACAAAAGGTGCACCGAAAAATAAGCGCACAAAACATGAAAGATCGACCAAGCGGGATCCGTCTTACTTTGAGTATGTGGATGAATTACATTCGATGCAAAATAGTTGCTCCACACACAAAAGGACTGGTTCGTCGAATGAGCAGACTTATAAGAATACGAATATTCCTTTTCTCCATCAATTTCATCCTTTTATGCACAGATTCATTGTAGACATCACTGATGTTAAAGCTGATGGGAATTGTGGATATCGTGTGATTGCTGCCGCATTAGGTTATGGTGAGGATTGTTGGGCATTGGTTCGTAATCATTTGCTTAAGGAGCTTGTACAATGGTCTGATTCATACATAGCCTTGTTTGGCGGTTTGAACAGGTTTGAGCAGTTAAAGCGTTCACTTTTAATTGATGGTTTTGAGAAGGTAACCAAATTTAAAATATAACGGCTGACATAACATTACCTTTTGTTGTTTTAATCTTTGAAATTCATAAACTAATAGTTTAATTGTTTGTAAAGGTGACTATGGATAAGTGGATGGATATTACGGACATGGGATATGTGATTGCATCCAGGTATAATGTCATTCTTGTATCCCTTTCGCTACAGCAAAGTATGACATTTTTCCCTCTGAGAAGCCAGCCACCGCAAGATCCATGTGTTCATCGCATTATATGTATTGGCCATGTGTTTGGTAATCATTTTGTTAAGGTATAAATTTGTCCTTTTTCACTTTTATTTTATTTGATTAGCCTATTTAGTTTATTGGAAGTTGAAATATTTGTGTTTAATATAGGTCGAGCTCACGCAGGACTGTCCCCTCCCATCTACGACATTCTTGTGGTCTTCTCACTGTTACAACGAAGCAAAGCACTGCCCGACTCATTATGTTCCTCGCATGAGGCTGTACACTTCATACTTTAATTGTACCACTGACCATGTAGATTTAGGAGAATATTAAAAGTCTAGTTGATGGGCTTCATTAATTGATTGTACTTGCTTCATACTTTAATTGTATAACATTTGGTTGACGATAGTCATATATTTTGGTTAATGTTAATATGAAAATGTGCGCTTATAAGTTATGGGGTGCAATTAGCAAATTAAATTCGCAGTAATTACCATTTTGCTCCTATATATGTCTAGTTGGATAATTTAATTGGCCAAAATAATTCTTCAATGCATATACATGACATATAACGGTAGCGGGACAATGACAATACTCCAATTCACATATAACCAATATAGTCAGAAAAACAAATGTATGTAACAACTGTCAAAACTATGTATGTATCTAAAAATCCTCTGGGTAAATACAAAAGTGATCAATGTGTCCCATCAAGGCGTCTCCTTTCCACACCCCTAGCCTGAATGGGTCGCACGTAGACGTTTCCATGCTCGGTAACACTCCGTGCTAATTGCAAGAGGCGAGTGACCTCAGTATGCGCATCTGTACCCAGAGTTACCATATGCATGTCCAACATGTGTTGTAGCCCATCACCAATCCTTTGGCACATACCTTGAAACAATGATGTAGAATACATAATTAGTAATTTATACTTGGCAATGGCAAAAAATAAAAGTATAATATATTCGAGTGGATTGTTTACGGCTTCATGTTGAGGCATCTGAGTGACATCAGTATCTACAGCATGCACATGTGCCACGCCATCCCTACCATCGTCCTGCACCGAAGAGGGGTCCTGCATGGTAGTTGTGACTCTCATCGGATGTCGGGGAGGCTCTCCAGGCTCTGGTGGACGGGCAAATGGATGGGATATCCGATAGAACCATTTCATATAACCACGAGCACACTGGCTAGGATAAGTCACCAAATCGCCAGTGTCTACAAGGTGGTATGAGAAATGAGTCCATCGGTCGTCAATGTCTGCAGGCGATGGAGTCTCAGAGGAGTGCAAGTCAGGGATTTGCTGAACATGGCCAAATTGTCTCATGACCCTCTCCGACAAGTGTCTGATGATATACGGTCCCCACCTCAGGTGCCCTGAAAAGAATGAGATCATCTCGAACTCCCTGTGGCAACGATGGTCCTGATATGGCATCCAGCAAACGTCGTCCAATGTCAACCTATCTAACCAACGTCAATAGGTTGTCACTGGTAAAGCCTTAGAGGCTTTCCACCGACGTGCACGGGGCAAGCTCTCATCGTACTGAGAATCAACAATGACATTTTCGATGGTCGGAAAATGTTCATAGATCCAGCACTGCAGTATGAAATAAGAAATTAATTAATATGGCAATGCTGATGTTTTCGCCTAACACAACTTACTTAATTAAATTATGTATTGTAATTACCTGTAATAATGAGATATATCCAGCAAGGTGCTTCCTGTGATGCTGAGATGCGTAGTTGAGGTTTTCATACATGTGAACCAGAGCGGCTGCACCCCAGCAATACCCTGTCAACTGGTCTAGATCACCAAAAGCGTTCAAGAACACCGCACTAATGTGTGTGGCACTCTTGTTCGCGAATAGTGTGCACCCAACGAGATGGAGCAAATATGCTCGGGCCGCTACAACCCATTGCCTAGCATGACACTTGGCAGCATGTACCTCTCGAAGCCACGATAGTCAAACATATGCCCCATGGCATTGTTCGTCTCAACATGAGCGTCCTCAACTGTGACTTCCAGCATGTCAACCAATAAAGTGATCGCCTCCCCCACGTCAAGTGCGTCATATGTCTGGAAAGCGCCCATAACCGGCAGGTGGAACAAAGACGCCACATCATCTAGTGTGATGGTGACTTCTCCGATGGGCAGGTGAAAGCTGCTGGTCTCTGGGTGTCACCTCTCCACGAAGGAGGATAACAATCTTCTGTCTCCGGTCTTGACTGAGGATGAAATCAACGGGCTTAACCCCATTGAAGCGACCAGGCCTTCAATCTCAGGTGCAGGCGGTCCAAATTTTGCAACTTTCCGTCCATGAGAAGCCAATTTTAACTCAGGACGTTCCTGCGTTAAAATTGCATTGTCAGAGGACATGACATATTCATTTAGGTTAAATTAATTAATATGATTTACGATAAACCTACCTCTCCAGCCCATACTCTATACGCGACATGGTCCTCATAGCCTTTCAAAACCGAACAATCCTCCGGGCCACCTGGAAACCCTTCAGACTCACAAGCTATGTCATCTGGCACATGAATATCACCCTCAACCTGCTGTTCCTGGACCTTAGGTTGCTGACCAACAGCATCAGCTACTCGTCGTCTTCGAACAGACGCGGTAGGCCTACGCCATCCAATGGCTTCCCCTGCATGATCTCCATCACCTGTTCCATCTGGTTGATCTACAGGCCTCCCTAGATTTTTACGCAGGTTTAATGTTTTCACCATATCCTGTACCAATATTACAACAGTATTCAGTTGATGAATTATTCACACATAGTCTTCAAAATAAAAGAACAAATGAAAGAAAACATCAAACTTAAAACAATATCCAAATTCTGCAATAACAATGAATAACACAGGTATACCCCAACACACACGTCATCTAGGTATAATGAATTCGTCATATCAATTCGAGTTAATCGGCAAATTATTCACAATTGGTATTGTAGTTATACAAATTTTGAAGCTGAACAAATGTGAAATTCAACCATGTGCAATTCCATCTAATATTCTTCCTTATCTAAAGAGTTTAAATGAACTGCAAGTAGGAGACTGCAATAATGTTGAGGTAATTTTTGACATGGATGTCACATAGGATGGAGGAACAACATTCCAATTGTAGAAATTGGATTTACAGATGTAACACCCTAAAATTTTAAGAATAAAACAGTCAATTGATGGTTAATATTCAAAATTACTGGGGTGAAATATTAATTAGAGAAAGTACAAAAGATTTAGGGCAAATGACAATTATGTCCCTGAACAATTTCAGAAATGACGAAGATGCCCCTAGGATGAAAATGACAATTTTGCCCCTGGATATTTTTGAAAATAACCAAAATACCCCTAGATATTTTAGTAAGATATTTTAGGATGAAATCCCATAAATACCCTTAAACAAATGGGATAATTACCATCACGTCCCGAGGGTGATAAATGACCAAAATACCCTTTAGGTCAAAAATGCCCAGATGACTTTAGAAATTTTGTGGAGACCTGAAGAATGGATAAAATACTTTTAGATAAATAAATATTAACCTAGAAGGTAATAAGAAATCATCAAATTGAATTCCTAGAAATTTGGAAGATAAGGCTAAAAAGAGCTTAATCTGGACTACTCCAGGTAACAGAAAAAGAGTATGGATATAATCTATGCAGTTTTCCCTTAATTATGAAAGGAATAGGTTGCCTAAATAAGTTAGTTTTGTAATTTTAATAATCCAAGACAAATTGGACCAATAAGAACTTAGAATTTTGTTATTACATGCAATAAAAGGAAAAATTGTTGATTTGGTTATCTAAGAGCAAACCTTGGCTGTGTGATACGCAATCAAGGGAGAAAAAGCTTTAGGAACATCCAAGAATGAACACATGGAAAGTTAAGAAGTCTAGCCATTTCCATTGGTCCATGTGTAAAGAAAAGTAATTAATGCTTAAAAAGACATTTGAAGCAAATTTTATGTTGATTACTTTGGTAAAATACGTGGATGGCTAGGGACATTATTTCGACGATCGCAACGGTCAAAACTTAGATATATAAGATAGGAATATACCCTTAAAATTTTAAGGAAATCCAACGGTTAACGAACCTAGAATAATTATTTTCCAGAAACGGGTTGTGGAAAAATTTAAGAATGAAGAAAAAACACAAAATCCTCCCATCCACAAAAATTGGTGAAACTTATCCTCTAAACCAAGCATTGCACGTATACAATCAAGGAAAGCTTGAGAAGATTCATGAATTAGGACACTTGTACAATGCAAAAGCTTTAGCCAATGGGAGAAAACCAACTAGAAAGCAAGCTAAGATATTTGCACTTCCTTAATGCCCACCATTAAGTAGGAACCGTAAACAAGCTTGGGCAAGGAGGAGATGCACGTGCAAAACAAGACAGCCAAGGAAAAGTGTGGAATTTCATGATTTAGGCCACTTGGAACATGAAGAAAGGCTAGCCAATGAAAACTAACCACATGGAAAGTTAGTAATCATCATCCTTGGATATTTTTAAGCTTAGCACCTTATAAAAAGGTGTAGGACCGAAAATTTGGGCAGCTCTAAGAGAGCTTGGCCGTGCAAGCCTCACACCAAAAGTTTTCCATTTTATTCCTTTCCAAAACACCTTTTACCTAAAACAAAATCAAGACCTACATGCTTAGAAGTTCACGTGGAAACCAAGGATCTTAAGGAGCAAGACTATTCAATTTCAAAGGAAGGAAAGTTGTCCAAAAACGTAAGGAAGGCAAAGGTATGGGGAAGTTTATGATAAGCTAAGTTTGAATATAAATTATGATTTGATTCTTATGTGGTTTCATGAAGAACTAAGCTTTGTAGACTAAGTGTTTGATGAAATGCCTAAAAAACTAAAGATTGCTATATAAAAAGTTATTTGATGAAGTGACTTGATTCTAGTTAATGATTGATTGGTTGAATTAATAACTTGAAACTAAGAAGGTTAAGTAGCCTAAATTTACATGTGTTATGATTATTTTGAAGAAGAAAGATTGTTTAGAATTATAATGAAACATTTTACTAAAGTTAAGATGTTTTATATTTTCTAGAGTATATATGCTTTAATAAAAGTGTTTTATAAATCTTTGAGCCATCTATTTTATACTAGAATCTTATTAAACCATATGAAGATTTATGCTTAGGTAACTATCCACTTAAATACTAACATTATATTTAAGAAGAATGAAAGTTTAAGACTTAATGAATTTTAATGGAATATTTTGTTATCCTTGGTATGTTGACCGAAATTTATAGGTGATTTCTTGAACTTGTAGATTTGTTCTATTTCTCTCATTCAAGTTAGAATCATGATTATTGTAAAAAAAAAATAATAATGAAGAAGACATAGCTTTCTTTATATGTTTTAGTGAAAATCAAGTTTTTACAATATGAAAAATAAAAGGTTTCAAAGAAATAAATCTAATTTATATCATGGTGATCGTATGTTTTTGTAATGTTTTGTGATGATGGAATGATAGATGTGTTGTGTAATATGCCTATTTTATATGATGATTGTATATGTTATTGAATAAACCTATTTATTGTGTCTTGGAATATGTTGATCTTTGATGAATATAAGACACAAAATGAAGAATAATATTGATGATGATATATGATTTATCTTGAAGACTTTGTGAAGATTGGACCATGGCTATATGCTTAAGTGTTGTATAAAGCTTCATGTGATGATTAAAAGAAGCTTACGTGTTGTTTAGTAAGCATATACCATGAGTTGTTAAAGATGTTGAATTTTGAAGTATATAAGATGTAAGATGATAAAAAAAGAAAGATATGTCATACATGCATTTTCATATGCACATGCCTGGCGGGGGCTAGACCGTGTTGTTGTTATTGTTGTTGTTGTTGTTGTTGTTGTCAGATAGCTAAACTGAGTCCACGCGTTCAAAGGTGTTATGAACTTGGGGGTAGTTGAGACAGGGAGGACCACACCACCATGATGATCACATAGGTGGAGGTGACTATCCTACGCGCCCCTGGGCTACCCCGACTGGTTGGATAAGTTTATTTGTGCCACCAGAGTGGGTGAGGCTATCTTGACTGTGGCCACTGATAAAAGAGATAACCTGAGATCTCAGGCATGCATCATATAAAGAAGATAAGCATGCATTACATACATCCCATGTTGAGTATGTGGAATAATTATTCATTGATGCATATGTGGTATGTTGAAGATTTGATCTGTGTGCTGGGAATAAATCTGTGGATAAAATAAGTTTGTTATATTTATTTTATTCAAACTATGTTTATCATAAACTTACCCTATTTTGTGTCTGTGGTTGACACCTGTGATGACCCCAAATTCATTTGGGCGAGCAGAAAAGCAGGAAAAGTCTAGAAGAATTATAAAAGAAAGATGATGAAGATATGTTGATGATTTGTAATAAGTTAAATTCTTTGTATTTCATGATGGCTTGTACTTGGACTGTATTGATGGACTGTGCGATATTCTGGACTGTTTTGATGAATTGTAATTGTATGAAGCGTAGTGAGAAAGAATTCGCTTATTTGAAGCAATAAGAAAAAGAAATTTTCATGAAATTTATAACTAAACTCATTTTAATACATAAGGGATATGAGATTTTATCTAAAATCAATCAACCACGAGAGAGAGTAAAGAGAGGCGTTACAACAGAGCCTACCAACACTTATGCAGGCGTCGAAAGGGAATGGTAAATGAACTGATAGCTTACAAAATCTGCAAGCAGTGATTGTTGCAGATTGTCAAAGGCTGAGAAATGTGTTAACAATCTGCCGTGGCCAAAAATCTTAAGAAGCTTCACTCACTTTCCATTAGATCTTGATTGAGATTGTTAGAAATTGTTAGAAAGGAAGAAGACGCAGCAACAACAGAGTTTGTGTTCCCATATTTAACTACACTGTGTCTTTTTAACCTACCAGAACTCATTTGCTTTTACCCAGAACCATTCACTCTAGGATGCCCTGTCTTAGATGAATTAAATGTGGTAGGTTGCCCAAAGTTGGAGCTATTTGAAAGTGCTAACAGACAACCCGTTTTCTTGGATCTAAATGTATGTAACATGCAATTTGCAACTTAATTTAAATAATGATCAAACTAAAATAAGTACTCAGAAACAAAACTAAAGTATTCCATATCCCAGGTATCTTGCAAGAACAAGTATTCCAATTTGTGTTATTCGAAATTCGACATAATTCGACAGAACACAAATACATAGCCCAGATATCTTGCAAGAACAATAAGTATTCAAATTGCAAGTGCAAAAACTAAAATAACATCAAGGAAACATCAACCTTAAAACAAATGTCAAACAATAATCCTCCAAATTAAAAACACCTCAAATCAATATTCCGCATCACATTTACCAATTTAGTTGATTGTACATTCTCAGATTAAACATAATAATATGAAAAAGGTTAGGCAATTCAGGCAATTCATCAAAGAATTTTAAAATTGGGGGCCATACGGATTGTCCAATCGGTATGAACCCCAAATCCCCCTTACGGATAGCCTAATCTGTATCATCCCCACAGATTCCTCAATCCGTATTCAGCCAATGACACCAAACGACACTCACCAGTCACTGTATCGTAAATCGACGACGCAGCCCAACGAGTATCACAAACCACCTGCAACTCCAACAACCACCACGCACCGGAGCAATGGCACCACCGTCACACCACCACAGAGAAGAAGAAAGCACGAACAGAGAACACAGAGAAGGTCGAAGGCACGATAGCTGGTGCAGGAAGAAATTTTTGAACAATTTTAAAATGTAAACCTAACTTAATAATGCACAAGGGTAATTTTGGTAATACACTATTACAATATAGTGTATGTAGAAAAGTTTATAGTGCAGGAAGAAATACTCTTATTTTTTTCTCTTAAAAAAAGCTTATTGAAGGAACCTATCATGAGTATCATGGGCTATCAAGAGTTTTTTTTTTTTTTTGTCATTATCCACTTCAAATTTCATGTGTTGCTATTTTCATTTTTTTAGTTTCATTCACCGTTCTATTCTACTTTTTCACTAACTTGAGTGATTTCAACACTCAAATTTTTCTGTACGTGACATCAATATATTAATATATTACTAATATATAAATAAAATATACTTGCATGTGACGTTCATATTGACTAAATTATATATGTGTGTGACTTTTTCAAATAATAAATCTGTTTTTATTTTTAAAAGTTATTTGTAAACGACAATATATAATAATTTAAGCATTTGAATATCTTAACGTTTTGTGATATTTTTTAATGTACTTGGTGCATTATTGTGATCCCGTTTTAAATTTAAACACTCGTTTAGAGCACTATAATTATAAAATTTAAAAAATATATATTTGAAATGAAATTATAAGCAATTTTCGTGGAAAGAAAATAACATAAATGATAAATTCTTTGACATCACACACAATAAAAATAATTTTATTATTTGAATTTCAAAACTAATATTTTCATAAGTAAATTCAAACTATCTTAAAAAAATTAAATTTCGGGAATAATTATTTTTTTCTAAAGAAAATAATTCAAACTATAATGTTTACTACATAAATAAAGTATGAACAAATTATAATAGCATTCTTAAGATTTTGTCAAATTACACAAAATATTTTTGTTTATTTAACTTCTGGACAAATCTCTTCAAATTGTTTAAAAAAATATTACACGAAGACTTCATTTTACCTAACACACACTCCTTTGAGGTTTTAAAAAAATATTATACATGTATCCTTGAAAGGGAGGTCATTGTAAGAATAAAAAAAAATATATTTTGTATAATTTAACAAAACTTCAAAAGATGTCATTGTAATTTAGTCAATAAATATTTATCATTTATATTGTATATAGTTATTATTAGTAAAAGAGAAACACGATATGTCTTGTTGCCTCAACTGATTAATAGGTTATAAATAAAATAAATAAATAACTCAGTTTCACTCTAAACTTTGAAATTTCAACAATGTATACTACTTCATTAAAATTGGCTCTCAATTTTCACACTGTTAGTGAAAATAAAAAAAAAGTAATTAGATAAAATAATTGTCTTAAAAAATTCAAAGAATTTAACAAAATATATGTCTAGAAAATATTTTGTTATGCACTATCATGTGTTAACATTAAACTCTTTTAGAGAAAAAGAATTATGCACTAACAAATTTGTTATATAGTCATCCAATTATAATTCATTATGATAAATTTGTTAATTTTTAAAATAATTCAAAAGATGATATGTGATTGTTTTACATCTTTAATACATACACATTGAATTCTATTTTTTTTATAATTATTATTTTGAACAATTTTTTTAGATCTCTAACAAAAATAAATATATACACTTAAAATAAATTAAATGAAGGCTAAAAGGTATTTGTTGGTCCTCCCATTTTCTTAAATATGCTATTTTAGTTTATTTATTTTTTAATTGAGACATTCCATCTCCTTTTAAAAAGTTCACAATTTTAGTCTTTCATTTTTTCATTCTCCACTTTTAAAAAAATTATAATTTTAGTCTTTAGACCAATTTTAAATGTTTATTTATGTACTATGTAAATGTTGATAGACATGTATATATTATTATCTAAATGATAATTTTTTAAACAATTTAATTACTAATTAAATTAATTTATTAAAAAAATTAAAAAATACACAATCAAGTATGAAATGAAATTGAAAAAAGAAACTAAAATTATAATTTTTTTAAAAGTGGAAACAAAAATTCTCAATTAAAATATAAGGGGATTAAAATTGCATATTTAAAAACTAATATATCTCAATTAAAAAATAAAAAAAATAAGTGAAAAAAAAATTACATTTTAACCTAAAAAAAAACATAGATGCTGATTTTTTCAGCAGAAAAAAAAAACGCTTAATTTAATCTAGAAAAAAAATTAAAAAGCAAACACTAACACGGTGCATGTGCATCAAATATCAATTTCAACACTAACACCAGAACGTGAACATCGAAATTTCACGCGCAAAATGGCAACTGGGAATTCTCAAGTTTATCACGAAAGGCAAAGGTTACAGTTCTGTCTCGTGCACGCTCTCAACTCCCTTTTTCAGGTGCTTTTTCTCTTTCCCTATCACTGTTTCTTCAATTTCTTTCAGCCCTATCAACGAATACCCATAATGTTTAAATTCCCAATTTTGTTTCTTTTTTCATAATTTCCTCGATTGACCTTTCCTTCTGCTTCTGGGTCTATTCAATTTCCCTCCAATTAGCAAAAGGACGCTTTCACTCGAGCAAAATTGAATGCAATTTCCGAAAGACTCACACTTGAAGACTCCAACAGTGAAACTTGGACCCCACTATCTGTCCTTTTCAAGCCCCATCACAACGTGTTGACTGGAAACTATGATATAAATGTTCTAATTGCTGCTTTGGAAGAGAAGGGAAAGAGTGTGGCGTGGCATGATCGTAGAAAGGGGGCATCTTCCATTGATGCTGATGCACCTGAGGATGTTTTGATGGGGTTTGTGATCAATGTGGCAGTGACAAGGTTTGCTGGGTTTTGGAGAAGTAGGCACTGGATTGCATTGAGGAAGATTGACGGGGTTTGGTATAACTTGGACAGTGACCTTACTGCCCCTCAACCTTTTTTTGATAATGATAAAGTTAGGGAGTTCTTGGATTCAACATTGGCCCATGGTGGGGAGGTTTTGATTGTCATGAATGAGAAACAGTCTTGAAAATTATTGAAGTAAATGTTTGTTAACTCTCTGTCATTTGGGGTAACTTTTTGTGTGTGTCCATGTTATATAGTGTTTAATTTATCAGCCAATGTTAGTTGTTAGTTTGTGTGCGTTCATGTATATAGTGTAAGACTGATAGTATTTCAATGAAGATTGTAGCTTCATTCATCCTTGTGTCTCTGATGATTTTTTCATAACTTTTGTTTTGTGAATAATGCTAAAAATTGCTTCCAGAGGATGTTCTTTATAATAGTGTGTTGTTAATGCACTGATAAATACAAGCTTCATTGTGTGTCTTTGATCTGCACTGCACCTTTGAATTATTAGATACTGTTTGATTCTGAATGAAGTTGGAAGTGATAGTGTATAAGCATTTAGGCTCAGCATGTGGATATTTTTCTCAGTACTGGGGAGCCATTGCTTATCATTAGGCAAGGTTTCTTTATTGATTTTCTGAATTTTTGGGACAAATGTTTTTCGTCTTTGAACTGTTGTAAATGCAAAAATTGCTACGAAAACAATTATTAATTGTGGAAAGAGACTGCTGACTGCTGTATACATCAGCATTAGGTAGAGTTACTAGCACAAAAACTAACTTTAAACATTCATTGTACCCTAATTCATGATGGTTTTTGAATGATACATGCATCTTTACTCACAGTGGAGCATATCTTAGGAGAGTATACTATAGAATATAGATTCCTCATTTACTGTTGTAAGAAACTAGTATTTTCATTTATGTATGTTGCATAGGTTAAAGTGGGATGAGTGTAGATCCTGGCATCCTGCTAAAAAAAATTTCTTCGTTGTTTTGGTTTTGTGGCTGTGGAAACCGCTTAGTGTGGTATTTTTTCATATAGGCATATACATATTTATCTTCATAGAACAAAAATGTCTCCAGATCTTTGTTTAATAACCACATATGCTGTAGGCAGATATGTAAAAAAAATTTCAGTTATTGTCTACAAGCTCTTATAATGACATCCTCTTGGTATTGATTGCCCCATGATTTTGATTCTTAATGAAAGCAAGTTACCAAATAGCGCTGGTTTTTAGCTATTAGCAAATAGCATCTAACCCATCGTTGGCTACTTATTGTTCAATTCTAATTGATATGAAAGACTTGGCTTGTCTAGTAGATAGTGATACAACGTGTCTTTTCTGTCTCCGCGCGCCATGCATCAGTTATTGTACAAGATCATCAAAAGCAAATGCAAAAAAAGATCAAATTTCTGGAGGATTAATCTGAAGTGGGGGTTTTACTTGTAATATTTCCGAAGTCCTGGGTAAGAAAGTCATAGTGATGCTCTCGTTTTGTAAATAACAGCTGGTACAAATTTAGAGTCAATTTGGATAAATTTTCCAGTTAGTATATATAAAATGAATCAAAGAGGTAAAAATATTAGTATATGAAAGCTTTTGAAACTTATGTGAGAATGTTAAGTCATTTTGTCTCCTTAATTTTTTTTTTATTTTCTTTTTAAGTACTTCTAAACTATATTCAAACTAGAATCCTAATCATTAAAACATGTTTCCACTCAATTTCATGATTAACAGATTGAGTTATTAAATCATTTCAACATCTCAGTGGAGAATATCAAACTCTTGGCCATTTCTTTTGGCATGGGGTCCACTTGTAGCCATATTAGCTTATAATTTGCTGATAAAGGGCAGATGGGTAACTCACCTCGTATATTTCTTTTGCTGCATGTTGTTCTAAGGAGCTCCGATGTGGTCGAAAGTTTTACACCAAAATGTCATTTCAATGAGTAGAAAATTTGATGGTGGCTTTAAATCGTCAAACTCAACAGCATGCTGGATGATGATCTTTTTGCTTTCTTTCAGTCAAAAGATCCTGGATATCATATTTTATTTCTAACTTTCCAAGTTTCACACCGTATTTTTATTTTAAACTTTCTAAGTTTCACATTTACTAAAAAGTTAGAATTATATCTTATATGTTTGCTATTTACACATTTTCATTACACCATCGTTTTAGTCTATATTCAGTTGTTAATAAAACAAGAAAGTACACACATTCTTACCCTTTGTCTTCTAAAGCAATGTGCTAGCATATCGAGTATTTTAATACTCAAATATCATTTCTTTTTCCAATGCTAAGTGAAGATCCATCATATCATGTCAACTTGTTCACACTGGATCACTGGATCCTATTCTTTAGAGATAAAATATTCAGCAACTCGGTAATTGGCTGTCTTGTTGCAATTGGAGCCTTTGAGTAACGAAATAAGGAATAACAATGGAGCAATCCTAGTGGTGGTTTTGAGAGCATCTTCAGAGAAATGAGTGAAAGAATATTGCCCCCACCTTGCTCATATTTAAAAATGGTTTTCTTGCTCTGATGAATGATGACTAAATTACTTTATACTAAAAATATTCCTGCTATCTTTGATTATACTAATCTTAGATACCGCTTCTTTCTCCATTATATGGAAAAGCTAAACGTGTGCTCTGCAAAGTCACAGGGCGGCACTGCAACTGGAATAGAAAGTAATAAAGAGGGTTACTGTATCTCCAACTTCCTACACCTTTAATATGCCACTTTTCTCACCGCTTTAGTGCATGTTTAGTTCTCCTTTATAAAATAGTGAGGCAAAAGTCATTTTGTCTGACAGGTTAAAATTCTTAATTTTGTTTTTTCCGTTGAATTTGCATTAAAATGCATGTTGCAACAATTCTAATTGCAAACCAAATATGCACTTAATCCAACTATGTGTCACTTATAAATATACATATATAAAATGCGTATCAGGTGAGAAATATTAGCGCAACAGGAGTAAATTTCAACCATATAATTCAAACAAATGCTTTAGATTAAAACTAATTAAAAAAAATATAGACTATCCATATATTGGTGTATAATCAAAATTTACTTCATTAGATATATCTCCCTCTATATATGACTAGGAGAGTAAATCAAATGAAAGCTAATAGAAGGAAATCAAGAATAGTTTGTCTATTTGTTTAATCTAACTAATCTCATCTGGTAAAAAAGACTTTGGTTGTTGTTGTAGCTGTTTCCTTATACTTTTACACAGTTCTTTCATGATAAAGGTACATACGATAAATACTGAGAGACTTCTATAAATGCTTGTTTTTCATTCACATGAGAACCTCCTCATTCCACAGTTCCCACCTCTCTAAACTCTGCTTCCAACTTCCCAAGTCTCACCTATAATTCCTTTCAACTTTCAGTAACATCACATACCACAGTCTCTCATATCGCTTTCTCTTCTGAATATAATGCTATCATCATCCAAGCAAGAATAAGCAACAAAATGAGTCACAGTGGCTACATCAATGAGAAACAAGGCTTGTCCTTGAGACAGAATTCCAATAGGAAATCAACCAGAAATGGGCAAGTGAAGAGCTGCATGTTCAGGATTCCTTGGCAGTCTGAGACCTCTCCCATTGAACTTGTGAAGGATCTTGCAGAAA
>CM023942.1:17223866-17239445 GCA_013407115.1 Glycine latifolia | reverse complement strand
TTAAAATGGTGTAGGAGAAATGTTGATGGTGTAGAAAGCTGATGCCTCTGAAGTTTTATGGCAAGTTCAAAGCTTGAAGCTTTTGATCCAAAACAATAATGGAACATCATCATTTCAACACATATCAATATATATCATTTGAGCACATCAAAATAGGCAAGATGCCACCCTAAAACACATTTTACAGAGACAAAAAAAATCACAAAGAACAAAGCTTTAAGCATCAAGGAAGCATTTTTCATCATTAACAAATCATATAGTTCCTAAAAGAGCCTGGTAAAACTAAGTAGAGCAAGAATGCCAATTCTTGAGCGCATCGTTGGATGAGGCACCATACTTCGCAGGCCAATAATCTATTTTATTTCCTTACCTCAAAGTATGAATGAAAGAAATATTACAGTCCAAGGAAACAAGACTCTGGATGTTGTTGACCAAATTAGGTGCAAGAGGATGAGTATGAAAAGGGTCTCCATCATTGACCAACTTGAGAGCAAGCTTCGAATTTGAGTTCCGCAGATAACAACAGTAAAGCCCCTCTCCCAAGCTACTGTTAGCCCCTTCCAAATTGAGACAAGCTCGGCGTTTAGGTTAGACATGAACCATGATAGCTAGAGAATCCTTGAATCCAATGTACATGCTAATTTTTTTAAGATTCCACCAACACCTGAGACATTTAGGTTTCCCAACGAACTGCCATTCATGTTTAACTTGATAAATAATTTTTGGTTGAGGATGAATCCATCAAATTATCATTAAGGTTCTATTTGTGTTGTTTACAATGTTTTTAATGACTAAGAAAGAGAGTCTAGAGTGAAAAAAAAACATAAAATTGAGTAAGAGAAATGAAGAAAAGAGAAATTATAAAACAATATTATAAGAATATAGTAACTCTACAATATCATTTATCTTTTCTCCAAATGCTATTAACAAGTTTGTTGATCAATATAAAAATAAAATAAAATTTCCATGTTACTTTCTTATGCCTAAAACATGGCATTGATAACTAGCCAAATATAATATTTATGTTGCTTATTATCTAATTAATGTATATGTCTATAAAGGTACCACTATATTGCAAATAAATGTTTATGAATGTCGACCACCATAACGTCTTTGTCTTTGCTGAAATGAACTTAATGCATCTACAAATTCATCCTTCCCAAAATCTGGCCAGAGTTTCTGATTGAAATAAAGTTCTGTGTAGGCTAATTGCCACAACAAAAAGTTACTCACTCTAAGCTCGCCACTAGTCCGTATTAGTATATCAGGGTAAGGAAACTCAGTACAGTTAGTTTCCAATTCTTGTTCAATAATGTTTTCATTGATGTCATCCAAGTGAAGATGACCATCTTTGACTTTCTTGGCTACACTTTTACATGCTTGCACAACATCATATTTGCCACTGTAGCTCGCTGCCACAATAAGTTGAAGTCTCGAATTATGTTTTGTATCCTCTTCTACACTGACTATCATTCTTTTTAAAGACTCAGGCAACTTTGATGAATCTCCAATCACAGATATTTGAATTCCATCCCTATAACAAAACAAAAATTATAAGAATGACAAAAAGAAGTTCATCAAATATTACTTGATATGGTTAATTGTGTTTATAATCCAATTTTTTTTTTAGTGAATCTGGTTTTGTTCTTCCAAAAATTTTAAAAAATAAAAACATTTTGATCTTTCATATTAAAAAAAAAATACATTTTTAATCTCTCCAATATACTATTTAGAGACTAACAATTATTTTGAAGAAAAAAAAATAGTCCATCAAATTTAATGCTTAAAGATTAAAAACATATTTTTTTTTAAAAAATTAAAGACTAAAATATTTTTTTAATTTATGAGACTAAAATGAATTCTTTTCCATTTTTAAAAACTAAAATTATAATTAAGTCTTGCTGGATATAAGGAAGAAAAAAAAGAAGAAGAAGAAATATCTCTTTACAGTCAATGTCAAGTGTCTCCGATATGTATTATCTTTGAATGAACATCTTATAAGAAGATTGTGTTTCTTGTAAAGTTCCTA
The DNA here is from genome assembly GCA_013407115.1 of Glycine latifolia. Lineage (NCBI taxonomy): Eukaryota > Viridiplantae > Streptophyta > Magnoliopsida > Fabales > Fabaceae > Glycine > Glycine latifolia. The sequence continues at coordinate 17,237,416 of CM023942.1, read as the reverse complement.
AAATGACGTAATGCAGAGGAAGAAAATTCTAGAAAGTGGAAACAAAACCCGTATCTACTCTATATAATATTTGGACAGCAAAGAAAAAACATAGGAAATAAACAAAGTAGAACCCTCCGTCTACCAAGATCATTTTATGTTGTATAGTGACACTTCTTAAGCCTTTTGAGGGATTCTTTTTCTTAAATTAAACCTGTCTAGCATAAGCTAAGAAAAATAATACTGCCGAGCTAGACCAAACAACTTGTAGCTAATTTTGATTTTAGAAATTTTGAATATGAAAGTTTTAAATATATCTATTATCACTATGAAACTTCATTCAAAATCTTCAATTTTTTTGCTTGGAAAAATTCTAAAACAAATAATAAGGATTCAAAATAAAATGCTGTGATGCCAAGAAATTCAGTAAAAATATTCCCTTAGATACCCATATATATCAAAATGGATTGACATGTGTCATTTTTCGTTAAAAAATAAAATTTTTTTATTTATAAAAGTCAATAAATCTATTATAATAATTTGTGATTAAATAATAATATAAACTTATTTTTTCATTCCTTACTTAAAATATGTTTAATTTATCACAAAAGAAATGAGAAGAAAGATTATATATTAACTATAAAATTGTCATTCAATTAGAGCTTATTATATATGTTAAATTTGTTGATTTTAAAAAAAATCTTAAAAATTATATGAACAGTAATGAAATGATAGAATGCAAGTACATGACACATTAAACTTTTATATAAATATGAAATCTAAAATATAAATATCAATTTTGTATGGTTCTTTTTTATTTAATTTTATTGGATCACAGTCACAATTATCTTTAGCCAACTTTTTCATGCACTCAATTCAACGACAAAGAAGTTTAGTAAGATTATTACCTCTTAAAAGCTTGAACTTCAGAGTTGATTGTTGTCTCAAACAGCCTCATCAAGAAATCAACCTCCACCTGCACACCACCACCACAGATAATACTACTCATAAATAAAAAAATACTAACTACACCACGATAATGCAATTGCACTTGGAAACATGAAAAGACAAGAATGACCTTGGGTCGAACCCAGTTATCGGTTGAGAACGCGAAAACCGTGAGAACCTTAATCCCCCAACTGCTACACAGCCTCACCATTCTCCTCAGCGACTGCATCCCCGCCTGATGCCCCGCCGACGGCGGCAGCCCCTTCACCTTCGCCCACCTCCCGTTCCCGTCCATTATCACTGCCACGTGCTTCGGCATCATCTCCGCTGCGAGTTCGGCCGGAAATGGCTCTGGCGACTCTCCGGCGAACGAGACTCTGTCATCGCGAAGTGTCACGTCAGCGTGGCACTTAGCGGTGGCGGAGCCGCTCTTGGAGAAGATAAGTCCCCGCGTTTGGGAACGGTCATGGAAAGGATAATAACGAGAATAAGAAGAGTAAGAGGGTGGCGTTTTAACGAGAGGAATAGGGAGTCTTAACGAGAACATTGTATTTTCTGAATAGGGATACGGTTATCCCGGTTTGGCAAATTCACCACTGGAATGTGAATAAGGGATTGTTATTTATTTGTTGCCACTTGCCACTGCAAAATTCTGAAGGGCGTTTTCGTTTATAAAGAGGACATGTGCGAGCGAAAGTGAGAAAATATGGTTTTCGACACATACTACTAGTGTGGCGACAAAACGCTGCCGTATCGAAGCACGACTGGTAAGTGCGAAGGGTTATAGTCGGCTGCTTGCTTGGGCATCTCAACCTACCAGAAAAATAAATTTAAATTGAAACGTTTAGTGAGTTTTATTATAATTTTCTTTATAATTTCATAAGATAATTCTTTTATATTTTTAATCAGTGTAAAAATTGGTGAGGTGTAGGGGTAAGCCCGTGAGCATGATTCAACCCGCCCCACTACTCAGCTTGATACTATACGTTGATTTGGATGTGTTTGAATTTTTTAAAATAGAATTAGTGAATCTTTTATGATGGTGATAATTGATAAATAACTATAAATGAACCTTAGGCATGAGTACATTTTTCCTTCAGTTTCTTTTTTGTTTTTTTTTGCTGACTTCAAAAATTAGGAGGATGAGGAGATGACACTGAGTTCAAGACAGAAAAAATTCTCAAATTCAAAAAACACTTAAAAATATACTTATATTAATATCATTTTAAAAAGACGAGTAGGACTTCATATTTGTGATCTATCAAATATAAAACTTATCTTATTTCATTCGACCAATTCTTAGGATTCTTTGTACAGCTTCTAATGTCACAGCCAAATTAATTTTAAGTACAATATTATTAACTTTAAGAACTTAAAAAATGTAATGAAATCTTGAACACCCATATTAATCACTTTGGAACTAATTCACTCAAAATATTTATTTCAACTACTAATATCCCAAATTTGTTAGTAGAAATTTAAAACTCGTTAATGATCCAACACTAATAACAGGGGAATAGCTCATTTATATTAAAATAACCTTGTAGGTAGAAGAGTTTAACATTAAAAAATAGAGACGAGTGTAGTGCCATATAAGCATTTCTCAAGTAATAAAAGCATAATTTACAAATAATAAATAACGTTGATCTATTGGTAAATGTATCAAATTCAGTAAGTAGTCAAATGATGAGAAAAATATTTTTTTATTGGAGTCACAATACTTAGCAAAAACCACACCTTTCATTATTTAGACTAATTAATCTAACAGTTGATGCATGGTTGTAAATGGAAAATAGACGAATTTTGATAGAAAAATAGGCTATAAATTGTAGAAAATGATTTGGGACCTAGTAACATGCACCCCGCTATTTATTTTCTTATATGTATATGTAAATAATTATTATGAAAATGATTTTAAACAATTAATTAAATAATAGTGATTTGGAAATAGGAGTATGGATATCAAAATTGGATTTTCATAATTAAATATTTTTTAAAAAGCTTAAATATTTTTTCCCTATAATTTAGTGTTTTTTTTATTTTTGTCCTTGTAAATTTTATTTTTTGTTTTAGTGGTTACTTAATGTGTTTGCTTTATTTTTTTTATCTTTATAGTGTTTAGCTCTTTAAGGATGAAAAGCAAAACAAACACATTTTATAAAGACTAAAATAAATATAAAAAATTTACAAGAACAAAAATAAAGATAATACTAAGTTATAGAAACAAAATGTACATAAACCCAAAAAAAAATGCATTCTATGGATTATTGAAGTAGGCATTGTTTTGTGGTGCACAAGTCTTTTTTTTTCCTTATGAGTCTCTCTTTTGTTAGGTAGGCTTTTGTGCTCACAATTAGGGATAAAAATAGGCCAATAGTCTTTCAGGGACCCATGGTCTGATCTGGTTAAGGCTTTACTTGGTCTGACCTATTTATTAAAAATGACAAATTTGAGTTTTCTAAAAAGCATTTTTAATTAAAAAGGTCAATATGTAAACTTTAAAAAAAGCCTCAAAGCCCACTAAGCCTAAATAGTGGTCATTTGTAGCTTATAAGAAAAACATGTATATTATGCTAATTTTTTACTTTTAATTATTTGTTTTTATTTAATCAACTTTGTATATAGACTTTTAGATCAGACCAAACCTTCATACAGGTTAAGCTCAGCCTTAGTAAAATATTTTTAACATGCAACAAATCAGATTTAAGTTTAGTTATAATGATGCGGTCAAGCTTAGATCTGTCAAAGTCTGATCTGACTTATTTTCATCCCTACTCACAACCCAATAAGGTCTAAAAGTTGTATTGCTATATCTAAAAACCTAATTATTCTTTTCTTCTACTCTTTCTATAAACATGTGTTGATACTATAGAATTGTGGCAGGAGATCCCATAAAAATTACCACCACATTGTGAAGGAGGAATTGGAGGTGTGTTTTCGTGCGTGCCATCTTTTTTCCTTTGCTGTATTTATTTTTCTTTTAAGGTAAAGGGGAATGGGACTTCTCATTGTTAGAATTAATGGCATTAGCCATGGGTAGAAGGGTTACCCCAAACCCTCAAAGAAATTAGATTTTATATTTTTTTATGATTGGACAAGTTGTAAATACTCTGGAGTACTTGGATTATGTAATTAAATTGTTGATTATGATGATCTGAGTTTTTCTTTTTTTATGTTCTTGAGTATTACAAATCTTTTGACTTATGATGCAATTGTATGAAATTTGTAATTATGATATGTTGTTTTTATCTTAAATTGGTTTAATTAGTGTTAGAAATTGCCCTAAATCTTTGAGGTATGTTTTTGTATGTTTGGGATCCTTTGAGAAGCGTTGGTTTAAGCAAAAATTCAGCTACATAACATAGGTCATCTAAAGAGACATCTCAACATAAAAAATCTACATGTTACCATATATATTATGAGATAACATTTTTTTAGACTCTCTAATTCAATAAATATTATTTTGGCCCCTCTTACTATAAAAAAACCGCTACAATTTGTGTATCTAAACCACCAAAAGTATATCAAGAGGAACTAAAAAACATATTTTTGAAATTAAGGGAACAAAAAAAAGCTAATTGAAATGTGGGAGACCAAAAATCAAAAGTAAACCAAATTGAAATGACTAAAAATATATTTAAACCAAAAAATAATTGTCTTTGCATGTACGTTGCTTTCTTATGTCTAAAACATGGCATTGATTATTACACAACTACCAATATTTATTTTGTTTATCATTTAATTAAAAGAAATACTAATAACACATTCTCTAACACACTTTTTTGAAGACACTTTCAATAATTTCAACTAACATGGATCCTGACTAATTCAAAATTAGGTTAAGAGGTAAATAAAGTCTAACCACAAATTATTTTGTTAAAGATCAAACTTTAATAATATTCGAATAATTCAATATTAAGTTCAACTTATTAACCACCTGTATGCAATCATTTGGTTAATAAATGTATATGGTATGACTTATATATGAAGGTAATCCCTATATTTCAGTAAAAATGTTTTATGAGTATCGTCCACTATACCGTCTTTGTCTCTGCTGAAATCAACTTAATGCATCTACAAACTCATCCTTCCCAAAATCTGGCCAGAGTTTCTGATTGAAATAAAATTTTGTGTAGGCCAATTACCACAACAAGAAGTTACTTAAACTAAGTTCACCACTAGTTCGTATTAGTAGATCAGGGTAAGGAAAGTCAGTACACTTAGTTTCCAATTCCTGATCAATAATCTCTTCATTAATGTCATTCAGGTGAAGATGGTCATCTTTAACTTTTTTTGCTAGACTTTTACATGCATGCATAACATCATATTTCCCAACGTAGCTTATTGCCAGGATAAACTGAAAAATTTCAAATTATGTTTTGTATCCTTCTCTGCTCTAGCTAATAGATACCATTCTTTGTAGAGATTCAGACAATTTTGATGAATATCCAATTACAGACATTTCAATTCCTTTCCTTTCCTTCCTATTATTCCTGGGTCCCAAAATAATTGTCATCCGTCCCAAAAGAATTGTGGTTTTAAGTTGTTTTACACAAAGAAAAAAAATATAAAAAAATAAAGAAAGTAATAATTTTATAAAATTAATTTATATTATCATTAATTTATTTATAACTTTTGTTAATCACCATTAATATTATAAAAGATATAAATGAAAAAATAATTAATATTACATTAAAAGATTAAAATAATAATTATTTTTGAATAACTTTTTTTTCTCTTACACAATAATTATAACAAAACAAAAAGAAATATATCATAAATTCAAGTTTCTCAAAAAAATGTACAAAGAAAAGACTCTTACACATTATATTAACATGTCTGGTAATTAATTTTGTGACGAAAATAAAATATTTTGATAGGAACGAAAATTTTCAAGTTTTAGTGTAATAAAATTAATTTTAGGTATGAAATCTATGATTTTTTTTTAAAATACACTTATATTTACTTTTGAAAAGGTTAAACTAATATGTTAATCTCTAATTTTCTTGAGATTTTTCATATATATTCTTACAATATCAATATCATCTTTAGTGTAAGTTAATTGAAGTTGGTGGTAGATGAATCCAATAATAAATACGATGAGATAAAAAAAAAAAGATGGTAAAAACAAGGAAGGGGGAAAGAAGAAGGGAAGGTGAAAAAGAAAATGATTAAAAAGGAACCATCTGAAGCATAGATATAACAACGATCTAATTTCCACTAAGTTTATAGTTTTTTCTCCATTCCGTTTCAAGATACACTATCTGTCAATCTATATATCACTTCACTAAGTCTTGTTTAATTACTCTTTTTTTAGGTAAGTTTCGGTCTAACTCTATTTCTATTCATGTTGAGTTCTTGATAACAAACTTTTTTATAGTAACATTCAATTGTCGTATCATTGTTTGCTCAAAACCACATTAACATAGATCCTTAAACTAAAATTAATTGAATCCTTAAACTAAAAGCTCAAAGATTAATTTATAATAGTAAGAGATTCAACTTAGTTGATTGAGCAGGGTACCGTGAATATTATAAATCCCTAATACTGGTTCAATTTATAGTTATAAAAAAATTGTAGTGACTGGAACTTAAAACTGTAAAAATGACAATTATCAGTTTTCAAAAAAATTAAAACTCATTTTTTTACGATCAAAGATTCAATTAAAAAAATAATTTAAAGACATATTTAAAAATTCTCAAATAATTTAGGATAAACTATAAATTTAACTTTTAAAAAATTTCATGCTTTCAAATATCAATCTTAAATGTAAATTGATTTTTTTAAGGCAAAAATGGGGATTGCTATGGTTTGAGATTCTTGCCATTTCAACTATGTTAGTACTTCAATAATCCCAAACCAAACAAGCATACAAAGAAAAGTCCTTTTCTTTGAAAACGCTCTAGCTCTCACGAGTCTCGCCCAGGTGAGCTTCAGACCCAAACTCCTTTCCTCAAGTGGACGTGGGTGGACCACAAATGAAATTGTTTTAATATCAATCTAAAATTCAAATATTAATTTTGTCTCATTTCTTTTTCATTCCTTTCGCTCGTTTATACGAAATAAATAATAAATCGTTATACTAATAAAAATAAGCAAACTAGTCATTTTAATTAATAATCTCAAAATTTTAAATTTTATTCCAAAAATACTAATAGAATTAAATGATTTAAATTTTGGATGAAAAAATTACACTATACAATGTATACATTATTCAAGGGATAACTTTTCCATTAATGAGTGTGACTTGGTATATTGTTAATAAAAATCAATAAATAAATTCACTTGCATTAAAAAAATAACAAATATCTCATTTATAAATTTCACAATAAAGTAAGAGTATGAATATAAAAAATTAACAATTAATAAATTTAAAAATAAGTTCATATTAAAAAAACAAATTCATTCTGTTTCTTATATAAAAAATTGGGAGTATTAAATTTTTTTTAATAAGACTCAGGCTCAATTGGGTAAATTTCTTACTTGGTCCTTTAATTTTATTTTAAGCTGCAATTTTACTCCTTGTTTATTAAAATTTATAAAATAGTTCCTTAAGTAATACTTTTTGTTTTTTTATTTTAGGACATAATTTTAATTTTTTCATTAATTCAAGATATGAAACTTGTCTCATTAAATTTATCTACATAAAAATTATGACATACAATTAATATTTGGACAAAAATAAAGACATAAACAAAGTAAAAATTACTTGAAAATTATATAAAAAGTGTATCCTACAAGTAACTGAAAAATCTAGTTTCACATTCTTTTGTGATTGCTAGTAAGACACATTATTCATCATATTTATGGCCTTTTTATTTCTAACATTAATTAGTTTTTATTATTTTTAAATAGTGAATATAATATGACAAATTCACAGTACTTGTATAAGGTTAATTTTTTGTTCTATCACTTTTTTTATTAACTGTATTTAACATCTGTTTTTTATAATTATTAAATTATTTAGAGAGACACTTTCCTTTGGTCATTTATAAAGACTAGCAAAACACAGACATACATACTGTATATGTCTTTACATTTTTATTGTGCTATTGTGTCAAAAACTAATATATTATAATAATTTCTAATTATAATTTCTGAATTCTGTTTAATGAATGACACATTTTAGATGAAAAAATTAAAAATAAAAACAATTAATTGTCATAGGAAAATCACAATAATTTTGGTTTTGAAAAAATATATTTTCTCTCTTTTTTCATAAATTTTTTCCTAGTTGACAATAATAGTTTTTAATTGCATATCCCATGAAAGGTCTATTAAATTAATTAAAACAATAATCAGTAACAAACAAAAGAAATAAAATATAAAAAAATGTGTAACAATGAGTTGGAATTAAGAAAACTTGGAGATAAATATATAAAGTAATGAGAAGGGCAAGAGGAGAAGGATAGTGAGAGAAAAAAAAATGTTACATATTAAAATTTTTGTCATTAAGAGGAACATCTTTAATAAAAATTGTAAAAATAATAAAGAATGTAATAACACTGAAATAATAAGAAGAAGAAAAAACATAAATATGACTTAAAAAAAAAGTGGAAGCAACAATAATTAAATAGGAATAGAAGTAATTACAAGTACTTTTAATATTGCCAGCAAGATAAAGTAACAAAACAAATAACTATTAACAAATGATAAATAATAAGAAATGTGTATTAACCACTCAATTAGACTAATCTCCTCGTAAGAGAAATAAACAACACCCTGATCAATTCAAACACATAGTTCCATATTTTACCCCTACAACTCCTAGGTTGGCATCATCACATAAGTTTTTGTCATCAAACAATCCATTACAACAACTGAGCATCACAAACAATCGTTACAATGAAGAATCATCAAAACAAAACTCTATCTATCTCTCCATTTACCTCTCAAAGTCGGTGAAGAACCTCTTCCCTTTTGGCAGCTTCCTCCTTGCTCTCGTAAAGCCCCGAAACAGTGAGAAACTTGCACACAAAGCAAATAATTTTCCAGACAAATAAATAAATAAATCAACCCTTAAAAAAACAAAAAAAAAACTTGTTATATTATTATATAAACAAAACAATGAAACTAATCTTCTCTAACTCACGAATCCTTTGCAAATTAGTAATCGTTGAGCCAGCCATTGATATGGGCTTTGTGCACCAAATTGCTTCGACAATGCTCCCACCCCTTCCGTCTCAAAGCACAAAAATATCCGAAAAAATATATATTTTTTAAAAATCTCAAAAGACCCGCCTCAAACAAACCGACACCCAAAAAACAAATTTTAAGGAGAACATAAAAGAAAAATGAACGGATCGAGAATTCAGATACGACTCACAATGGAAAATCGAATGGAACGATAAATCAGAACCCTAGAACGAAGAAAAGAGAAGTGGTGCGATGATTGTGGAAATGAAAAAGTCTTATAAATTATTTTATAGGTAGTATGCATCAAAGTATATAATTCTCTTAACTTTGAAGTGGTGGACAATTATAATTGGTGATCCTTGTTATTTTGAAATCTATTATTTAGAGTTTGTTTTGATTTAGTATCGTTGTTGTCACTCGCATAAAAATAGTGTTATCCTTAGATGTCTAGTCAGTTTCTGCGCCTCAATGCATTTGAGGGAGAATCCAACTAGCTCTGGTTGCGAGTGACATTTCTTCCTTAATCACAACTCATCTGCTAATTCTTCAAAATCAGTCGATTTAGACCTCCACTTAGTTTTATCCAAGCTTTATCCTGATCATGAATAGATCACCTAAGTTTGGATTTATAAGCAGTAACAATTTCCTTGTGAATACTTGCTTTCAAAATGACTATAGTGATTTCCCTTAATCAAGATACCACTTAAGAGTCGTCGACTCATACTTTAGAGTCCTGAGCCTCCTCCAATTGGGAACTTACGATTTTGTGTTCTATTTCAATCCCTAATGAAAGTAAGTAGCCTTGTTGGTAAAAGTAGATAAAAGTGAGAGAAAGAGACAAAATTGACTAGATGAAAGTAAAAATCACATCAAAGATTTTTTTATTTTTTTTACTATATTTATTGTTATTTTTTATTTTAAGCATACAAAAATATTTGAGGGTAAAATGAACAAATAATAATGAAAACTAAGGAACAGTTACAACAATATTTATTGCGTTTATCTCTATTGTTATTAGCAAAAACATATACCTGTGTGTTGTGTATTATGTCCATATTTCTATTTCGTCAAGTTTAATATACACCAATATTTTAAAATTGCTTTTGAAAGCCAAATAAAATAACTGTTTGCCAACTACCGCCTTAGAGTCTCTTCATCGTGCGCCTTTCCTTTTTCTCGCTTCCATTCACCGTCACCGCGAAGTTTCCCCCTTCTCTGATGGCACCGGTTACTCGAAGAACCGCGTTCCCCAAGGTTCTCATCGAGAGAAACTCTGACTCCGAACAGAGTTCGTCCGAAGAAGAAGAAGAAGAAACACTTGACGACGAAGAAGAAGAAGTTGGGGTTTCTACTGCAAATGAGAAAACCGAGAATCTGGAACTGGGTTCCGACGCAAACAGAAAAGGAAAAGCCCCCATCACTATTAGTCTAAAAAATGTTTGCAAGGTCACTCTTTTTCCCCCTTTTTAATTTATTATCTATTATTCGTTACAAAGTTGCTTCTTTTTTTCTCGCGGTTTGAAATTCTGTTACCGTAATGGTTTCTGGGTGGTGTTCTAGGTGTGTAAGAAGCCTGGTCATGAAGCGGGGTTCAAGGGTGCCACGTATATTGATTGCCCCATGAAGCCTTGTTTTTTGTGTAAAAGGCGTGGTAAGTAATTGCTGTTAATCTTCATTTATCTATTAGGATGATTATCTTTGTGACCTTTGCTTAATTTGTTTTGTTTTCTGGCATGATCGTACCTTGTTAAGCCGTTGATTTTAGAGTAAATAGTGGACTCACATTTGAAGGATTTTTACACTGCACTAGCTACCTTAAAAGTCATTCTAGCATGATTTTTCAATGGTTGATAGTGTTTGAATGACAATGCATAGAAATTAAATTTTAGTTCATAAGTTCATTGTGTTTTTGAATTGAAGGGCATACCACTTTGACTTGCCCGCATCGTGTCTCTACTGAGCATGGAGTTGTTCCAGCACCCCGCAGGAAAGCGTGTAAACCTTTGGAATATGTGTTTGAACGCCAGCTACGACCATCCCTACCTTCAGTAAGCCTAACTTATTTGTTTTTTTTTTTTTTTAGTTTGCTCAGTGTCGATAATCGAGTTCGTTGTGGATGTTTATTTTGCTGTTTGCTTTGTTACTATGATGTTTCTATTTGACTTGTGACGTGGTAATACACACCATATATTAGTTTGGCTCTTTGGCCTATCTAATTAAGTTAGTCAGTGTTGTCAACTTTTAATTACAACATTGAAACTATGCTAAAGCAACCTTGATTTGCCGAGTTTTATCTGTTATTCTTTTAGTTGTTTCTGGCATTTGTAGGTATTTATAACTGTGTTGCTCCTTAACATTCTCACCTCAATCTATTTTTGCTTCAAGAGAGAGTATAGTATATCCTTTTATAGTCTTACCCAGCTAATGATCTACGAATTATGAACTGAACTAGTCAACTATACATGCTTCAAATTGCAACAGTTGATAAAATTCTACAGACATTCTTGGCATTTAGGCATTTATTATTCCATAATGGTTATGTTTCTATGTCCCAGGTTATTTATCACACATCCTAGTCTTTTGGCGTTCTGATTGCAATAATTTTTTTTTGTTTGTTTGTTTTTATTTTCTATGCTAGATCAAGCCCAAATATGTGATCCCAGACCAAGTGAATTGTGCTGTCATCAGATATCACAGCAGACGGATAACATGCTTGGAGTTCCACCCCACAAAGAATGACATCCTGTTATCTGGAGATAAGGTTATTACAGCAAATCACATTAGTTGAGATTAATTTTATGTTTTCCTTTGCTTTTTGGCCACTGATTTCTTTTTTTTCCTGCACTGATCCTAAAAGAAAGGGCAACTTGGAGTATGGGATTTTGGTAAAGTATACGAGAAGGTAGTCTTTGGGAACATACATTCTTGTTTAGTGAACAATATGAGGTAAGTTGTTTTCATGAAACTATGGTCTTCTTGTAATTGTCCCATTGCCTTCCTTCATCTTTTGGTTTATTATTTTTTTGTCTTAGCCTGAAGTCTGAATTTTGGATTCTAAAATGGAAAACTTTGTAGGTTTAATCCTACAAATGATTGTATGGTCTATTCTGCATCCTCAGATGGAACCATTAGTTGTACTGACTTGGAGACAGGAATATCATCTTCTCCATTGAACCTGAATCCTGATGGATGGCAGGTAACATTTTTCTTAGCATTTTCTCTTATTTTGTGCCCTCTTGGATATGGCCAAGGTAATTCGGGAGCACTATTTGTGAATTGTAACATCCTCAAATTTGGACACACTACCTATTATGTTTTTTTTTTTTTGCCCTGCCATCCACTTTCAGTTGGTTTATGATGTAAGATTGTAAATTTTTTAATTGTTTTCATGATATTGGTGATCTTTTTCTAATTTTTTTGGAGGGGGATGGCAGGTAGCTTGGGTGATGTTACTGCCTGTGAGAAGGAAGTGAGAGAGTGAGCCAATTCAACCTGGTTGGATTTTTGGCTTTTAATTGGAAAGATCTGTAGTGGCATAAAAATCTTATCTTAAATTTTGGCAGTAAAATTTGTTTGTATATGCTTTTTTTATTAGGGTCCAAACACTTGGAAAATGCTCAATGGCATGGATATTAATTCTGAGAAAGGTCTCGTTCTTGTTGCTGATAGCTTTGGTTTTCTTCACATGTAAGTAACTTCTTTGGACCTCCTCCCCTTGAAATTAGTTAATTTTAATGCAAAGAAATACTTAAGAATACAAGCTGGTTGCTCATAATATTATGAATAATTACATCACTTTTTGAAAGCTTATCCAGTTTTTATACTTCACTGTTTCTTTCTTACACTACACTGTTCTTAGTTGCCATCTCCAGGCTTGTTATTAGTTCTTTTCTCCTAAAGGATAAATTATTACTTAAATGTTCCATGTGCACGGTATCTTCTTTTTACAATTTTTCTAGGTGTGCACATAATCCTCAATTGAAATTTATTCTCGCACCAATTTTTGCTAGCTATAAATTTTGAACTTTTTTCAGATTTTCTTTTCATTGCATGGTCATTTGTGAAGGTTAGCAGTGCAATACAATTGCCACACAGCATCTGTTAGGAGATTGTTTAAGAGAGCACCATGAACATCCTATTATTTTAATGAGCACATTTTGAAGGTGTTAGAGAACTTGATATTTGCAGACAGCAAGACCTGACTTTGTTAATTTGGTTTAGAATTTTTCATGGGAGATGACAACATGAGAACCTCTATATTTGTTTTTTCTTGGTCAGTGAATGGTTTTTCATTTGTGAAACAAATTAACCAAGTATACATAACATCCTGTGGCATTTGTAGGGTTGACATGCGCTCCAACAACAGGAGTGGTGATGCAATTTTGATCCACAAAAAAGGAAAAGTTGTTGGTATCCATTGCAATCCAATTCAACCAGACATCTTTTTGACTTGTGGAAATGATCATTTTGTGAGTTTTTCAGTTTT
>CM023942.1:17149241-17223466 GCA_013407115.1 Glycine latifolia | reverse complement strand
TAATAAGACAAATATCTAAATTTTATTGACAATTAAAGATGATTACTACTAATAGTTTTTCAATAACATTTGACTTCATTTTATTTGATTACTTAAGGGTGTGTTTGGGGTGAATGTGTATTTTTTATTTTTGGGTTTCAAATATACAATTTTTAAAACAAAATATGTTTAAAAAAAATGAAGTTGAAATTCGAAATATTTTTATAGTCATTTTCAAATCCAGGAAAAAATATTTTGTGAATTTGATTTTCAATTTAAAACAATACATATTTTTCTCATTTGACAATGGCATTTTTTGTTCTCACTTTAGCTATCATTACCATCATTACCATTGTCACCTGCTTCATTTTCACCATTACCATCGTTGCTACCGCATAACTAATTGTCACCACCATGACTATCAACATTGCTACCACCATCACCACTACTACCATTAGTATTTTTGCCATTATCATCACCACCAATTTTGTTGCAACCATGACCATCATCATTGTCACTAACATCACTATCACCATCGGCATTGTTATCACCACCAACATCAATGTCATTATCACCACTACTACCAACATCACCACTTTTGTCATCACAACCACCACCAACGTCATCGCAACCATCACAACCACCAAATTGCCATTGCTTGTTGTCACCACCAACCCACCATTGTCATTGTCACATCCATGACCAACATTGCTATCACCACCATCACCATAACCCCATTAATACCACCTCCATCACTGTCATCGCCACCACCACCAACATCGTCGTTGTCACCGTCACCGTCATTATCACCATCACCACCACCAACATCACCACAATTGGCTACCATCACCAACACCACTACCACAATCAATGTCACCTCCACCACTACCATTGTAGTCACCATCACCATTGTAATCAAATGTGACCACTACTGATATCTCTATCACCATCGTAATTTCTGACATCACCACTATCTTCATTGTCATCACCACACACAAAAACATTTTTAGAGTAATTTTAATATGATATAAAACTTTCAAAATAAATTTATTTGAAATGAATCAGATTTTAAAATTGGTTTAAATTTATTTTTAAAATTAAAACTAAAATTTAGTTGTTATTTTTAAAATTTTCAAAACTTAAAATTAAAAATTACCACAAACAAATCTTTAACGTGTCATTATATTTATTTGTTGAATTTGAACTTAGTTCATAGTTTTTTAACCACTGAGAAATTGGTTTCTATTTCAGTAATGTATACTGTTATGATATAAATTTGAATAATCATTTTGAATGAGGATGTGTTTTTATGAGTTATTCTTAAAGAAAAATATTTTTAATAATTATTTGTGAGATACCAATTATTTTGATCCTTGAAATTGTGAGGCAATGAACTTTTTTAAAGTTAATTTTACATATTTAATTCAGATTAATAAATTAAAACTATTTTTCTAATTTTAAAATAAATGAAAACTATTTATCTAAAGTGAATAAAGAGTATAGTTTTTTTATAATTAATTAATAAATATTTATTAAGATTGAATATTTTTATATTTTATACATATACTTATGGATTTTAGTATAATTCTAATTATTAGCTTTTAATTAAAATGATAGCTTAATTATTTATCTATTAAAGTAATAAATAATACGACTTGTACGTGATAATCAAAATGCTATAATTTCAATTTTTAATTTTCATAATTTTATCTATGAGAGAGAGAAATAATCAAAATCAACAATACCTTTAATTCAAATTAATTTTATTTATGACAAAAATAATAAAAGATTAAATATGATAATAATTATATTAATGATAAAATTTTAAATGAAACAAATGTCTAAATTTTATTAGTCATTCAGATGAATTGTTTAATCTCATTTTTACGTTGAATTAATTAGATAAACCCAAATAATATATCACTCATAATTAATTACTCTTATTCATATAGTCATGTTTTTTGTTTATTTTGTTATCACATGGATAATAATATTATTTTATATTTTTTTCTTTCTATTGTTATATTTACTTTGAAATAAATTATATATATTTATTGTATAATTACAAATTTTCTTACCTTTTAATTTATTTATTTATAATAAATTTTAACATTGTAAAGAATGTATTTAGAAAAGTGTCAGATAATGCATTACCAATTTTGATATGATTAATTAATAGTTGTATAATTTGTTAAGATTATACAATAATCTTAAAATTTCATCTATCTAAAAAAAGAAAATCTTCATTTTTTTGGTCAATTTGATTTCGTCATGTCTAACCTCCATTGAAATTTGGTTGTTTGTAATTGTGCCGTTCTCCCATGTTCATATTTAGCAAAATATAACCATTGTGGAGGAAGACACTGTAAGCGAACATTTTTTTTATTTTTTATATTACCGTGCTCATTTTAAAATTTGCTAATCTTATAATTTTTCTTCTTACCGTTCTGTTTCTACAGACAACTGGTAGTATAACATACAATGGGCATGAAGTAGATGAGTTTTACGTTCGACGGACTTCTGCATTACTGCATACATTAGCCTAACAGATGATCAAGAAACTTTGGACTTTGGTGCTAGATGTCAAGGTGCAGAAGAAGGTTTTGCAGGTAAATATTAATTTAATTATGTTGAAGATTTTCTATATACATTGACAATTAAATTTCTACAACAAATGTGCTAAATTCTCTCGCAGCATATACAAATGAACTGGGCCACCTAGAGAATGAAAGGAACATTCGACCTAGTCCAGAAGTTGACGCGTTTATGAAGGTTATCATCCTAAATGTCTAGTCTATGAAAATCATGAGGTATGCATGCATCCTGATGGTTATCCCTTCTGATGATGACTCGGAAAATAATTCTTCCAGAAATGGTAATGACCCGGCAAAACTTTGCATGAATAACTGTCCATAGATTCAAAGATTGATAATGTATTGAGTATTGACCATAAATGTTTCACTATCCATCACTTGGTTGTTCAGCTAGTAATCAGGCCTATGAATTGAGTATCCGTACCAGATCCGCAGGAGAGGGCAATAACAAAGGAATGATTCTTCCATTTGAACCACTGACAATGACATTCCATAATATCAATTATTTTGTTGATATGCCAAAGGTGGGGGAATTTCTAATTTTATCAACTGATACACCATGCTATATTGTAACAAACACCACAAAATATAGGAGATCTCATTTTCATTAAATAGTTCTAAAAGAATTTTTTTTACAGGAACTAAGCAAGCAAGGCATACCTGAAACTCGGTTGCAGCTCTTGTCAAGCGTGAGCGGAGTTTTCTCACCTGGTGTTCTTACAGCATTAGTGGGGTCTAGTGGGGATGGAAAAACCACTTTAATGGAGGCTGGAGGGTACATAGAAGGGGAAATTAAAATTTCAGGTTACCCAAAAGCGCAACAAACATTTGCCAGAATATCAGGATATGTTGAACAAAATGGTATACATTCTCCTCAAGTAACAATTAGGAGTCTCTATTGTTTTCTTCATCTCTTCGCCTGCCAAAGGAAGTTGGAACTGTTAAAAGACATGTAAGTTGTTTCATAACACATTGTCTATTTGATCGTGCTGAATTATTTCCAACTTTTATTTTATAAGCAGTTATTCCAACTTTTCACTGAAATATTCTACAGGAATTTGTTGAACAAGTGATGAAACTAGTTGAGCTTGATACTTTGAGACATGCTTTGGTTGGTATGTCAGGTAGTTCTGGCTTATCAACTGAGCAGAGAAAGTGATTAACAATAGCAGTGGAGCTTGTAGCAAACCCTTCCATTATTTTCATGGATGAGCCTAGCTACTTCTGGACTCGATGCATGTGCAGCAGCTATTGTTATGCGAGCTGTTCGAAATACTGTTGATACAGGAAGAACTGTGGTTTGAACCATACATCAACCAAGTATTGATATATTTGAAGCATTTGATGAAGTTAGTTTAATTACAGATTTTTCATCTGTTTTATGTTTTGACTTTTGCAACTAATGATGCACTAGCTTCTATAAAAGAGTCTAAAGCTTGGCGTGCAGTCACAGATAATGATAGACTACTTTCAGGTTGAGGTTAAAATTTTGTTTTGTGTTGTTATTGCTTCTAGAAGAGTGATAATTCATATTGTGTAATTGCTTTCATTACTGTCAAACGCCAACCTGTCCAAATGGAAGCATCCTGCTTTTCCATCAAACACTTTTTTCGTTATTGATACAATCAAGTATTAGGTTTAGATTGAATGAACATAAAATTCTTCGTGTTAGATGCTTATACTTTTGTACACTTGTAGATTCTTCTTGTTACTTCTAGCTTTTAATATAAAATGAGTCACGAGCAGAGTAGATCAGACAATACTAATTCACAGGATTAGATCCTATTGTGATGAAGGAGAAAAGGGGAAAGAAAGAGAAAATGTAGAGAGAGAAGATATCCATGAATGAGTATGTATGACACAAGAATGCCTCTGCCTAATTGTTCTTATTCCCTTTTTATGTGTGTGGATTTCATTGTTAAAACAAATGTCAAGATGCAAGTGTGCTTTCATTTGTTGTTTATATTTTTTGTTTGTGGTTATTTTCCTATCCTCTCTGTAGGGAATAAGGGGAATTCCCCCCAGTCCAAGTGGCTACAATCCGGCTACCTGGTTGCTTGAGGTTACTACACTTGCTACTGAAGAGAGAATTGATGCAGATTTTGCAGACATTTACAAGAATTTGGATCAATATAGGTGCTTCTAATTTGTAGTTTCTTAAGTGCTATTGCTGAAGTCGATTATCCATTATTTTTCAGTTTAGGTTGCAGAGAGATTATACGGATAAAAGGGTCTTCTTCTAGAAAGGGAACAAAACCATGATTTTACAACCCTAAAGCTACAAGTGGTAGAATAGAAGATTTCTTTTCAGATGAATGATTAAACTGTTTAATCAATGTTTTTCTCAGGGGGCTGGAGTCTTCTATTTTGCAATTTGGAGTTTGGACATCCTCCTACAGGCTTTGAACCACTGACGTTTGACACCATATATTCACAAAACTTGTTTAACCAATTTTTAGGATGCTTACGGAAACAAAATCTAGTGTACTGGAGAAGTCCAGCATATAATGCCGTGAGGTTATACTTCACCACAATAAGTGCTTTGATATTTGGTACCGTATTTTGGGACATTGGTTCAAAAAGGTAATTGTTCTGTGTTATCATTTATTGTAAAGGGAATAGTCTTAAAATATAACACTAAACTAAAAAAAGAGACCAAAATTTGAATTGGAATACAAAAATTTATGGAAGGTCTTAAGTACACAGAGGACTGACTGAGGCTTGATAAAATGATTATTACTTGGGATCTCTTAGTCTTATTAATGAAAACAAAATCACACATAAAGTCACCTTTATATATTTAAACCGGATTTTTTCTAAGGCATTAGAAATTTCTTCTGTTTAATCTCTAACCCCTATACTAATAAAACAGTTGCCATTATTATTCTGTAGGGAATCAACTCAAGAGCTGTTTGTGGTTATGGGAGCTCTTTATTCTGCATGCATGTTTCTTGGGGTAAACAACTCTTCTGTACAGCCAATTGTTTCAATAGAAAGGACAGTGTTTTATAGAGAGAAAGCTACTGGAATGTACTCTCCAATCGCTTATGCGGCAGCCCAGGTAAGTCTTATAATACTGAAAATTTAATTCCATGGTTAGATGTTTTATGCAAGGGTCACAATGGTAAAGTTATGTCTTGGTACCTTGTTGGTAATAAGTTCGAATCCGGAAACAGTCTTTTTGCATATGTAAGGGTAAGACTGCATACAATATCTCTTCCCCTTATTTTCATATAGCGAGGAACCTCTGGACAATGGGGTAGTTTTAGTTTTTTCTTAGATGTTTTATGCAAATTGCTTGTAGTAATTGCTTAATATGATTGACAGGGGCTTATAGAGATACCATACATTGCTGTTCAGACAGTAGTATTTGGTGTAATCACATTTCATGATCAATTTTGAAAGGACACCCGGTAATATTTCAGCTTTCCATTTGTATATATTTGTTGCTTTATTCTGTTTGGAATCCACCTCACAATTTAGTGATGCAAACAGGGACCATTACCTCTCCTTCCACCCAAAATCGATTAGTGTCCTGAAATTCATAGTTGAATTGTTTACCTTCGAATCATAGTGCATGATTCTTTTGGTGTTCATGTTGACATCCATAGATTGATTATTGACAAGAGTGAAAACTTCATCAGACCTAGTTCCATCCATAAATTGTGAATAAGATACGTTTTCATCCATGGTTTCAAAAATTTTGACAGTACTTTTACATTTGAAACCTAATGTATTTCATATGTCATTCATAAATGCTATTGTTTTTTAATGTCGGAGGGCATATTAAAGTAGTCAAATGCGAAAGCAAAATGATCCATTAATTAAATAGAGAATTGATGTTAACTATTTTGTCCTCCAACTCATAAACAAAAATTTAGTGGATGTTTTCTCTCAATACCAGTCTTAAACCTGGAGGCATCATCTCACATTTTTTAGCTTATTATATTGCCTTGTTTCCCTAATACACAGTTTTGCCAAAGGTAACTTTTTTTTTGCTGATGAAAACCAAAGGTAACTGCTGCTAGATTCTAATATTTACTTGCACCATTATAATGTCTAATATGTCTGTATGAGGATTCAGAATGTAGAGAACATTGTTGCGAAGTGTAATGTTGATGTCTTGTGATATGGTAGTTGTTGGTAAGGATACATATATATGACCCTGCTTTAAGCTTGTAGTAATGGGAGCCTCTCAAACTGAGCTGTCCCATATTTTTATTCACGAAAATTTTTCTTTTGCACCCTTCAGAGATGTATAATCTATCTTGTGGGAGAAGGAAAAGATAGGAAGAGAAAAAATTATAAATGTGATCGAGAAATTATAGTTGTACATCCTTTGTATACATTTTATTTTACAAGTTAGAGATTGGAAGAGGAAAGACAAAAGTGTGGAATAAGATGAGTAATATGAATAATTGTAAAGTGTTCTAATAATGCTCTCACTCAACCTGATGTGTGATGAAAGATAAGTGTTCCTTATTAGGTT
Source organism: Glycine latifolia (assembly GCA_013407115.1). Lineage (NCBI taxonomy): Eukaryota > Viridiplantae > Streptophyta > Magnoliopsida > Fabales > Fabaceae > Glycine > Glycine latifolia. Next base: position 17,216,404 of record CM023942.1, on the reverse strand, counting down.
CATTTACATTTCAGTTTTCGAATATCAATTTAAGGTAAATATGCTTATCATTTTCTTTAGTTTTTCTTGGGAAATGACATTTTTACATTTGATTTTTTTTATACAATTTACATTTGCAATTTAATTTTTTGAACTGTGCTTTCTTTTAAAAATGGAAAAGAGAAGGCAGAAATGGTTTTAGATGTTACATGTGAATAAAAGTTTAAGTGGATAATTTTTTATTTATTGCAGGAAAGTTTTTTCTCTATCTTGTGTTCATGTTCCTAACGTTCACCTACTTTACCTTTTACGGCATGATGGCTGTTGGCCATTCACCTTCCCAACATTTAGCAGCCGTTATTTCTTCAGCATTTTACTCCCTGTGGAATCTTCTTTCAGGTTGTCTCATCCCACAAGCGGTGAGTAATGTCATACTCGCAAAACATTTATCTAGTTTCAGTTACTTATATCCCTTTTTTTAATCCAGAATCATGGAGCTGATACTAACTGTAGTACAAACTTTGGTTTTTGTTAATACAGTCACTGGTAAAATGTTTTCTGTATGTATTGGTCTTAAGAGAAATTGTGTATTGATTTCCATGCTTTTACGTTGTTATTCCAGAAAGAAATAGAGAAATGATCAATCTTTGCTGCTAAAATCCAAGTAGCTTCATGGTTTTTTAAAAAAAAAAATATGAAAAGTTGTCTTTTCTCTCTGGGATTCTAATGACACTCCTTGCAATGTCTCAGAGTATTCCCGGGTGGTGGATTTGGTTCTATTATATTTGCCCGATTGCATGGACGTTACGTGGTATCATCACGTCTCAGCTTGGTGATGTGGAAACCAAAATTCTAGGACCTGGATTCGAGGGCAGTGTGAAAGAATACTTAGCTGTTAGTCTTGGATATGAAGCTGAAATCAATGGATTTTCAGCTGTGGGCCTTTCAGTGATTGTGCTACTTGGATTTATTCTTCTGTTCTTTGGTTCTTTTGCTGTATCAGTCAAACCCTTGAATTTCCAAAAGAGATGAGTGGATGATATATAGTTTGAAAAAAATGAGAGAATTAGGTGTCTCTTTAATATCACAACACAACACATTGGATCATCATATAGGTGTTCTGGATGCTCCGTCGAAATACATGAGCTATTGAATAAAATGACATCTGATCTAACAGATGAGGTTTTTCTTTTCTTCTCTTCTTTTTTAGCTAATTGTCAAAGGAATTCAAATTCTGAAGCGATATATAAATTTGGAATTTTCGGATTTACTTGAATTCTTCTCTTAGCATTATGATCGCTCAACTGCTCGTAGACATTGAGCTCTTTCTTTCACTTTCGTGTTTCAGCAGATGTTGTAACAGCAATTGTTGAGCCCATGCATAAGTGGCAATCTCCCACAACAAATATATAAAATGTGCCTCCTAAATGATCATATAAGCTACGTACATAAGGGAAAACCAAACCCATAGTTAACAACCCAAATCAGACCTTGACACAACTATGAGCCGCATACTCATAAATGCCTATCCCAATCCAAAAATTAATAGTTGCGTGCGTGATGTGTGCGATTTTATGAATAATTACTATTACTTGCGAGAGACGTAATAGAGATGTACACATTGTAACAAAGACAAATTTATTAAGAAATATGTTTTACATCCTATGCAAAAAGAAATTCTTATTCATTGGTACATGAAAGTGGTGCGAACATGAATTAAGTACATGGAAAATTATCATATCTATAAAGGATAAGAAGGGAAGACAGAAAATTAAAACAAAGAAAAAGAGCATAGGCGCGATTTCAAACCCAAAACGTCATTGTTAAGCTTTATTACGAAGAAAGAATTATATAAAGCATTCAAGTCTCTATTTTTTTTTTGTAGTTTATGATGGTGTTCAAAGCCTCAGTCAAAGGCACATAATTTCCACCATCAATAAAAATATCCATCTCTGCAATTGATCCTTGAGGCGAGGTTCAGTTATCCATGGGTGACTTTGTTTATCTTAGTAGGGGAAACAAAGTCATTTAAGTGGTGATGGCTTCAAAGGATGGTTTAGCTCCAAAACTGGCCTTAGGAGATTGCCCTGTAACATATTAAAACCATGTAAATTCAATAATCACTTTATTTAAAAGTCTTAAATGTTGATTCAATATATGCATACTTACCAATTAGAGGAGTTTTGAGAACAAAAAAGCATGCACCAATGACAATGTAACATAGAGTAAGAATCACTCCTTTCATGTAGTGTGAAGTTCCATCCTATAAGGAAAGACAACAAATCACACTGTTAAAAGAAAGAAAATAGAAGATGGTTTATATAGAAGGCATTGTGCATACCTGTAAAGTGAACGCTGTAATTATAATTGTAAAAGCAAGACATCCAGTTTCAAGAAGACTGAAGTCCAAATCCATTCTTATACCCATTATCCATGCAACAACTACACTTAATGGAACCTGAAATTCATTAGTCATTAGATCATCAAAATTTGTTGGTAATTAACATTATAGAATTTATTCCAAGCATGATCATATTAGTTTATAATAGTAATACTAATAATTCAACCTTACCACAAACATAGAAATTTGAGTTGCAGATCCCATAGCAACACCCAAAGATATGTCCTGCATGATAAAATCAACCACGTAGCGCCATTAATTCATTAATTTAAAAGCCAATTAATGAACTTAAGCCTATATACAAATTGACAAACCGTACTTACCAACTTGTTCTTGTAAGCAAATATGATAGAACCAGCATGTTCTGCGGCATTTCCAACAATTGGCAGCAAAATTATGCTAATGAAGCTTACAGAAATGCCCCAAGAATCTGAAGCAGCCTAGTTAAGTATAAAAAAATGATAACCCGTTAATGTAATGTATCCTTGGCTCATGCCATTCAAATTCTTAATGATTATCATAATCATTACTTAATTATAATTAATTAAACACAAATGTTAACTAATGTCATTAGAACATTGGTTAAAAAATTAAAAAAAGAAAAATGAATCATTGAAATGCGCAACATAAATTGTGCTACTTATGATTTTTTTTACCTACAATATGTTTTTTTTTTTGTTTTTTAATCAATATACTAAAAAATATAGTTTGCAAAATCCTTAATCAAATATTATGCATGATACCTCAATAGTTCCCACAACATATTCAGAAAGCAGAGATATGACCAATGTCATACCCACCAACCACGTAAATGCACTCCAAAATCCTATAACTGCCTTCTCTTCATCTTCGTCCACCTGCAAATCACGAATCAAACCCCCCTCACCTAATTAAAAGTGGTTGCATACTCAATATTTCACATACCTTATTTTACTAACAATATATTAAAATTAAACTCTTGAAATGTGAGGGAAAAGGTTAATGTCTTAATGGTAAACAAGTTATATATTATATTATATTATATTATATTGTATTGAATTACAAGATTATAATATTTGTAAGACATTTCCTAAAAAAATAGAAATACAGGTGAACCTGTATCGCTTCATAACCAAGCATATATCCCGTGTTATACACGGGTGAAACGCTAACATTCATAAATTACAAATTCAACTTTTTCTTTGGTACTTCTATCGATTTTTTCTTAGAGATTGAATCATTAGCTCGACCACTGCGCTTCTCTCGTACGTTATTGTTTTGGTTGGATTAGAAAAGAGAAAAGTAATAAAAAGGTTTTGGATAGATAAAAATATTAAGGAAGGGAAAATGATGTGGTTCGATCCCTACATAATATACTTTTATAGGATGGGATGAGAAGTTTTAAGGGTAATTAAGCTTTGATCGAAAATTAATGTTATAGTGGATCTAAAGGATTGAAACTTGTAGAAATACCTTAAGACACACAGGAGAACCTAAGATACTAAATAAAAAAATAACAAGAAAAATGTGAAAAAAGATTATCTATGCCTACCGTGGAAGAAAATACATAAATTATATGAATAATAATTGTATACTAATTAAAAATATATTCTATTTTTTCCTTAGCATAAAATTATTTTTTATTTATTTTAATTCTATATTTTTTAATTTCTAATGTTATAAAGTATTTATTCACTTTATTACGAAATTAAAACTGATTTTTTTAATGTTATAAAACGATTTATTTACTTTGTTGAAAAATTAAGAGAAGAAAATGAAAAAGAGAGACCAATATTCGGAGAAGTTTTTGTTATAAATAAACTCCATAAAAGTAATTCCGCTCATTCCTATTTCTCTTACAAAGCAAAGACTCGTCATTTATATTTTCTTTCACTATTTCCATAGAAAGAGACAGAGTGTACTAGTTTGTGTGGGGCAGAGTTATTGTATTGAAAAACTACTGCAACCTTCCTCTCTAAATATTTACTTTAGCTTATAATTAATTAACTATTACATACTTTCCTGGGGGTATATATGCACCTTTAATTTACAGAAATCATGTAGTAGCTAATTATATGCAGTAAAAATGAAACATAAATAAATAAATAAATTGTGTATAAACATCAAATAACGAAAGATATAAGATTATAAAAGGAGAGAGAAATAGGTTATGGATTCAAATTCTCGACTAATAAAAATTAATAAATTTATAATTAATATTTATTGATAAAAAAATAATAAATATTAAATTATCAATCATAATCACCTCTTGTGCATCAAACAATTTACGATGGGTTTTCAATTGGAAGAAGATGTAAGCAACGTATGCTAGAAGCATAACAACGCTGCTTGCTCTTGACAACTGAAGAGTGCTGGTGGCTATAGAATGATCGCCTCCTCCTAAGGCGTATTTGAACAGCAATGGCAGCAAATGGCACAGCAACCCCAGCAACAAAAGCAGTGAATTTACATCAGCCTGTTTCTGTTCATTCAGTAATTAAATAACAAAAACAATTTGATTAGGAAAAAATTAAGATGAAATGTAATTAATTAAATTTGGAGTTTAATTTCTAGGATGAAATGTAATTTTTATTCTCTTATTTTTAAGATATGTGATTTTAGTTCCCATATTTTTAATTAAAACATTTGATTCTTATTTTAAAAAAATGAGTAATTTTAGTCTTTCATTTTTTAATTAAAACATTTTATCTCTCACTTTTAAAATGTTCACTAACAAGTATTTATTTATTATCCACGTTATAAAAAAAATTAAATTATTTAATTGTTAACAACCTTAATTTATTAAAAAAAATTACAAATTACATAGTCAAATTTGAATTTGAAAAAGGAAACTTTTAAAATAAGAGACGAAATGTCTCAATTAAAAAATAGGGATTAAAATTAGTATTTTTTTTAAAAATAAAAGACAAAATGTTCCAATTAAAAAATATAATACCTAAAATTATAAATTTTAAAGAATAGGAAGTTTTTCATTTTTGTCTAATTTCTATGCAATGTCTAAAAAATTATATTGTAAATCATTCATAAATTATTATTCATATAAATCAACAAACTTACTATACATGAAAATTTATACTACCTCCATTCTTTTTTAATTGTCAAATTTCTGGAGAATTTTTGTTTCTATTATCTTGTCGCTTGCAAAATTCAATATCACATTAATTATTATTTTATCAATTATACATTCACTTGTCTCATAGTCTTTAATTAATATATTCATGCATTTATTGTAGAGTGAAAAAAAAGAAAGAGATAAAAATAGAAAAATTTACAACTTTTTTATCAAAATCAAAAAATATATTACATTTCTTGGTTTCTACCTAATAATCTTAAAAGACAAATAAAGCTAAATAGAGGGAGTAATTGAATGATAATCATGCATATACTATTTAGAGAAATAAGGATAAACAAAACACTCTTCTAAACACACTTTCTCAATGAAATTATTGAAAATAACAAAATTTTATAGGTTTATATATATATATATATATATATTTAATTATCTCTCATTTGATTTTTTAATTTCTTTAATAAATTTTCATTAAAGAAAAAAATTATTTAATAATGTGTTAGAAAATGTATTGTTAACACTCTTAATCTTAAATTTGAAATCTAATTTGAACAAACTAATTAAGAATGGATACATACTCTGTCATATCTTTGTTCTCTCTTAAGATTGGCTAAACCACCACAGAGGAGTGAACTGCCAAGAACCAAGAGAAGGTTTGAGAGAATGGAACCCAGCAGGGACAACTTCACAACATGAACTTTGTTCTGGTGAAGTGCTAACAATGCTATGATCATCTCGGTTGCATTTCCACATGTTGCATTCAGAAGCCCTCCAACTGAATTAACATCCACACAAACCAAAACCAAATTGGTTAATTTTCTTTACCTTGTTATAATATGCAAAGTAAATCTCAGTGCATACAATGAAGTTTCCTTCTATAGTACCTGTTGGGCCGGTGAAATATGCAATTTGCCTTGAATTTTTTGAGTAATAAGAATTAAAAAAAAAAAAAAGAGTTAGAAACGTATATAAAATTGTAGTGAGTCTGTAGAATTAGGAGGTGACATACAAACTTACTCAGTCAGGAAGCTAACACGTTCAGCTAGCGGAGCAAGTCCAAGTAGGCTGAAAGCAAAAATCCAAGGCTACGTGGCAAAAATGCAATTAGATTTTCTGGTGAATAATTCAGATTTAATTACTTATATGATGAACCCTTTCAATAAACTACTTAATGCAGTAGAGTTTAATTTTGTAAAAAAATGTATTTTTAATTAATTAAAACTATAATAAATATGATTTTTAAGATAATTGTTTAAAAATTAATAAATTTGTGAATTTAATATTTACATACTAATAGTGTAAAACAGTTTTATATAGTTGTCTAATTACAAATTATAATTTTAATTATTTTAAGATAATTTTATTAAAAGTCAATAAATTTATCATATAACTCTTTTCCTCTAAATTTATTATATATACTATTTTTTTATTATATTACAATGTAAAAAAAATACATTGTAAATATACACACTATTTTCTGTAATGAAAATTTTAAATTATAGAGTTAAAAAAATGAAGTATTACACATTATGTTTAATAATTTAAATACTTAATGAAAGTAGTCTATAAAATGAGAAAAGGGAATTTATATTATTATTTAATCATAAATCACAATATATTATAAATTTATTCATTTTTATAAAATTACTACATCTTAAAGTTTTATTAATGGTAATTTATGATTGAATATCAGTATAAAATTATTTTATAATGTGAGTGGCATCAACATTAAATTCTTATAAAATTGATACTAATTAATGATATATATGTATATAATAACATTTATTATTTTTCTCTAAAAAAACATTTATTATTTAGTTTAACAAAACTTATAATCAATTATTTGGTGCAAAATTTGTGTAAAAACATTACGTGCGCGAATTAAGTGATATTGAAACATAGTAAATATTTAGTTCAATTCAGATACATTACAACTAATAACAAATAGCATATGTGCAAATTGAATTGGAAATAACAACATAGTTTGCATGAATGATATGATACTCACCCTTCCAAAGCTATAAAAATTTGCAACAACAGCCAAAGGGACTGCCGGAAAAAGCACCACAAGCTTAGTGCCGAAGATGACCTCTTGCAAATTGGTCATGAAATTCCTAAGCATTTGTAAACGAGAGTTATTATTTGCGACCACAACTAGTTCTGACTTCTTTCTCACCATTGGTGTCATTGCATTGTTACCGTCACAAACCTCCGTGTTATTCTCCAAATCTTCGTCCATGGTTGGTGGTATTGGTAATTGTGATGTGGTGGCTTCTGAGTAGGTGTTCATGTGCATTAATTTGAGAGTGAAAAAAAAAATTTAAGGTTTGGACTACTTCTTTTCTCTATTGGGGTAGTCAAGTGTAAGTGAGCTTAAATATGTAGGACAAGAAGCTTATTATTGAATTGGATTGAAATGAATGTATTATGGAGTACGATAAGTTGTGTTATAGGGAATAAAATGTTTTGGTGCTTTCATTGTATACACATAACCAAGCTGCCATGGTGGCTTTCCAATGTCTGTGGCCATATAGTGCAATGAAGCTTCTCGGAATTTTCCTAACCTCTTTGCTTGCTTTAGCCACGTATAGGTTATAAATTTAATTTATTGTTGTGGATATGTGTTGGTAAGTTCATGGGAAATTGGGAATCGGTGAACTCTAACTTTTATTGTAGATACTGTAAGATACTAAACAGTACGTAAAAATGAAATTAATAGTAAGACCAAAGAAGGAAAAAATCATATAGTAATTACGTACTGGTATGGGGGGAAATCTCGTACTTGCTTGTTCCGAGGCACGAATTATTTACCTAGAAGGCATTAACGTTGGAACATGAATCTTCCTATGTTTAGTACATTTATCCACTAGTATTTCAGTTTAGTGTGTATAGTTTGTCATTTATTTTTTGGCGTTATATAGTTTGGCATTTTGCATTGCATTGCTTAATCTTGCACTGGACAACGGGAAATTCATCGGTGAGATAAGTTTGTTAGGTTACTGTTTGTTTTTTTTATTAGAATCAACTTATTTTGTTAGAATTCAAACATATATTATTTTGTTTTAATAATATTAGTAGAGCAGTAATTTTTTAAAATGCTTTTTTTTTTGTAAAAGGTATAATTAACTAGTCTACCTATGAACATTATTTTTAGCTTTAAGCTCAATGATGATATAAGATTTTTAAATACTAATGATAAAAATTATTTGCAATTCATTTTCAGTTCAATAAGTTATACATATATATATAACATTTCTTCAAAAATAAAAGATTAAAATAAACACAAACAATTTTACTCCAAAAAATAACAGTTTAATGTCAGACCGAGGATAGAACCATGGGAGCTCCATTTGGAAATGGGCCGAACTTTTGAATTCTCAACACATAAAAATATGTGATATAATCATATATACTTTCATTTTTTTTATTGCATTATTTATCATTTTTTATATTTTTCTTTTAACTTCTTTAATTCTCTTCATTCCAATTCAAATCATCCCATAATCGTTAGACGCTTACCAAGAAAAACTTCACTAGTTTGGTAAATATCCTAATAAAATATAATTTAAACCTTTTCTAAAATTTGAATATTTCTAACTTAGTATTTATTTTAGTTCTACTTAAGAATGATAATTCAACCTAAATCTCGTAAATATTCAATAAACTTATTTATAATGAATAATTTTTACCTATTAATTGAAATTTAGTTAGTATTTGATTAATTAATTTTATATTATAAATTTGAATAATTACTTTTTGTTGAAATTATTTTTCATTAATTTAAATCACATGACATCTCTTGTATTAAGTATTTTATTATTTTTAAAATATTTTAAATTAAATATTAAATCTTAACGAATCATATCAAATTGAAGATATTTATTTTTTAAAATAAACTCAATTTTACTATCAGTATAATTTGAGTGAATTTCAAAGTAAATATCATTATGATCGTATATAATATGGGAAATCACACAGTAGGCATTGGCATAGCCACGGGCAACTGGGAATTCTCAACAAAGAGAGCCGGACAGTTATATTTTTCAGTTTATCACATTTAGTTATAGTTACACTGTTATAAGATTTTTTTTAATTTAATTTACACCCCTTAAAAAAATAACTATTACTTTAAATTTGTTAATTATTTATATTTTGATTCTAAAATTATTCATTTCTTTTCTCTATTAATATTTGAAAAGAGAATAATTGAATAAAAATATATAAAAAAAACTAATTAATGTATTTGGAAATTAGAAATGATATTATAAAAAAAGACAAGTAAAATTTTGAAAAATATCTTATAATTATAAGAAAATGTAAAAACTGATTGGGTTGGACCGGTCCAACTGAGAATCCGATTCAGTTTGACCGGATCAACCTGAGTCACTTACATATCCGGTCTGAAAGCGGAATTAGTTATTAGACTACCAAATTCTAGTCTGACCAACCGGTTCAAACCAATTTTTATAAGATTACTTTCACTAACAAATTTCCAATACTTACTACATATCAATTTAATTTATATCTATGTTTCTCAAAGACATTTTAATCACTGGTTAAATGTGAACTTTCCTACCATTTTGTCGTTTTTACCATGGAAGAACTGCATATAGTTCTACGTTAATCTCAAAGATATCTGCAACCTTGCCGTTCATGTAGATCAACAAGATGGGAATGTTACCTTTTTCTTATATATCTTGATATCTTGATTCTTCTAATGTAGCCATATCGTTAAAACCCTCAATCCGATATTCAGGTTATAGTTTTTTTCCTAGGGTGAAGGAATACATTGGGCTCCTGCTAAACACACCCTATTTTTTCTTATTCGTCTATTACATTTTTTACTTTTAAATTTATTTGTATTTTTAAATAATTCCTGGAAAACTAAGGAACCTATTAAAAGAAATAATCGTTACTCGAATTTGCAACGCATTCTATTAAGCTTAAGTAATTTGAAGCAAGATCATAGATTACTTCCATAATTTCCCACAAAATGAGGATGATGTATGGGGTACTTTTTTTGCATTTGACTTGACTAAAGTCAACAATACATTTTTGCATTTTGATGTATCCTCACCATACACTTCTTCTATCTATGTAGTTTTTTTAAAAATAAAAAAAAGAATCCTCTGTCTATGTATCTAACTAAATATGTGCGTGTGTGAAAAATATGTGTAAGTTATCTATTTTCAGTATTTTGAAAATGTAACTTTATTTCTCAACTTAAAATTCGACATTGAACCAAATAAGTAAAAAAGAAAAAAAAAAGGCTGTGGGTAGGTGGGTGAAAATCAGTAACAATAAAAGTAAGAATGTATGTGTAAATTACATATTTTGAAATATAACTCTATTTCTAAACTTAAAGTTTGAAATTACACCAAATAATTAAAAATAAAATAGTATATGTGTGTGAAATAAGTCTATTTCTAAACTTGAAGTTTGAAATTACACCAAATAAATAAACCTATTTTAATTGTCATGGAATCTTTTTTGAAGGAAAGGTTGAAATTGTCAATGGATATAAAATCACAAATTTTTATCCCAAAAATTGTCAATGGATATAAAATCACAAATTTTTATCCCAAAAAATACGTGATATACTTCAAAAGATAAAATATAAGATGATAATTATTAATTTTAAATTCTAATTTTATAATTCATTGTAAATGCTAGAGGTTTAGAAAATTATTAGCAGTTTAGTGTCATATTTAATTCAAATTAATAATTAGCAGTTTAGTGTCCATATACTTATAGATTCTACGTTTTTTTTTAAAGCAGAACACGTAAAAATTGTAATTAAATAAATTAAATTCAATTAAATATGTGACAATTTAGAAGTGACAAAATGAGTTCCACTCTTTTTATATACTTTCCAAGAGTACTAAGTACACCCCTTTCCTTTTCTTAATAAATTTTAGATTTAATTACTACTTTAATTCCTAAATTTAATGAGTATATTTTTTTAATCTCTCAAATTTAAAAATATTTTTTTAGTTCTTAAATTTTGATATATTATTCTTTTAATCCCTAACATAAAAAATTGATATTTTATATTAATTTTTAACACTTTGTGATAGTTTTAAGATACAAATTAAAAATGAATCAATATTATGATTTAATTTGCAAAATCAATCCATTTTCTTGCCAAACTGGTTTCAATAATTTTTAAAATAAGTATAAAAATTGATTTTTGGTCTCAAAATTAGTTTTAAGCAACACTTAATTACTATTTTAGTCTCTAGATTTTGGGGTGTGATTTTTTTAGTCTCTAAAATTTAAAATTGTGTTTTTTCCTGAATTTTGCTAAATTTCTATTTTTAGTCTTTTTCATAATAAATTAATACTTTGTAGTGATTTTTATCTTCCATAAATTACTTTTTATTTTTTTAGCCACTTAAATTTGTATTTTAAAATTGTCAGTGTTAAAAAAAATATCACAAAGTACTTAAAATTATCATAAAGTGTCAATTTATTATATTAAAGACTAAAAAAATAATTTATTAAAATTCAGGAACTAAAAAAAATATTTTAAAAATTCAGGGACTAAAAATAAGACACATACCCAAATTTGAGAAACTAAAACAATAATTAACCCTATATTTTATTACCAACTATATCATTTTAACGTTTTTTTTAGCACCCCACGTATATTGTTCATCAAACCTCCTTTTTTTTTCCTTTCGTAACATGTCCACATGTAAATAGAAAGAAAATTATAAATGAAATAAAATTGTAATTGGGAAAATGAACATTAAAAAGTACAGGAAATTACTTTATGGAATAGCATAGCCCAATTCTAAAAAGTAATTTTTGGAATCTGATATGTGATTTTAGAAAGTAATTGTTGAAATTGTGTTTTAACCAAAAACACAGTCCTGAAAATTACTTTCTGTAATTGGGATATGTTATTCTATAAAGTAATTTTTTTAGCAATAAAATAAAATAAAATTGAAAGCATAAGCACCTTAAATTACTAAACGCGTGACCAAAATTGAAAGTTGAATGCACGCATCTTTTATGAAACAAAACTAAAAGTTGAGAGGCTACCATAGTATGTTGTGAGACTTATTGAAAGCTTATTTGTTAGTTTGTAAATTGAAACTTGTCACTAAAACGAAGGACACATAACTTGTGAAACGTTTAATAATGAAGTTGGCATTAAAGGTACTTTGAAATGGAGTGCCACGTGGAGGTAAACACAGTATTGCATAATTAGGATTTAATCGATAATAAACATGGAGTAAAGATGGGAGGTTCAAAAATATGGTTTAAAGAATAATTAAGATGTGGTTAACAAATAGGATCTAAAGGGTGTATTTGGTAATAGAAATATAAAGAGAACAAAAGGAGTGTACTTAGTAAAAATCTTATATTAGTTTGGGCCTATAAAATGAAACGACGAAATAATCCTTTCCTCTCCTACTTACCTATCTAATTATTTTTTCATTTATTCTTTCAATATACACGGCTAAAGTTACATGCAACAATTTTGCAAAAAAAATTACATGCAACAACAATTGAAAAATAGGAGTTGTGTATGTGGATATATGGCGTTGCATTCTTTGTTTTGTGTTTTCAAATTTAGATACATCTTTTCGCAAAATTCTTATTACTTCGCATTTTCACATAACCAATGATGGTGGAACAATTGAATTATCATCGATGGAATAGGAAGAACAACAAGAAAGAGAAGGATAGAGGAAACTAATGTTAAAAAAAAAAAGAAACAAATAGGAAGAACAACAAGAATCCACGAAAGCTTATTGTGTTATGGAAGTGTGATTCAGGCATGTAATGAGAGAGAGAGAGAGTTTAGAGAGAGAAACAGTAGGGTGGGTAGAATAGGAAACCCAGTTAGACATCATCATGGTGAGTTTAGGTACAAACAGCACATCGTGGCACCGGCGACGGCACGCGGTAGGATAGCAAGATCAAGCAATTGGAGGGAACATGCAGACGTATCATCCTTTTACTTTACACGCTTTCCTAAGGACTTGGGGGAGAAGGACCTGTGGTTCATCTTCAAAAAATGGGGGGCCGTGAGGGAAGTTTTCATCGCTAAAAATAGAAACAGAAGCGACAGACGTTATGGCTTAGTGCGGTTCAAAGGTGTTGAGAATATTTTGCAACTGGAGAGAGTCTTGGAAAACCTGATTATAGGAGGCCTCAAACTACACGCGAACATCCCAAAACATGAAAGGGAGGGTCGAATCAGCGCGTTGAAAGGCAAGGCTGTTCTCTACGACGAAGGTTTACCAGTGACAATGAAGGGAGGGAAGCCATTGGGCCAACCCCCAATCCTCTTCCTCCTCCTCAACCTTTTCAGTGGGCAACATATGCACAAATTGTTGCCAAACCCAAACTCGTGGGTAAGAAAAGGTTGGAAGAAGAAATGGCATGGGAAGGACGAGAGGACATCAAACCAAGGTATATTGGGGAAGACATGGTACTTCTGATGGGCCTGAGTGATTCTAAAGCGAATGAGCTATGTCGAAATGAAGAGGACTATGGCCTGTCTTATTTTCACACCCTGGAAAAGTGGAAACCAAACTTGAAACCTGCTTTCCGTCTTGTTTGGGTACTGTGCTAGGATATTCCTTTACACGCATGGGAACCGGCAACCATGGCCAAGTTAGTGGCGGCTTTTGGAGATCTGGTGGAAGTGGACGATGAAACTGATGATCTTCAATGTCTAGACAAAGCTCGCCTGCTCATCAAGACACCATGGCCACCACTCATCAGGCATAATATCGTGCCTACCATAAATGGGGTCGAATTCCCGATCAACTTTGTTGAAGAATCAAACGCGGGTTCAGATAGACGCGGATGCTCCAGATGGTGTTATGCGGATACTTCCGACGAAGTCACCTCGGTGGATAGTTCAGAGGTGGGTAGTGAGCAGCTAGAGCTGCAGCCACGCGAGCTTGTTCCGACGCCGACCGTACCAACACCGACGGAAATAGCTTTCGAGGGAGAGCTCGGTAACCCAGATGTCGTGCGGTCCTTACACGCTGGGTTGGGCCAGACTACTGTGGGTATCGCACCCGACTCTGCCAACTACAATGATAGCAGGGCTGCCGTCTCGGACACGTATGGTGAAAAGCAGTCACCTACCCACTGTGAAAGCTGCGCGGAAAAGGTCCGTACCTAGGTTGGGTGTCGCGGTTTAGAGGAGCATGACGAGATCGAAGCTGCAAGAAGAAAGGTCAATGGGGAGAAAGTCACGGAGGCAGAAGATGTAAGCACAAAAAGAGTTATGTTAGGGGTGGCGAGGGACCCACACTTGTGGACCAGGTCAGAAGGAAAGGATTTGGGGTCACGTGATGGGGCAATAGTGAGAGATATGTTGGAGGCTGATGCGGGACCCACTATGGGTAATGGGATTTTATCAACCGAAGTCAACAATAATTCTTTGGGCCAAAAACGTTTTGGGCCTGAATGGCAAGTCTATTCCAGATGCAGGGGGGAAAAACAAGGCCGGTTTAGTTAACACCCATGACCAACACTTGGATGTTAATGGAAAAAAAAAGAATGTTTATCCGTGAAGGGGAAGGAGGCTCTCAATGACCAATCCAGTCCAGTCACACCTATAAATAGGATGAAGGACAGTGGTTTAAAAGTGTTTGCTGATTGGGGGGCAGGCTCAAAGGATTTTGTCACATTAGGCTCCAGTTCAAGCTCCAGTTCTATAAATTCTAAAAAACAAGTTGATTTTTGGGCTTTAGCCCAGCAATTTGGGATAACAAGTCATGATCCGGAAGACGTGATTCACAAGATGAAGCTGCTGGAAGAAAGTGAAAAGGGTGAGGTTTCGAGGCGGGGGGTGGATGGTGTGGATTTATGAAGATTTTATCCTACAATATAAGGGGGTTGGGGAGGGGGGTCAAATGGAACTTAGTCAGAAAAATGGTGTGTAAAGAAAAAGTTGATCTGTTATGTTTACAGGAGACAAAGAAAGAGTCAATTGAGAAGGTGATTTGCCAAGCTTTGTGGGGAGATTCAAGTGCAACCTGGGAATACCAACCTGCAATTAATAAAGCGGGAGGATGACTTTGTATTTGGAATGAGGAGTTTTTTAAAGTAGAAAAAAGTATGAAAGGCAGTGGATTCATTTACTTGGAAGGTTCTTGGGTACCTGATAATAAGAAGGTTACTATAGTGAATATCTATTCACCTTGTGATGTTGCTTTGAAAAAAGTTTTTTGGGAAGATATCAAACAGCTGAGGAGGGCAATTATGGGAGGCTTATGGTGCATTGTTGGTGATTTTAATAACATTAGAAGATCTTCAGAAAGATTGGGGTCAGGGCAGAGCAATCAGGAAGGTGGAAACATAAAGGAATTCAATGAATAGATTGAGGAGTTAGAAGTAGAGGAAGCACCTAGGATTGGAAGAAAATTCGCATGGTATAGACCGAATGGATCAGCAAAAAGCAGATTGGATAGGGCCATGGTATCTGCTGATTGGCTAACTTTATGGCAGGGTTGCTCCCAGATAGTTTTGGATCGCAATTACTCTGACCATTGCCCAATTATGCTTATTTCCTCTCATGTTGATTGGGGTCCCAAACCATTTC
Organism: Glycine latifolia; assembly: GCA_013407115.1. NCBI lineage: Eukaryota > Viridiplantae > Streptophyta > Magnoliopsida > Fabales > Fabaceae > Glycine > Glycine latifolia. The sequence goes on along the minus strand of CM023942.1, from coordinate 17,200,378 downwards.
GTTTTCTTGACTGCTGGTTACAGGACAAATCCCTTAGAAAGGTTGTTTCTGATACATGGAACTCTTTTGCGGGACCTGGTTGGGGCGGCTTCATACTCAAAGAAAAACTAAAACTCCTTAAACAGAATCTGAAGGTTTGGAATAAAAATCAGTTTGGTGATATTCAACAGAAATTCAGAACTGGAATTGAACAAGGTTGAGCTAGAAATGGAGGACAGACAAATGTCAGCGAAGGAAATAAAAAGGAGGAAACAATTACAGGAAGATTTGTGGGCTGCTACAAACTCTAATGCTTCGTTGCTGAGACAAAAGGCAAGGTCGAGATGGATTACGAAGGGGGATTGTAATTCCCGCTTTTTTCACCTATCTGTTAATTGGAAGCGCCGAAAAAATATGGTGCAAGGAGTGATGGTTGATGGGTGCTGGTTGGAGGAGCCTGGTAGGGTTAAGGAGGAGGTTAAAAAAAATTTCATGCGTAGATATCAAGAACTTGATCCAGACTGGCCCAAATTAGATGGGGTTCACTTCAGATCCCTGGAACAGCAGCATAATATTGCCTTGTTAGCCCCTTTTGAGCTGTCTGAAATCAAAGAAGCGGTATGGAGTTGTGGAAGTGATAAGAGCCTGGGACCGTATGGCTTCAATTTTAAATTCATAAAGGAATTCTGGGACATTTTAAAGCCTGACTTGCTCCGTTTCATGGACGAATTCTATGTCAACGGGATTTTCCCAAAGGGGGCAAACGCTTCTTTCTTAGCTCTGATTCCTAAGATTCCTGATCCTCAAAGCTTACATGAATACCGTCCTATTTCATTAATAGGTTGCATTTACAAGATAGTAGCCAAGGTGCTTGCTAACAGGCTCAAGAGGGTGATGCCTGCCATCATTGATGAACGACAATCTGGATTTATTGAAGGACGACAGCTACTGCATAATGTTGTAATTGCAAACGACGTTGTTGAGGAGGCAAAAAGGAGTAATAAAAGTTATCTAATCTTTAAGGTTGACTATGAAAAAGCCTATGATTCTGTTTATTGGGAATTTCTTATGTACATGATGAAAAGGATGGGTTTTTGCTCTAAATGGATGTCATGAATCAAAGGCTACTTAACTTCAGCTTCTATCTCTATCCTGATAATGGAAGTCCGACATCAGAATTTCAGCCCCAGAGAGGTTTGAGACAAGGGGATCCACTTGCCCCTTTCTTGTTCAACATCGTAGCGGAAGGTCTCACGGGGATGTTGAGGGAAGCTCAAGCGAAGAATTTGTACGATGGTTTTAAGGTGGGGAGGAATCAGGTCAATATTAGCATTCTTCAATATGCTGATGACACTATTTTCTTTGGGGCAGCAACCAAAGAAAATGTGATAGCCCTAAAGGTGATGGTGAAGAGCTTCGAGCTGGTTTCGGGTCTGAAGCTAAACTGCAATAAATGTAGTTTTGGTGCTTTTGGGATGAATGATCATTGGGTCTTTGCCGCTGCCAGTTTCCTAAACTGCGAGGTGATGTCTGTACCTTTTTCTTATTTGGGTATTCCTATTGGGGTGAATCTGAGGCGTTGTTCGATGTGGGAGCCTATACTTAAAAAGTGTGAGAGAAAATTGTCCTTATGGAAACAAAAATACCTATCCTTTGGGGGAAGGGCAACTCTGATTAAAGCTGTTCTTAACTCGATTCCTATCTTCTTTTTTTCTTTTTTCAGGGTGCCGAAGCAAGTTATTGTTAGATTGGAGAGGTTGCAGAGGAGGTTTTTGTGGGGGGGTAGTTCTGAACAGAAGAAAATCCCGTGGGTGAGCTGGGATTCCGTGTGTCTACCTAAGGAAAAAGAGGGGCTGGGTATTAAGAAATTAGAAAGCTTCAATTTGGCTTTGTTGGGAAGATGGAGATGGGACCTATGCCATCAATCGGAGGCCCTGTGGGTACAGATCTTGGAGTCAAAATATGGAGATTGGAGGAACCTTGAGGTGACAAGGAAGTTGTCCACAGAGTCTTTATGGTGGCGAGACCTAAGCCTGTCTTTTATATCTTTAGAGACAGATGGATGGTTTTCCAGAGGATTTAGGTGGAAGGTTGGTTGTGGAGCCAAAGTAATTTTTTGGGAAGATAGATACATGGAGGACAACTTACCTTTGAAGGATAAATATCCTAGGCTATACCAGATTTCTTTACAACAACGACATTCCATTCAGCTTATGGGTACATCGAATCAGGAGGGATGGGAGTGGCATTTTCAATGGAGAAGATCATTCATGGAAGGTGAAATAGAAACGGTAATAAAATTTCTGGAGGAAGTACAGGAGCTGCCAGCTTTTGAGCAACAACCAGATTCATGGGTTTGGGTGGGAGAGTCTAGTGGAACTTACTCAGTGAAGAGTGCTTACAGCTTGCTTAATCGGATGGAGGATAGTCAAGAGCGGGATAAGGTGTTCAAGATTCTGTGGAAGTTAAAAATTCCCTACAAAGTTTCATGCTTCGCTTGGAGACTAATTTAGGACAGATTGCCTACAAAACAAAATATAAGAAGAAGAAACATGGAGATTTCTGATATCACATGCCCTTTCTGCTGCAGCCTTGTGGAAGACGCTTCACATCTTTTCTTTAGCTGCCCTAAAATTCTACCTTTGTGGTGGGAGTCAAGGGCTTGGGTAAACATTGTCGGGGTCTACTCGGTTACTCCAAAAGAACATTTTAGACAGTCTTCTTTCTGTCACTTACGAGCGATCAGTCTACTTAGGTGGCTAACCTGATGAATTGCTTTGACTTGGCGTATTTGGTATCATAGAAACCAAATTCTCTTTCACAATGAATCCTTTAATGGTCTGAAACTGCTGGAAGATGCTCTATTTTTTTGTTGGTCTTGGCTTAAGAATCTAGAGTCAGGTTTTGATATCCCTTTTCATCAGTGGTCTAGCAATCTGAGGGCCGATTTTGTATCTAGGGGGAGGGTTTAGTCTGTTTTGTTTTTGCCCTTGTTATCTGGCAGACTTACGATGGCTTTTTGTGTAAAGCCCTTTTAGTTCTGTTTTGATTTCTTTTGTATGTTTCTATAGCAGCACATCTTGTACTGTTCTTTTTCTCATATATATTATATTTTAATTTTGCTGATAAAAAAAAAACAAGAATCCACGAAAAAAGGGTCAAAAAATTAATTGAAATCAGCTTCCCAGTAGTCATTCCGGGCCATATTACACCACTAATTGATTAATTATACTTTTTCAAAAGGTTGAGATTTGTAAATTGGAATCACATTTTCAAGCTCACCGAAGAAGTGCAGTATATAGTTATGTTTCAAAAGTTATTTAAGTTATTTTTAAATTTTTTTACTAATTAAAAAGTTTGTTTGGTTATTTGGTAAATAATTTTTTAGTAATTTTTAATGTTTTTTAAACATCACTTGAAACACTGTTCTCTTAATATCTATTTTTTTATTTTTATTCTTAATATATTTATCTAATTTTTTAGTTAATTTCTTTAAATAAATCATATTTTTATTATTTTTATTATTTTTCTTTTACATTTTAAAACTAATTTAACTAAACACAATTTAATGAATTAACTTTTAACTTTTAATTTTCAACTAACTTTTTAATATTTTATCGAAAATATCCATGCGAGGCGACGTCTTGTTTAGTGAAAGCAACGCTTAAATGCTTCTTTTAAAATCATAAAAAAATGCTTCTTTTTACAAGATAACAATATTACATTTTCTTTACGTAACATCATAAAAAAATCATTAAAATGTGGATATGTAACATCTGCAATAAAATTATAGTTAATAAAAAAAATCATTAGAATGTTGTTATATTTGTTTATTAACATGATTTTGATTTATTTTTATTAATTTTAAATGTATTGAAATTATATATATATATATATATATATATATATAAATAATTTATATAAACTGTTGTTAACAGTAAATCTAAGTATACCAATTAACTTATTAATATGACAATATTTATTTATTTTTGACAGAATAGGATAATATTTATTAAAATTTCATAATTGTTATATTTTTATAACGTTAAATATTATGTTATTTTATATAAAATATTTTATATAAATTAGAGCATAAAATCCAAACCATTTTTTCAAAAGGAAAAATATTAATGAGTTTTAAACAGATATTAAACTAGTTCACATAAAATCTAAAGCCCTTTTTTTTATAAAAAAGAAAAGAAGAAAAGTAGTGATAATAATTTTTTTAAGAGAAGTAACAATACTTGTATTTTAAAAATTTATGAAAGAAATAAAAATAGTTATAAGATAATTTAGGAATAAAAAATATAAACATAAAAATAAATAATTACTATTTATTTGTGATATTATATTCTAGTTTCATTTGTATGGAGAAATTGATTGATTGGGAGTTGGGAATAATCAGATAGCGAAATCTTCATAAATGCTTAAGTCTGCTTATAAGCGCCATAGGTAAATAATGATAATTAACTGATTCAATAACGATAAACAATTCAGTTTTGTTCTGAATTTTTGAAAAAACCATCTGGCCCTTAAATTTTTATACACGAAGGATAGAGTATGCAAGAATTACGTGGAATTAAAACCTTTAAATAGTAAAAAAAAACAAGAGACAGGGAAACACAAGACAATTAACAATATCCATGATATTGAGAATAAAAATGCTTTGGTGCGGTTTTTTACCAGGAGGGGGCAATTTTTTTTAATTCCCATATAGGAGTTGTGCCTTTTTTATTTATTAGTTAGGAGTAAGTGGTAGAACTGATTTGTAACTTAGATAGCGTTTTTTTTTTAAGTAAAGTCGTAAATTTTTTTATGATTTTATTATATTTTTAATTTAAAAGTCGTAAATATATTTATAATTTTAAAGTCATAAATATATTTATGATTCTAAAGTTATATTTTTTAATTTTATTTTATTTTTTATATTTTTCTAGAAATGTATGTTTGAAAGTCAAATTTTTTTTATTTTTAAATTTTTTTATGAATGAACATTTAAAAGTTGTAAGTATAAAAAACTACTTGTGGAACAATAATACACCGTAAATATTATTTTAATGAACATCATTCACTTTTTTCAATTTTCCAAACTTCCTCACATAGACCAATTGCTAACTTCCTCACGCTAGAAGTTGCCATGCCATATGCTCATATTCTGTGTGTGGAATAGAAATTAGGCATGAAAGTGGGATTCGAATATGTGAGTATATGCTTAAATCTGTTTCAATTTTAATGGAAAAAAATTGAGTTTATCAGGTTTGGATTCGAATTTTCTTCGAAAGCCAAAAGCGATGGTAGGTATGAGATTACAAATACCTGTCCCGTCCCCGTCCCCACCCCGTAATAAATAATATTAAAAAAATAAATATTATTTTGTAATTTTTTTAATTGAATTAATTAATTTTGTTTTTAATTTTTAAATTATGATCTCATATTTTAAATGTGGATTTATTATTTTTTTGTTATGTAATTAGCATTTTCGTTCGATTTTTTCAATTAAAATAATTATATTATTTTTTAATTTTTTAATTTTAATCAAATAGCGGAGGCGGGAAAAATCCAACCTCCAACGAGGGTGGGGATGATGATGGATTTTAAAACCCGATGGAAATTAGGGGTGGGGTCGGAGAGTGAGTTTTGAGTCGGGAGCGAGAACAGAGAATGCAATATCTGCCCCTACCCCGCCCCGTTACCATGCTTAATAGAAATTGAAGACCATTGAAAGTAATAAAAGCAAAAACCTGAAACATAAAATTGTATGACTATTATTTAGGTTTACACAGTTATTGATGACCAAAATCAATAACTTTTTCACAAAATGTTTTTTTTAAAGGCAAAAACACCTATAGCAATATAAAGCCATAAATCAAATATATATATATATATATATATATATTTGATTTATTTATTTATTTAATATTAGTTTTGTTATTAATTTTTTTGGAAATTTAAATTTTATATAAACCCATATATATATGAAAATTTTTAATTACTTTTGTTTGTTAATTTAATTTGTTGTGTTTTAAAAATTGTAAATGGTTTTGAGTTTATTTTTTTGCAATTAATTTTAAAAATGGAAAAAATTAATTTTATTTTATTATTTTATTATTAATAATTTAAATTTTTTTAATTTGGTTTAATATTTTGTATATATTTATAAATTATTGTAATAAAAAATTAATAATTTATGTTATAATAGACAATGCTCAGACTCCTTTCAAAACATAATTCATGCATTGACAAAGTTGGTAATCATATGTTTAGTTTTGGGACATTATCCTACTATTAATTTTTTTACCACCTGTTTAATTTATTTGAATTTTATTTTATAATTTTAAGTCTTTCAAATTATATCTTTGTGTTTATATTTCAAATTTTGTTACAAAATTTAATTAGCATTACTGTGCCAAATGATTAATTAAAATAATTATTTTTGTATTAACTAATTAAAAAAATCAACATAAATATTTTTTCATATATAACAAGCAAATATTAATATTATTAACAAAATATTTTAATTTAAAAAATAATTATTTTTAAATTAAAAATTTCAAACAAACAATACAAAATTTATTAACAAATTTTACAAAATACTGGTAATATTAATAACTAAAATATTTAATAAGATTATCTAAAAATACATACAATTAACAAAATTAAACAATTTTTAAAATTTTCACAAAATCAAACACGAAATTAAAAGATATAACCATGCAAGTAAATAATCCCATAATATATATAAATAAAGACAAATCATAACAAATTAAAAGCAAATTATTTTTCCTACAGATTTTTATAAAAATAGGTACATAATTAGTATAATTTTTTAAATATCTTTTAATTGAATTTTTTATATAAAAAATGACCCATTCTTTTAATAATAACATACCCATTCTAATTAGATTAAATTTGATTAAGACTTAATACATGATTAGAATAGCTTATTTAAAAGTAAATCATATTTTATAAGTTTAATATATCAATAAGCCCCTTCGAAAGTCAGAATAATAAGAAGAATTTCGGTTAAAAAAAAAATAGAAGCTATAATGCTAAACCCACCTGAGTAAGGGAAGCACTCAGCAGAAGTTTTTATTATTTTAGTAAACAATAAGGTAAAAGTAATTCCTAAATATAAAAAACCAAAACTAATTAAAGAGAACAGCACCCGATTCTAAAGTCACAGAGGTAAGGTGGTAAATATCTTTATCACTTTTGAATTGGTTTTTTAAAAATAAAAATAAATTGTAAAAAATAATTAAAAATAGTACTTTGACACGATTTCTTAGTAAATTTATGAAAATAAATTAATTCAAAATGTGAAAATTAAAAAGAAATAGTGAAGTCGTTACCACTTCACTTAAAATAAATTAAATAAATAAAAGTCTTAACACATTATACGACATTCGTGGCCTGACTTACTCCCGGTAAATAAAAAGTGCACTGTGCAGAACCTGTATGGGAATTAAAAAAAAAATTGCCCCCTCCCCTCCTGGTCAAAAAACCGCTTTGATGCCCGGTGTCGGCTCTGGAGCCAGCCACCATAACGTCACACCAAAACACTTTTCTTCTTTTCTTCTTCTTCTTCTTCTTCTTGTTTCATTTGCATCAACTCTTCTCCCCCACCCATAAAAAAATAAATAACCTTTTTACATGATCAACCCTCATGGTCAAAGACTCCAAACCCATCATTATCCGCCGTGGCCTCGTCGTTGGAAACTACTGCCATGACGTCCTTCACCGCGACGGCGAGGCCGTCGCCGAGACCCTCGGTGGCGCCGCCTCCTTCATCTCCGTCATCCTCGACGCCCTGTCCCTCCCCTTCCACACCGTCTCCAGGGTGGGCCCCGACTTCGCCTACGCCGCCGCCGCATCCAATCATCCCCCCTTGATAATCCCAACCTCCCAAACCACGCTCTTCCACGCCCACTTCGGTTCGGGCTACCCGGACCGCCTCCTGAACCGCGTCCGATCCTGCGATTCAATCCTACCCTCCGACCTACCGGACCAGACTCGGTTCGGGTTCGGACTCGCTGTCGGGGTCGGCGGTGAGATTCTCCCGGAGACACTGGAAAAAATGCTCTCGATCTGCGACCATGTGTTCGTCGACATGCAGGCTCTGATTCGCAGGTTCGACAACATCAACGGTCGCGTGAGCCACGTGGCGCTGAGAGACAGCGGGTTCTTCCACCTCTTGCCGCGGGTCGCGTTTCTGAAGGCTTCCGCGGATGAAGCCGTTTTTATTGACGTGGAGGAAGTGAGGAAGTGGTGTTGCGTGGTCGTCACGCACGGGAAGGATGGCTGCGAGGTTTTTTGTCCAAACGGTGCGTTTAAGGTGGCCCCGTTCGTGGCTTATCAGGTTGATCCCACCGGCGCCGGGGACTGCTTTCTCGGCGGGTTTGCGGCGGGGATTGTCAGGGGCTTGGCCGTGCCCGATGCTGCTCTGTTGGGGAACTTCTTTGGGTCCATTGCTGTGGCGCAATTGGGACCGCCCAAGCTTGACTTCAACTTGATTCAGGTTTGTTTCTTAGCATTCATTTTTATCATCAGATTCAGATTCAGAGAGAAGAAATTAATTTCTCACTATCGGTTGGGAAATATGGTTTAAGCTAAAAAAAGATTCGGTGCTTGCCATATAACCCAAATAACTAAAAGAAAATAGATGTTTAGATTTTATTGGAATTGATTTTTAGAAGAAAATAGATGTTTAGATTTTATTGGAATTGATTTTTAGATGTTGAATACTTGATTGTGATTGCGATGTGTGACCAAATTAATGTCAGCCACGGATTCTACATTGCATGTATATCATGGTGGTGCCAACCAAATAAGCGCTTAGTTGGAAGATGATACTGTTTGATTGCTAGCAAAGTGGAACTGAATGATTTTCAACTTTTTGCCTGATGAACAATTTGGGAGTTTGCTATGCTTATCAATGAAAGTTTCATTTAAAAATATCGATTCGTGGGGGAATTAATTCATAGTTGTCAATGTTACTAGACTGTTATAGTTTGTTGGAAACTTAGGATATGCTATCTGCTACTTTTTATTTAGGGATTTTGTTAGCTATGTCATGTTAGAATTGCAGACTTATCAAAGTTGCCTTTTGTTTTCCTTGGTGCTATTTTACAAGAAATGGAAAACCTTGTTCCTGATGAACTATTTATATTTAAGATTGCGGCTATTTGATTATATATTATATGTCTCTAATGTTTATGAAGAACAATTTGTATTGGATTAGCATATTAAAAAGACTATTTTAGCATAAAAAAGACTTGTGGATTTTAAAAATTATGTAGAAATATTATGACTTATTAGATTTCTTTACAAGACTTTTATGATAGTTTGTATTTTAATGGATTTATATCATAAGAATTTAAAGGATTTGAAAGAATTTTATAGATTTATAAGATTTAAAAGGACTCTATCTTGAATTTTTAAAAACACATTCAAAATTACAAAACCTAAAAAAAGTAATAAGAAGAGGTTTGGATAACATCAACATCAACATCACCTTTAACCCAAGTTAATTGGGGTCAATGGTAGATGAACCCAATAATAGATTGGAAATAAGACAAAGAAAGAGAAAGGGAGATGGGAAGAAAAAAGGGAAAATAAGACAAAAGAAAGGAAAAATAAGCTTAAATAAAAGAAGGGTAAAAGGAGGAGGGAGAAATGAAGAGGAAAAGAGCTAAAAAAAAAAGGGAACGACTGGAACATAGATATACTAATGGATTTAACCATCCACCAAGATTATAACTTTTCTTCACTCTATCTTAAGACACACCGTTCCCGCCAATTTATATTCCACTCTATTAGGTTTGGATAAAAAAAAAGAAAAATTAATATAATTATTTTAATCTTTTAATAGCAAAATTGATTCTAACTTTAGCTCCCCTTATACTAATCTTTCTTGCAATAACATCTTCTCATTCTCCTTTTGGATTTGAACAATATATTTAAAATTATACACTAGTTTTCTGATTTTTTTTCAATTACTAAAATTATTTCATTATATATCTAATGACATGTTTAAATGAGATACAATAATAAGCATATATTAAAAGGGAGTGATGAGAGTGAAAAATTTGTAGGAGGGTTACCAAGAGGACAAAATTAAGAGTGATAATCACAACAATATTGTGTCAAGCGGAGGATATGTGTAGTGAGAGAAAAGAAAAGAAAGTCTGGTAACCAATAGAAAAAGAAAGAAAAAAAAATTAAGAGTGATAGTCACAAGTGGAGGATATGTGTGGTGAGAGAAAAGAAAAGAAAGTCTAGTAACCAATTGAAAAAGAAAAAAATAAAGTCTAGCAAAATTTCAAGGGTTTTGGTGAACTTATTTGATAGATGTTCTATATTAAAAATTCAAATCAAATTCATCTTAAAAAATAATTCATTGAAATTTGTATATTTTTTAATACCAAAAGATTTTTTTTAAGTTATAAAAAATCCTAATCGAGTACCACCTTATTTTGTTACATTCCTTTAAAAAATCGTAAAAGTCTTAATTGAATACCACAAGATTTATTTATACTATTTAAAAATCTTGATTATTCACAAAGACTTATTTATACTATTTAAAAATGTTGATTATTCACCCAGACTTTTTTTATAATAAAAATAATATTTTAAAATCCTTCGAAATCCTAATTCAATAAATTCTCCTAACAATGGAAGCTCAAGTATGCTTTCAGCCCCACCCCCATGCCTGTCCCAAAAAAAGTATCATTACTCGTCTGGAAACTTAGTTTCAGTCTGTTGACAATCTAAAACCGGACCAAAATATCTCCCCAATAGAAAAAAAAATGGTTTGGAGTATGGATATGATCATCAACGACAACAAGTCTTATTTCATTAGATAAGGTCGGCATAATGAATGTGATCCATTTTATTAAAACTAGAAAGCCAAATACCCAGCAAAACTCAAATCCCACAGCCTTGGAAAAGTTAGAAAATTGAAAATAATTCACATGCTTCAATCTCCAATATGGCTCAGGCATGATGATTCATGGTTGACGATATCCACCTAAGAATTTAATTATTATTTGGTGGCAGTCTGTTTACTTTGTAGTTTGTAGTGATTGAATTCATTTTAACTGTAAATACCTGTTTGAGTTATTTCTTTTCTATGTTTACTAGGTCTTAGTCAATCTTAAGAAAAAAAAACATGCACATCAAATGTTACTGAATATCAGAGAAGCATTGAATGAAGATTGGAAAAAACACATAGCAAGATCAAAGACATGTGCAATTTGCTAGAGTAGATATCGATTCTAGCATATCAATTGTATTTGTCACCCAATTTGTAGCATATTACTTGTATCTCTGAAACTTTGGTCTTTAACCAAGCCTAATGGTGTCATGTGATCCATGTAACCAACCTTATTAAGTGAGATATGACTTTGTTGTAGCTGTTGTTGTCACTCAATTGGTGCTGTTTTCTTGCTATCTAATGAGTTGTGTGTATCAGTCTGTATTGCGAAGAGTTGACAATCGAGAGTGTTTGTTTATATTATTCATCTGCTCCTCTTAGCAATGTAAAATATGTTATGATGCATCCCTCACTTGTGTTTATATAATACAAAATTTCAGATCGTTAAGGATGAGATGCACAAAAGGAAGCTGCAGGGTATTCCCTTCTTAGAAAGAAGAGATGAGTCTCCAGGGTTTTGGAAGCCACCTGAACAAGATCAATTCTATGCATCTCTTGTTACTGCCAAAGCCATAATCATGTGCCAGATTCAAGAATCTGGACGGTATTTACTAAGCTCTCCTAAAGTGTTGGTGCAAAACAACGCTAAGACGATACTTTCACTGACTTCTGTGCACGAGGAACCAATTCCAAGCCTTGATGGTAAACCCTAATATGGGATGGTTGAAGTTCCAAAACTCACTGCAATTCTCCAGTTCCCTTCCTTTTCATTCAAATAGAGATGTATTAGCTTCCAGGAATCTTTCATTTTATGGTGCCTTTTGTACACCAAGGGCATACAGGTAGATATTTTAATCCAAGGAACATACCAGGGGACAAAATAATCCCACGTTTATACGAAGTAATAAAATAATTAATATCAGGTATATTTTTTACAATAATATCACCTTCTGATAATATTTAATCTTTGCGGACAGAGTATGAAATATTTATTCCCACGGTAACAATTTCTTTGTGAATAAAAATACTATATATCTTCTTATCCATTATCACCTTCTCATCTTAATGATACCTTTATTATATTCTCTATTTTGTTTAGGTTCATGAGATATAGTATTTTGAGTATAATTTGTTTCTCATTTGTTGATTTTATAATAAAATTGTTTGTTTTATGAAAAAAAAATAGTATCTTTAACATAATAAAGATATTTTAGTAATTATAATATATATTATAAAAATAATAATTTAACCAAACATATATTTTTAATTATTTTTAGGAATATAAAAAATATTTTCAACTAACTAATGTTATGGTTAATCAAAAACATTTTTATTAAATACACAAGAATAACATTCTCATGCTTTATTCCAAAGATTAATATTTCTAAGACTTAAAAAAGTTATTTGTAAAACAAACGTTCCCCAAGTCTCAGTTGCAGCCTAATTTGTAGTTCTACTTTTACCAAATTGCTAATAAACTATTCTTAAAAAGAAAATCTAGATTGAAATTCTATTTATGTTTGCATGCCCTTGCCATATCCATTTATATGCCTTTCTTTTCTTATGATGAGTTATGCTTCCTACGAAAGAAAGAAGAAAAAGAAAGAAAGATGACAATATGTAGGAAAAGCTGTTCAAACGTATCGGATATGGCACAATTCTATAATTTTGCTAACTTACAAAACTTAGCAATATCATTTTAGAACAAATTGTATTTTAATGTGCTCCGGTTGACAGGGGGTGTTGTTTGGGATTTTAGCATCTTTATTGGATGCTGTATAGTGTGACCGTATGTGTCTGATGAATAATGATCTATAGTATGAATAATAGTAAGTAACTGGATCCTTGTGATTTAGAATGTACAAAAAGAAAAGAAAATTATATATGGCAGTTTCTATGTATGATTTATGATTTATAATATGAATAACAGTAATTGGATATTTGGATCCTTGTGTCTTAGAATACTAAAAATATTTTTATATGGCAGTAATACATGATTTTAGCATTCTAGCTCTAAATCCCACATCACCAACTGTTTCAAGCAAGATTAGTCTTGTAAATGGCAGTAATACACGATGTTAACATTCTAGCTCTAAATCCCACATCATCAACCTTTTGCGCATATCAACTCTACTCCCCATTTTTTCAATTTCATTTGTATCTATTGCACATACTTCACTCTTTATCAACTCATGCAAAATAATAGCAGTTTGATTCATCTTCCTACTAAAAGGTTACTTTATGTTTTATTATCATAATTTACAATTTTAACATGTTTAGAATATATTTCACAAATCTATTCACCACATCCTTAGCAGAGTACACGTGTAGAAAGCCTTCCTTGGATTCCTTTTAAGTCTTGGAGGTTAACATAAATGTTCTTAAACCACAATAACAAAATTGCAAATTACAACTCTTGTTTTCCTATTCATTATCCTCAATTTGCATATGAACTCCAATTCTCACTTGTGCCTTTCTTTTTTGTTATGTCTTGACTACGCAAATTGTCCTGTGTCGCTTATCATCTTCACCTCTGTGCTGTTTCTCTTGGAACTCTAATTCTGCAGATCTGAGGATGTTTTTGAATAAAAGGAAGAAGAAAATATATCACATTTCTGAATAATAGGAAGATGAGAGATGAACATGACCATTGCAAAAGAACATTAACAAAATAATTTGTCACACGTATAGGCCAACATAGGAGCTAACAAAATATTTGAACAATCCATTTACAATTGATTTGGTAAATTTTTTTTCTATTTTGACTTAATTATACAATTGATCTCTTAATTATATTTTAAGATTTAATTTAGTTTCTCAATTATTAAAAGATTAAATTTGTTTCCTCAATTATTTAAATGAAACAATTATACTTTTTCGTTAAATCCATTAATTGTTTGATGAAAATCACTACTTTTTGCATTATTTGTTAACAACACAACTGATGTAAAATGTATTTTTTAAATTAGTTGTATGACAACCAATGTAAAAGATTCACTTTGGATAAAGCTTTAGATGTTTTTTTTACATCGATTATCAGACAAATGATTTAAAAATATAACATTTTGTAAGAAGTTTTAATTTCCACCAAATCATTAACATATTTGACATAAAATATATAATTGTTTCATTTTATATAATTAAAAGATCAAATTAAACCTTAAAATATAATTAAGAAACCAATTATATAATTAAACCTTCTATTTTTTCTGAATTAAACAAAGTATTCAGGGTCGAGAAAAAGTTGAACAAAACAATGGTAAAGAAGTAGAGCATTTCCAGTGGGCTACGTCGGTACGAGAGCACTCCTCTTATATAATAATAATAATAAAAAAGACAAATGTGAACTAAAATTCAAAATTCTTTATTGGCAGACACAAAATTTTACTTTTTATATTATTATTTTGTTCTTGTATGATTTGTACATTAATTTTTAAATTTTTTTAATCAATACTCTCAAAATACTGATTTACAAGACAAAAGAAAAACTAAATATTTAATTTAATTATTGAATTTATAAGACATTAATATTTGAATTCCTAAAAAAATGCAACAAATGTCAATTTTCTTTGTAACCTAAATGATTAATCCTATATCTCATCTCAAATATATTTATCATCCTAAATTTTGATATATAACTTATTGATTTGGATTAACTTAATTGTCACCAAATTTTAGATAGACTAATTTTATCTTTAAATTATAAGATCACATCATCTTATAATATTAAAAATCAATTTAATAATAAATTATATTTTTAAAAATTAATTTAATATTAAATTACAAAATATAAAAATAAATTTATTATTAAATTATTCACATAACTAATTTATTATATATTTTAGTTTTTCAATATTCATATATTAAATTTAAATTTGTTTTATCAGGAATCAAGTTGTGAGTGGCTCGCTCATCCTTCGGGAGATAAATTTGGCTTTCAAAAAAAACTAAAAAGTGGAACACGTGGTAATATTACAACCATTGGTTTAATCTAACGGATGATGTTTTGTTAATTGGATCTCCTGTTATGGCCAAAACAGGAGAGGATCCGTCCCCCAAGTGTCAACCGCACGCGCGTATTCGCTTCTCTCTCAGGCCTGCACCTCCGTCTGTCTCCGCCGCCAGGTACTCTTCCCTCTTCTCTCACCCCAACCTAATATGACTTTGCATTATTATGCTAATTGCTACTTATAATTCAGATTGCGCATATAAACACTTTAATTCGTTGACGATAACATTTTCCTTTTTAACTTTGTGTGTAACAGTTGTTCCCCACCACGCAACCAAAGATGGCAGATTCGATTTGCAGAACACTGAGGGATGGAGCGTTAGAGGGAGAGCTTGCGCCTACTCTCACAATCAAGGACTCTCTCGCTTCACCTTTCGCCTTTCATCTATTCTCTCACATTCTACTTCAACTCTCATCACATGTCATAGCAAAAAAATCTCAGTCACAGTCAGTTTTTCTATCCCATAAAATAATTATTGTCAATTCTTTTATCTCATACTTCTTATTTTTAATCTCAATTTTTTTCTTGTATAGGGGTATAATAATTGTTGCACTTTCTCGGAGTCCATCGTCTTACACTTCTTTGTTAAAGATGAATGGAATGGATGTTGCTTCTTCTAATAACAAATGGTAAATATTTTAAAGTAGGACGTTTGGTATGAGAGGAATTTTTTGCACGCCCGTGAATAGTGAATCATGGGAGTGGAGAGATTTTGTTTGGTTGACCATCCAGAATTTTTAAATAAGTTTTTTAGAAATAAAAAAGTTGTGTGATATTTTATCATGAACTTTAATTATTTACCACATTAAATAATTTAATAAAAGTAGCATGATGTTTTTATTATAGTAAAACAAAAATTAAATTTAGGAAAGTATGATTCTCACCCTCCTTCACAGGAATATTTTTGTGGGAATGTGAGTTAAAACAGACTCCCAAGAATCATAGTTTTCTGGGAATATGTTTCTTAAAAATGCATATCGAACTTGGGAAACTAAGTTTCCTCCCAAGTTAGGATTCATGGGAAAGTGAAAATTTCTTCCCAACCAAATGCCCCCTAAGTTGTTTTAACTTGTTTTTAACTGCTTTTCTTGTGTCTTATCATCATTTCTTTAGCGTTTGGTCTTAATCAAATACATTTGGAATGGTTGAATTCAGAGTTATGTGTTGTTTTGCAGGATTCACATTTTGGACTGTTATACTGATCCTCTTGGTTGGAAGGACAAGACAAGGAAAACTGTAAATGTTACAGATCCGTCTCAGCAAATTTCGCTTGCTACTAGTTCTTATAAATCTGTAAAGGATGTGGATAAGTTGTTTTCGGTAATTACTGAACTTGGCAGAGGTATTACAGATAAATTGTTTTGTGACTAAAGTTAGCTTATAGATTATCCTTTTCATTTTCAGTGAATAAATGTGTTTGCATCAGTGAATGGGTTTCAAGCACATGTGTTTTTAAAAGGTTATTTCTCTTTTTGAATAGTTTTTCTAATTCATATACCTGCAGGATTGGTTGGAGAAAATAAAGCCCGCTTCTGTGTTGCCATAGACTCGGTATGTTTTCATTCTGTGATTGTCAATATAAGATATACAAAGCAAACACCATTGCCACGACTTTAAATGAAGTTGAATTTAGTTAGATGGTGTGTTGGGAATGAACATTCTTTGTGCCTCAATGCTTGACATGTTAAATGTATATGCAAATAGCTGAATACTTTTATCATTGTGAAACTTTTGAGAACGGTTTTTTTTTTTCATTTCCCCGCTAATGCAAATAACCTTGGAACAAGCACATCTCTTCTTGAGATTGCCATAAAAATTTCATTGTTTCTATGATTAATAATATAGTATACCAATTTGAATAATAGATTTGCAATTCATTGCATGAAATCTGTGGGCTTACGTTCTAAGATTCATACTGCTTCAATAATTATTTTTCAGCAAATAGGAATCTGTTAACTTTGGCCACATGAAAGGGTGACAGAGACTTGTGAACTCTTGGATATTGTTTTATATTATATTCAGTTCATTTTGCATGTTACCCTTAACTACCAGATGATTTGAATTCTAAAGTTGGCTTCCACAAGGTTAGAGGCTTGGGGGAAAACCAGAAAATCATGGATGGCATCAATTTATATTTCTAACCTTTTAAATTTTCTTGGAAATAAATGAATTGTTAAGCAGTTATAAAGCTATTATGTTACAATTATTTTGCCTAGTAAACTGTATCCAATTATCTAACCTGTTTGTGTGTGCAAGTTTCAGATTTTACTTTTACACATAAAATTCTTGTGCAAGATTTTACAATAACTTCCAAATTGAAACTTTTAACATTCTATTTAAGACTGTATTGTATGGTTTGTTGGTTACTCTTGTATTATCAGTTTGTGCATCTGTAATCCTAATGGATTCTTGTTGGATATTATCAGCTAAGTGAACTGTTGAGACATGCATCTTTGCAATCAGTTGCAGGCCTTCTAAGCAATCTGCGTAGCCATGGTATTCCCTCTTGAACTATTTTGAATAAAGTTCCTTTCATTGTGTTGTGTAATTAGGTGTTGTTTAATTGATTAAATTTATAAGAGTATCCGAACAAGTGGGATAGTTGATTTATTTCAGCAACTAAAATTTAGCATGGATTGACTTGATGCATCAACAACTTTTTCCTTAGATTTACTACTGTTCTATTGTTGCAGATCAAATTTCAAGTATTTTTGGACTATTGCATTCCGACCTTCATGAAGATAAGGCTGTGGCTGTTCTTGAGTACATGTCTTCCATGGTGGCCAGTGTAGACCCATATCATCATTCTGCAGATGGTGAGAAAGGATGTTTAGAGAATTACGTATCTGAGCAAAACTTTACCAAGGGAAAATTTAATGCCAGGTTCAAACGCAGAAATGGGCGAGTTAGAGTAACGGTGATCTCTTTCTTCCTGTTTGTAAACTTATTTGGAACGACAAATATAAAATTTGATGCACTGATATAATATCTTTCTACTTTTATCCAGTGTGAAGAATTTAATATTGAGTCTGGAGGAATCAACTTCGTATCTGTTTCATCAGTACACGGAACCGCCGTTACAGGCCTAGTGCCAAAGGTCAGTCTATAGTTTCCTGGAGATGGAAAACTGGTACTGTGAAGTTGTGTCTCTGTCACTGGAAGCAAAAGCCAAAGTACTTTTGTAATCAGATATTTTAAATAGTTTTTGAAAGAAAAAAAGGATTTACAACAGAGATCTTTCGTTAGTTGAATTCCGTCTTCGCCCTAAGGTTTTGCTGTTTTGGTTGAATGGAGTACATAGCCATTCACAGGGCCTTTTTCACTTTTCAGATAATTAAATTTAGATGCTAGGAAAGATGAAATAAAGCATAAATGTCCAAGTTCTAACTACTTCCCAATGTGCTGATTTGGTTCTTCACTTTGTCGGCTGAAGTGTTGAGTGCTTCGGAGTTCTAACAGTACATATTGACATGTATATTTTCTGCATACAAGATTGATGATAGAATCAAAGTGTTTTATGTCTAAGTTGCAATGGGCGCAAACTGTCTTGGAAACATCTCATTTGGTGAAGCATAGAGATTCTCAGCACTTAGTTTGTTCACCTACTCTGAACACACATGGAGATACTTTTGATAACAGAGTATATCTGCAAGTACATAAAACAGTCAGAAAAACCTATCTTGGAACTACCAGAGACCAAGCAAGAAATGTGTTGTGATATGAAGTTGATTCCTTTTCATTGACTGTACATGATAACAAGAATCTTGATGTGTTTTAACAGGTGCAATTCAATCTCCAGCTGTCAGAGAAAGAGCAAATTGATAGGTCAAATGTTGTGCTTCCTTTTGAACACCAGGGTATGAAATTGATTTGTATTTGTTCATTTTTTTTACGTCATTTCAATTATATATAAACTCTTGTACTTAAGCTCTTTATTCTTTAAGGAAATGGCAAACCAATACAAATTTATGATGGTAGAAGATCCCTTGAAGTGAGCAACAGTGAGGCAAATCCCATTTCAAGTGGTAAAAAGGAGGATTCTGCCATGGGTGAGATTATATATTTTCGTGATTCAGATGATGAGATGCCAGATTCTGATGAGGACCCGGATGATGATTTAGATATATGAATATACTATTGTTGATAATTTTTGTATTCCTATGTGACATGAAAGGATAGATTAGGTTTATAACCAAACAAAATGGGAAAAAAATATCCTATACTGTTTAATTGCTGAGAAGTGAAATGCATTGTGTATCACGTTCCAACATATTGTACAACCTACTGAGGAACCTGACTTAGTTTGGACGATTTTGTGAAGGTTTTTGTCAAGCGCTAGTGTCTACAAACCTTACTCTTGCTTCAGCTGGCAGTAGCATGGTGGACATGCAACGAAAATTATACATACTTCACGAGTGAAAGCCTTTCTTTGTACATTCACCATAGCAGTTTAAACCATTCTGTGCATGCTTGGCTGAACTGCATACTTCAAAAATGCTGGTTAAAACTCAAAATTGATCCAAATGAGGGAACGCATATTGTTTCTTTCCGTTGTCTTTCAAGGCTAATCACTAGTGCACGTCATATTATAAAGTATAATAAATAGTAATAGTTATTAATTAGAACATTAATGGTTGAGGTATATTTTATTCTCTAAAGTGTACTCATGATCTGCAGATCTTTCTATCCAATTTCTTAAAAGTCCTACTTGGCTTGGTTTGGTGTAGACTAAATTAGGAGTCCTTGTTAGGGACCTAACCTATTTCTACCCATAGATTAGATTTACCATCAATTATTTCAAAATTTTGATTTTGTAAAATAAAAAATATGGAAATTAGTTTTGTTTTTGAAAGTGTGTTAAGAGTTAAAATTGGAAAATATTATCTTTTATATTGGTTAAATTTTTTATATTAAGTTTTATTTAAAATAGTTTTTAAAACGTAATTTTCTTCGCTTAAAGTATGTTTTCAACAACAGTTAATTTTGCAAAATTATATTTATAAATACGTATTCAGACGCATTTATTAGCAAGGATGCTTGATACTTCAGTTTCCCGTGATAAAGAAAAAAAAATGGCGTAGGCTTTACCAATTCTTGTACTCACTTTGATATTTTTGTGTTTGATACAAGTGTAAAAATGTCTTCTTTTATCTCCGAACAATAATACACTTGATTCTTTTAATGCTAAATTATGATGTGTAATCACCTTTTTCCTATACAAAATATATAGAATAAATCATTAATTTTATATCTAAAAGTATTTTTTTTCTATTAATTAGTTTCTAAATAAAAATTATATAAGTCATTTTTTAAGTATTAGAAATTAAATTAAGTAATTTCCTGATTATGAAAAATATTTAAATTAATCTCTAAATGTAAGCAAATTACTAATTTAATAACTAAATTAATAGATATTTAGCACTTAAAAATAATTTATAAGTTTTATTATTTAAGAGATATTTTAGAGAAAATATAATATTAGGAAAACTAAATTGATGTTTTATTTATAAAAAAAAAAAATGTCATGTTTCACGCCCTAATTGGAACTTGCCTTCATTTCACTTTGTCGTGCCGTCCGATCCAACACTCCATCTCAGCTCGGAGATATTTATTTTTCTACATATTTTATTCCCTTAAAATATTAGCAACGCGTGGGAAGATGATTTATTTATTCATTTATTTTTCCTCGTATTCAAAACCCAATAAGATATTTATCTCCTTTCAGCACCGTCCGCTACTCAATTCGGTCACTGTCTCCAATCACCACTCGCCAACTGCCCAAGCACGCCAAATCACTCGACGTTCATTGGACCGTCACCATCCAATCTCACCACCAAATTCAGCGGGAAAACCGCCATTGCTGAGTCAATGCTCCATGCATCCAACTATCTAAGTTCTCTCAATGCCGCAACAAGAAGCGCCACAACAAAGTATATAGTAACTCTTTTCTCGAATCCACAGAGTGAGACTCATCGTGTCAACAAGATAACTGCATGTTTAAGCGTACTTAAAAATTTTTAGCGGCGATGGACGAAACCGCCGCAACGAAGAAGCCTGATTGGCTCAACAACCTCGCGAAGGTCGCCGGAGAGAGAACCCAAGAAACTTTCGGCGGCGACGACGACGACGAAGAGGAATGCGACGGCGACGGCGAGGCTTGGGACATGTTGTCTCGGAGCTTCTGGCAGGCGCAGACGGTGCTGGACGAGAACCGTGCGCTGATCGACGAAGTGAACAGCAACCACGAGTCGAAGTTTCCTGGCAACATGACGAAGAACGTTGGCCTCATTACTCAGATCCAAGGTAACATCTCCAAGGTTCGCTCTATTTACTCCGACTTATCTGTAAATTTCTCCAACATTGTTCGCCAGCACGGCGTCGCCGCCGTCAACCACCGCATTCGAGACGGCAACCGCGAAGAGGATGAAGATGAGGCGGAGAACTCGGAGGAGGGCTCCGCGGAGCACGTGCTGGAGAAATCGGAGTAATTCTTTGTTTCCTTACATATGTTATATGATTGTTGTTGCCTTTGTCCAATGCATCCTAGGGTATCATGTGATGTAGTTGGTGAAATTTGAAATGGAATGATTCGGTTGGTGTTAGTGTGAGGTTGTTTGGAGTAAAGATAAGGAGCTGAGTTTGATCATTTTCTAGGTTTGTTTGTACTGGCGGTGACTTGAGGGCCGATTTGCAAGATGGGGGTAATTTTTTTTTAAAATTACTGATTCAGGGTACTTTTTAAATTATTTACGAAATAGGGGTAAGTCGTAAACAATTTTACGACTTCTGTAATTGAAATCGTAAAATTTTTTACGACTTATATATATTTTTTTATTTAATTAAAGTCGCATAATTATTTACAACTTCTGTTAAATGATTGTAAAAAAAATTACGACTTAAAAGTCGTAAAGCAAAGTCGTAAGAAAAGTTACGAAATTAACTCAATTTTTTTTTATTGGCTTACGACTCCAAAGTCGTATTTTCATTTGATAATGTTTTTTTATTTTTGCTTTTTTTGGGTGAAGTCGTAAGAGACTCCACGACTTTGGCTTTTTTTTTTGTTTTTTGCTTTTCACGTTTTGATTTTAAAAGGTTTTAATTTATTGTTTTTTTAATTTTTTAAATTATTTTGTTTATGAAATGTTTATAAAATAATTTTATTTATTATTTAAGAATTTAGTAATTAATATGTATTTAATATTTTTGTTTTATTTATTATTTTTTATATTATTTAATGTTTTATTTAATATTAATATTAAAAGATAATATTGTTTTGTTTTCTATTTTTTTGTTTATTTATTTTAATTGTTGTTTTGTATTTTATTATAAAAATTGTGTTATTGTATAATTTAGAAATTTACAAATTAATATATGTTTAATTAAGGTATTATATGATTTTATTTGATATATTTTACAATTTATGTATTTTTATGTTAACATTTTTATTTAAAAAAAATTAAATTAAATTTTTTATAATAATATTCAGTTATTGCTAACAAAATTTAATATTTCACACAATAATATGTTAATGATTTTTGTCAACAATTATGACAATATAATAAACATAATATAATTTAGTAGTAAAAATGATTGTTAAAATAAAAACAACATTTGAAATTAATATAAATAAACAATACAAATTAAATAAAAATATAAAAACTATAAATAATATTAACCGTTGACTTCCTTGTATGGACAGTTACTACGATTATGTCCTTCAGTTCTACACAATGAACATTTCTTAGGCCTATTTGGAATTGGTTCGTCCATCTCATTGTGTATACGAGTAGTGGCTGGCCTTCCCGATGTCTGTCGTCGTTTTGAAGAATCAGGCATAAAATATGGACCTGAATATTGAGGCCATTGGTCTTCGCTTCCAAGGGAGTGAAAGTGATGTTGATAAACTTTGTAAATGTTTTCCAACTTATATACAGGATCAACAAAGTCATCGTAATTTAAATTACAAGAAGCGCACGCTGCAATTGCGTGCGAGCAAGGAATTCGAATGGCTTGAAATTGTCCACAATCACATGACCATTCATTCAATTTGACCGTGCATGCCATTGCTCGTCGCCCAAGTCGTGTGTTTGCAATTTCTTGAACCTCAAACTCCCCTGTTTCTCGAACGTACATCCTCACATAATGTGAGGTTGCAATGTGTTGATTTTCTTGTAGCATGACAGATACCTCTTCAGAGTACCTATATCCTGCCTCTATCATGGCCATGATTTTCATGCCATTACTAACAAATGAATCATTTATTTTATTAAATGTTTCATTCACTAAGGCAGTAATAGGCAATGCTCGGGCTCCTTTCAACACAGAATTCATACATTCGGCAAGGTTGGTAGTCATATGGCCATACCGTTTTCCTTCATCATATGCCTGAGTCCATTTATTCTTAGGAATCTGGTCCAACCAATCTGCTGCTAGTGGAAACTCAGATCGCATTACGAGTAACTTTGCCTCAAATCGAGGTTTTCTCAACTCGTATCCTACGGCAAAATAAAAAATAATAAGTATTAATTAGGTGAATACATAATAATGTAAGAATCTAATTTATGAAATGTTGAGAAGATTACCCATATTTATGACTTGCTTTTTTAAGTCAACATCCCTAAACTGTTTGTTAAAATTTGAAGCAATGTGGCGAATGCAATAGACAGAAGATACATCCGGTGTAGTCCACCCAACTCTGTCTGATCGCAAAGCCGCTAGCAAACCTGTTCCCCTGTCTGAAATAATACACAAATTCGGTTGAGGTGTAACGTATCTCCTTAAATGATGCAAGAACCACATCCAAGCTTCTTTGCTCTCGCTCTCAACAATTGCAAAAGCAAGTGGAAAAATATTTCTACTACCATCTTGTCCAATGGCAGTCAATAAAGTACCACAATATTTTCCAGTTAAAAATGTTCCATCTACTTGCACAATTGGCTTGCAATATTTAAAGCCTTCAATGCATGGCTTAAAAGCCCAAAACACACGATTCAGAATGACCTTAGAAGTATCATCCTCACCATCTTCCATTGAAATGAATGTTTTGTATTTAACAATTGTACCTGGTACAAAGTGTTGAACAGCTGTCATCCATACAGGCAAATGCCTATATGATTCTTCCCAACTTCCAAATGCAATTTCAAGTGCTTTTTGTTTAGCTATCCATGCTTTTCTGTATGTCACATTATAACCAAACCGTTGCATCATGTCTGCAATCAAGGTTTTTATTTGGATACCAGGATTTGTTTTTACTAAGTGTATAATATTATGAGCAATAACAGATGAGTCTAACCTAACATGATCTTGTGATAAACGTGAAGTTGTACAAGTGTGAGTTCCAGTTATTTTTTTCATGACCCACCTCCTACGTAACTTACTGAACGATGCTCTAGCCCTCCAATGACAACCATTACCATGTTCAGTACACTTAACAACATACCTATCACTCTTGTTTTCTTCAATATGAAAATTAAATGAATGTACAAAATGAAATTCCTTTATGGCATTCACGATTGCTTGTTTTGATTCAAACACCATGCCTTCATAAAGGTCATTCATACTCTCACCCGCTCTGTTCATAAATGGATTTGAGTAGTGTCGATCTTCTGAAATTTGGCTATTAATAGTTTCAAAATGAGAAGAAGACTGACTTTCAGTTTCATTGCTTGTTTCTCCAGTTTCGTGAAATGAGTTGTGTTCATCTTCTTCACTAAATTCGCTAACATTGTCTCTGACTATTGGTTCTTCGCTAGCCATCTGTCAGGAAATTTGATTGTAATTTGTTACTCAAAATGTGAAGTCGTTAACATGCTAAGGAGAAGGCGATGATAAAATATGAAGCATATTATCATAAACATACCTGGAAAATCGTAAGGAAGAAATTGTTGTAGCAGACTTGGTAACTATTTTGTGAACTTTTTAGGATGGTTTTGTTAGATGAGGAAATACCAAGGCTTGAAACGTGGCTTTATAATGCCACATGAATGAACATGAAGCAACGTCAATGATAAATCAAATCAAAAAATTTTCATGAATAGTTAAATGATTTGCAATTAAATAACTATGACACAACGTCAGTCATACACACTTGACTACCATGTACATTTATTGAAACCCTAATTAATCCACTCCTTTTTTAAAAACCCTAATAACTCCACTACTTTATTAAAACCCTAATTACTCCACAAATAATTTTAAATCCCTAATAACTCCACTACTTTATTTAAAACCCTAATTACTCCCTTCCTTTTTTAAAATCCTAATTACTCCACCATTTTTTTAAAACCCTACACAATTTTTTTTAAAATCCTAATTACTCCACCATTTTTTTAAAACCGTAATTACTCCAAAAAAAATTTACAACCCTAGTAACTCCACAATTATTTTAAACCCTAATTACTCAACTCATTTTTTTACAACCCTAATTGCTCTACTATTTCTTAAAAACCCTACTTACTTTGCTAATTTTTTAAAAACCTAATTTATCCTAATATACTATTTGCTAATTTTTTTAAAACCTAATTTAGCTAATACACTATTTAAAACACGACTTTAAAGTCGTGTGGTAGGTCACGACTTTAAAGTCGTGTGGTAGGTCACGACTTTAAAGTCGTGGTATCCTCCACGATTTCCCTTTGAAATAGCAAAGAAGCTGGCCAAATTTGTGAAGAGGTCGTGCCATTCAATACGACTTCAAAGTCGTGATTGGCCATACGACTTCTAAGCTTGAAATAGCTTGATTCATGGAAAAATGAGATTTTATTTTAGTGTATTGCATTTAAGCGTGAAATGGCTTGCTTCATGAAAAAATTAGATTTGATTTTAGGCTACTGCATTTAAGTTTTCAAAACAATAATTGAACCAAGACTATCGTGAAGAAGCTTGGAAAAAATAATGGAAGAAAGGACAAAGATAGCTTACTTCCTGAACCAATTATTGAACCAATTTACAGTATGAAATGAAAGCTTCTTTGCACATGGCTTGGTAATAGATTTGATTTTAGGCTGTACATGATATAAAGAATGGTTCAGAGTAGGTTATAGCATAACATTATATAAGTTTAGGCATGTGAAACTTACAGTATGAAATGACAATTCAAGCTGTGTCTTACTTCACAATAATAAAGCCACAACTGTGTGTAACTGCGTGTAAAGAAAAGAATAAATAATGCCATATCATGTGAATAACTTTAACTTTAAAAATGGATCAATAGAAGTACTCTCACAAAGAAACAAAAGCTTCCCACGTGATTCTTAGGCCTGAATATGAATGTAGACAAGAAAAATCAATGAAAGCATTTAAAGTATAAAAATGGCCCTACAACTTGATGACATTGTAAACTTACGTGAATTGGAAAGAAGCTATTATTGGAAATGTACGTGAGTGTTGTGAAATCTTACTAGGGCAAAGTCCACCAGACAAGTATGTAAAGGGGAAAACTATTTATTTAACTTGGCTACGACAAAATTTTCAACAACTTCCTGATGATGCTGATGATGTTGTCATTGCACAACATGCTAGAGCTCATATCATGATGCTCATTGGCGGTTGTTTGATGCCAGATACATCTGGTGCACGGGTTCATTATATGTATCTCCTTATATTATCAAATTTGACTGAGGCAAGTCACTATAGTTGGGGCGCTGCAGTATTAGCTTCCCTTTACCGAGCACTAGATCGGGCTGTGAAGCCCTTACAAACTGAAATAGGTGGATGTCTGTTGCTCCTTCAATCATGGGCGTGGGATCGTATTAAATGTGTTGCCCCACAGATACATGCCCTATCTGATGAAGAAGTGCAAGAAGGAGTTGGATTTCCGCTTGCACGCAGGTGGTCTCGCCCGATGAGTCAAACTAACATTCCCACCAATTCTGTCACATTGATACGCATGATATTTGATAGACTACAATTGCATGAGGTTCGATTCTTGCTCCTTTATGTTAAATATTTTTTTATGTTTCGTACTGGTAAAAACATACCTGACAATATCACTCTTGTGTTGCAGTTCTCGTGGACACCTTATGATACACCTGAAATAAGACCATTAATTAATAACATTGAGGTGTCTACGATAGCTCGTGCAAAAGTCCCTCTCATATGTTTTGCAATTGTGGAATGGCATGCAGTAGATAGGGTCATGAGACAATTTGGAATGCGACAAAATATTCCAGATGACCCACCAAACCTAGACCAACTCCACGACATAGATATGAGAGGGAGAACAGATGTTTTTTGGCCTCACCAACATCGTCACTGGATAAATAAATGGAATCATTGGAATACTTATATTGTTCATGGTGAAATGGATAACGGTATCTTGCATGAAAATTCAGAATACATGCAATGGTATATACGTCGAACTAGACGATATATATCGCGTGCCGGGAGAGTATCTTCTGAGGTTTAAATTTTATTTTATAATTTTTGCCAATTATTACTATCATTATTGATAATATATTTCTAACTTCATAAATCTTAACTTGCAGTACTATCCCGCCCATCGCCACCATGAACCACATGTTCAACCCAATGTACCTCCAGTGCATGTTTCTGGATATATGCCCCAACATCATGAACCACATGGTTCTTCTTATCAATCAATGGGCTTTTCTGGATACATGCCTCAACAAGGTGAACAAAGTTCACACTCATTTGGGTTCGCATCGTATATGCCTCAACACCCATTCCAAGTTCCTTCGACCTCAAATGTTTTTGAAGGATTCTCACAAAGGTTCGAGACCACTTTTAATACTCCTCCATCTGCATATAACCTACCACCATCAACCTCCTGCTATCGTCCATCAGTACCTACTCAAATGCAAGACATGGGTCACGAGGATGAGCAGGAAGATGATAACAACAATTCGAACAATGATAATGATGATGGTGATGAGGCTGATGATCACGTTCCTCAACAACAACAAACAATTACACGTGATCGTCCTAGAACAAGAGGAGGAAGAGGTCGTAGAACAAGAGGTCAACAACAACCAACAAATCCAGTGCAACAAGATGAAAGATCTCGACGTAATTCAAGAAGAACTCGTTGTGGGACATCATCCCACTTTTAATTTTTTTTTTAAGAATTATGTAATATATTTTAAGTTTTCTCATTTTAATATAACTCTTTTGCATATAATATTGTTATAATTATTAACAAAAATCATTAACATACGTGTGTCAAATATTAAATTTTGTTAACAATACTTCAATGTTATTATAAATAATTTATTTTAATTCTTTTCAAATTAAAATGTTAACATAAAAATACATAAATTCTAAAATATATCAAATAAAATCATATAATACCTTAATTAAACATATATTAATTTGTAAATTTTTAAATTATACAATAAGACAATTTTTTATAATAAAAATATGAAACAACAATTAAAATAAAAAAAACAAAAAATAAATAATAAAATAAAATAATATTATCTTTTAATATTAATATTTAATACAAAATAAAACAAATTATACAAAATATTAAATGAAACAAATATTAATTAGTATATACTGAAATAATAAATAAAATTATTTTATTAACATTTATTAAATAAAATAAATTCAAAAATTAAAGAAAAGTTTATAAAATTTACAAAAAGCTACGTAAAGCATAAATTTGCATGAAAAAGGTAAAGTCGCTGCAACAAACGACTTTACCATTTTAAAAAGAAAAAAAATAAAGGGAAGTCGTAAAAACAAATACGACTTCCGTAAAATAAAAACAAAAAAAATAAAATACAAATACGACTTCAAAGTCGTAAGGGCTAAAATAAAATTACGTAGGAGTCGTATATTTATTTACGATTTCAGTTTACGACTTCTAAGTCGTATTTTTTAAAAATTTTAACATACAAAAGTCGTAAATAAATATACGATTTCAGTTAAATAAATAAAAATAATATAAGTCGTAAAAAAATTTACGACTTTACTCACAGAAGTCGTAAAAAATTTTACGACTTACCCCTATTTAGTAAATAATTTAAAAAGTATCCTTAAACAGTAATTTAAAAAAAAAAATACCCCCCTTCCGTAACTTTGCCGTGACTTGAGTATTGAGAAATCTGTGTGTATTCATTCGTGGTTGTGTTTTTTATGTTGTAAGGATGGATGAATTGCTGGCTGCGGGAATGCGTAGCACATTATCCGCCCGCAGATATGAGGTATTTATGACAATCTTTGACTTTGTTTTTTTTGCATGGTTGCTTTGATTTTTTATTCTTTTAATTCATGGGAGGCTCTGTGGAACTGGTAAGTAGGGAAGGGAAAGGAAACAGGAGAATGATTGAACCTGTGCATCGCCATGGTAAAGATTGTCGTCGCCAGTGCTATGTGAGCTATTAGCAAACTGTCTCATGCCTGCAGTGATACGAATCTCCTGCTTGTTGGATCTCTATCATGCAGCCTGTTTTGTTATTGTTATTATTCTCTATCCTAATATGTTGATGATGCATAGGTAGTTCTCGAGTTTACTGGTTGTTTAAGTCGATGTGAATTCAGAATTCGTCATCAATTATGTATGAAGAGCTTCAATGCAAGCAAAACTAGTAGAAGCTAGGAGGTTTCTATGGACTGAATAATGGCCTTTGTTTTATATGATCTGCTTCTGATCTTTAATTTAAAACTGAGACCTACCCATTGTCGATGAGATTCCCTCATAGTGGTGTTGTTTGCATTGATTATTCAACGAATCAACGCCTCATATTAGTCTTTTTCACATGTGGGACTAAACATCCTATGGAAAGTCTCCTGAATAAGTGTTACTCTCACTCCTTGATATGTTCATTCATCATCTTTCTTTCTTTCTTTCTTTCTTTTGTGTGTGTTTCTATTCATCCACCTCAACGTTCTCATCTCTGTTACACTTGCCTTTTGCTCAACACTTATGAATGCTGAGCAAAATGGTTTGATATAATTTGATGCACATGCTGTTGCATTACTTGGCATGTTTCATGTCATTGCAATATGCTGGTGTTCTCTTGCTACCAGAGTAAATAGTTTTAAGCAGAAATTTAGATTTTCGTGTATTATGAATTAGGTGTTCTGCATGCAGTAGTGCCTGTCAGCCAGCAGAGGTTAACATCAGGGATTCCTATAACTCCTACATCAGGAAAATGAATACTGAAGTATTATCCATTTATCCTATCTGCAAAGAAAGATCACTCTAGGATTGTATTCAATTACCAGTTACAAACTATTGAAATTCTCAAGAAATTGGAGGCATATAATACTTTGTATGAAGGAAAACATTTGAAATAGTTCTTTCATAGTACTGAATACTCTAAATACAATTTCTCTGCAACAAAATTAGGAAATGTTGTCGTCTCAATACTGAAGCACAACCACTCTGATATTAAGAATTTATTGTGAACAGCTTTGTTTTCAAAATCTTTTCTGTCTAGGAATTTATTACTAGGTCATTAACAGTCTGATGGGTACTTAGATATAAAAGGAAAATTAGTCACTCGTAGATATAAAAGAAAAGGATAAGGCAGTTAGAAGTTAGTTATAGGATGTGGCTATAAATAGAAATGGGGTTGAGAGAGAAAGGAGGGGAAAAACAGAAAGGAAAGAGGCTGATTAAGGGAGCATCTCAGGGGAGATCTCTCTCTTGTATTGTCTAGGGAAACATTGTTGGTACTTGAACAATTAATAAACGAGGCATATTCAGAAAGGACTACGTATATCTGGAGTATTCTTGCTGTTGGCTTGGTTATTGTTGTGCAGGGTACAGAGGAGAGTAGGAGAACTGGAAGACCCGAGCCAGGAACACAACACAGTCCCCTGTCACATTACTCTTCTGGTTGCATCTCATTTATTTTGTGGGTTGTCTAGCAAAAGGATGATGACCAAATTAACTTAGTAACGTGATCTAATAGGAACATCTTTTAACTATTTCCTAGAAAGCATGTGCAATTATGACGTACTTTTCTCAAATGGTGCATAATGAGTAAATGCCTAAATGGTGCAATAAGACATAAGTACCTGGAAGTACCCACTTCTGCAGGAAGATGAAAGCTGGAATCCGTGGAAAGGAAGTGGTCTTTTTCCAAAATTTGAGTTGTTAATGTGTTTCAATCTTAAATGAAATTTATATTAAAAGATACAGGCTATGGATATGGTGGGCATGGTATTTATAACAGGTAGGTTGATTTGGACTAGGGAATGCTGATGACTTGGTAGGCATGGGTTTTAAACAGAGTAGTCCAGTGGCACTTGTTATGAATGTCATGGAGGAGTTGTTGTTTATTGTCTCTGGTAATGTGATAGCATAGATATAGATTGCAGATGATTGAATTCTAATATAGCACTATGCTAGTGAAGGTTTCATAGGAATTAAGTGAAAATATGGTTTCCGGCAATGCTATTTCTGTGGAATTGGTGTTCAGCTGAACATCAAATGTGATGAAGAAAAAATGGTTAGTTGATTTGTTTTCAACATGGCATTTGGAAGGTGAGATGGAGAAAGACAACTTTCCAGAAAACAGAATTCTCATGTTAACTGAGCTTTGGAGTTTTTAACATG
This sequence comes from Glycine latifolia, assembly GCA_013407115.1. Classification (NCBI taxonomy): domain Eukaryota; kingdom Viridiplantae; phylum Streptophyta; class Magnoliopsida; order Fabales; family Fabaceae; genus Glycine; species Glycine latifolia. The sequence continues at coordinate 17,168,709 of CM023942.1, read as the reverse complement.
TTGGGTAATGCAGCAGCACAAGTGATTTTAAAAGCAATCTTATAGGTTATCATATTTAGGTTTTGCAAAGTTAGAATTTTGGAAGCCCAAATATTATCATTAAAAGTTAAATTTTGAGATTAGTGTTTTATAAGGTTTCTAGTAATTAACTTCTGATTTAGTCAGATAGCAAAAAAAAAAAAGTTCTGATTTAGTTGTGCAAATTTAATTAGTTAGAGATAGCTTTGTGCCTTTTCTTGGCATTTGGTAATAAAATGCCCTTTTCATCTTTCTTCTATTTTAAATGTCTTTTTCCTGATCTCTCTGGCTCAGAGTGATTTTTTACTGCACTTCTACTTGCTATGTTGTAATCTGGGCTGAGGCCTGAGATTAGTTTGCTTTTGTTCATGTTAGACGTGATATAATCTGTTTGGAGATGATTATCACTAAATTGGCATGACTTGACTGGATAATTACTTGTTTTGTATTTTTCTAATTTCTTCATGCCATACATATAAACTTGTCTAAACTCCAAACACAAAGATCAAAATTAGAGAATACTGGTAGAAATAGAATTGATAGGAGGCACGTCTTCAACGATTTTTGTAAATCTGGTTTTGAAACATACTTCACCCAACACCCATTCATGGATGAAAAATGTTTAGTATGTGCATGAGTAAGCGTTTACAATATCCATTTTTAGCATGTTTGGAACTGTGTTTAAACTCACAATGAGTGTTAGAAGTGAAAGTGAAAGTTTTTGAGAGTAGTTTCAAGATGGATTAACGTTGAAGGTTGAGCAAAAGTAAAACCAAACACATTGAATAAAAGTGATTTTGCAAAGTTGAATTTAAAGTGAAGTTATTTATATTTGAATGTTTTCATTTGAAAAAGTCAATAGTAAAATTCAACATAGTCAATTTTATTCTGAATTCATAATTAATTCTTCAAGGTGAAACTACTAAATGTAAAACATTTACTTATGAATCGATGATGTTTCGGAGACAAGTTGTTTCTTGGGAACTAAATTGGTACCTTTGATGGAAGAAACACCTCTTACTCGACGAGGAGGTAGTGACCCTTGATTGGGAAAATGAACTAGTCAGAGATGACTGAAAGATATGCCATCTAGTTCGTAAATCTTTAAGTTCACTAATATCTTATATTTTGCTCTCGTCCCCATTATAATCCTTGCTCATTCTTGAAGGGAGACAAATTTGTATGTACAAAAATCAAATCGCTTTCTTAGGATGAGCCTATTTTTATTGGATTAAAATCCTGTCTAGCTACTGGTCTGGACACCGCCGGTAGCAAATAGAAAGACGAAAGACTTGCCGGAGAGAAATTGGACTCATTTTGTTTCATGGAATATATAAGTTTGAATATTATAGCACCATGGACTATTTAATGTACTTTATCCACCTGCTGGGTTATGGGTGGGTATTTTACCAGAGGTTGTGATTGTATCAAATCTACCCCTGTGTGATTCTTGTTGAAGCATATACTCTTCGGAGAGGATGCAGGACGGACGATTTCAAAACAAATTACCCATTCATTCGATAGAGAAGATCACCAAGATTTCGTGATTCGCCGTCGAACTTATTCCAATTCAATAAGAGATCTCAACATTATGCCTTTTAATAATAAAAAATATTATAGCACCATACATTATCTACCATAAGTACAGGACGGTATGTACCCAAATAGTACCAAGGTGTACTCATGGAGTACCTAATTTTATTTTATTTAAAAAAAAACATACCCACAAATTCCCAACCTGTACCACATCCACGTACATAGTCGATACATGTTCCGGTTTAATTTTAAAATACACATGCTTTATAAATCACGTGTTTTCCCCACCCCTGTAAAGTTGTATAATTATCTTTATTTTTTCATGTAATGAGCTGATTTTTTCAAATTTGTATACTTATCTGAGTTATCTTTATCTTTCTATTCGTATTTATCCGATGACCTCTCTAGGCTTCGGTGACTTTCTATCTCCTTTACATATTGACATGAGATTAAAATTATTAGAATATTAATAACGTTGTCCTACGTCAGATGGAAAGAAAATATAGTTTGACCCATTGGGATTGGTACCAATTTGTTACGTTTACATATGTCACATACTTTTATCCTTTGTACTCGATGATATTGTTTTTCTTCTACGTTTAGCTTTACCCACGTATCACAGTAAATATTACTAACGTTTAATAAGGTTATTCAGTGCTATCTGGAGATGTTAATTTAATATTGAAATGTATCGTTAAAGAAAGCACAATGCATAAAATAAAGCAATTTCTATCTTCGTTACAGAGATAAAGTCAACAAAAACTATTTATTTTCAGTGCTTTGTACGTACGTGTTCCTTATGAACATTGTATGAGTATAAGTTCTCACTTAGGCTCCAAGCCATTCCTGGTCATTTTTGAAGGCTGACATCTTTCTTTTCTATTTCTAACTATATCTCAATGTGTCTCCCCATGAATTGACATTATCCAAAACAATAATGGCCACCACATCAAGACCCCTCTCTCATAATAAAATGCCTGAACTGCACTTCAAAGTGTGTTTTTGTTTCAGGAGAATGTTTAGGCTCAAAGTTGCTGAACCTCCTGATGAAATCGACATTGTTTTTGAAGAGTATTCGCAGCATGGCATCATGAGCATGGATGACCTGTGTGATTTCTTAGTTCAATTTCAAGGAGAAGAGGAAGGTGTTGCCATAAAAAAAACATGCTCAAACCATTTTTGACAGTCTCAGGCATCTCAACATATTTCATAGGAGAGGCCTTCATGTTGAAGCCTTCTTTCGTTATCTCTTAAATGACCTTAATGGTCCCCTTGCTGAGGTAATAATATTTGGTTCACTGCTAAAAAGTTTAAAAATCTTCCTAACCAGTGTCCTTTGGTTAAGAAATTAAAAGAGTAAATGTTTTATTGAAAATTATAAGAGTGCATTTTTATGTGTCCAATAAAAAAATATTTTTTACTTCCTTAACCAGAACAAGAGCACAGGTTAGCATTTGTCAAAGTTTAATTAATTACCTTAATGGTTTGAATGGTTCATTATAATTTGCATGTTTTCTCATGTTTTGGATCTCCAGGTGCACCATGACATGAATTTTCCCTTGGCTCATTATTTCTTATACACAGGCCACAACTCCTACTTAACTGGAAATCAAGTTAGCAGTGCTAGCAGTACTTCCGCGATAATAAAGGCATTGAAGAAAGGAGTAAGGGTAATTGAGCTAGATTAATGGCCAAATTCCAGAGGCGATGATGAGCTGGTTCATCATGGAGGATATGGATTTATAGTTTTCAATAGTATATTAGGTGAAGAGATCGATACTTAAATTTTCTTGTATAACAAAGTAACATGTAACATGATAGATATGAGAGAAAGGAAAACATCATATTGTATTACATCCTCATTTAGGGTGAAATTGTTGAGAAATCCTCTTCATTAGGAAAGATACATTGTAATCCTATATATTTATAATAGTGGAGATTTATTTCTCAACTAGGTCTTATGTTTTTCCTTTACTTACATTAAGAAGTTCACATTTAACATTATTTGTATCATTTCCTCTATCTTCATATGTCCATACATTTTATTTTGTGTCTACTATGAATTACCAAATGGAGTTTGGACTGATAATCCCCAACAACCTCCTTATAGCAAAAACACAAGAAAACCAATCCAATATACTAATAATCATCTCTCTCTCTCTCTCTCTCTCTCTCTCACTTTAATTAGATTAACTAAACCAAATGTTTTGGTCCTACCTGGATATATGCCTTATATATGTATATAGCTAGACTTTGTTTCACGTAATTTATGCAACTTTCAATGTTGATAAGTATCTGAAACTAATTGATTTTTTCAGAACTGTAGGACTCTGACTTCTTCCGTGAAACTCAAAGCTTGTCTGAATGCCATTAAGGAATATGCATTTTTTGCCTCTCTGTATCCTGTTGTTATAACTTTTGAAGACCATATAACTCAACCTCTTCAAGCCAAAGTGGCCCAGGTTCGTATAGTAATTCATTACATGAAAGAGACTAGGCCTCTATCATGCATGGTTTGAAATGTAATTACACTTTTTAGTGGAAATATATAAATACACTTGAATTAATGCAGATGGTCGATGACATATTTGGAGATATATTGTTTCGCCCTGACTATTCACAACAAATGAAACAATTCCCTTCTCCGGAACAATTGAAGGAAAAAATTCTAATTTCAACTACGCTTGAGTACGAGAAGTACATACGCTTGAGTACGATGATGATGGAACTAGAGTCAATTACAAGATAAAAATAATTTGAAGAAAATTTTGCTCATTTTAACAAAGTGTAGTTCAAATTGTTGTGAAGAAATAATGACTTTTTTTAAAATATTTTTTAAGATTAAATAATTGTTTTTAGGGTTAAATATGTTTTTACGTCTATAAAATGAAACTAGTTTTGGTTTTTGTTCCTGTAGTAAATTTTATTTGATTTTCATCTTTCTAAAATATAAAATTAATACTTTTTATTCTACTATTACATGGCATCGATAAATTACTTATGTATCTAACGAAATGTCCTTGACCATTCCAAACGACATCCAATGATACTTACCGAATGTCATATGTCAACACATGACTAAAAAAAATTGATCCCTAAAATAAATGGGATTTATCTATCCTGAAATGAATATTAGGATTAAAAATAATAATTTCAAAATTTAGACGGCTGAAAACTAAAGTAAAAAACTTACAGAGCAGAAATAAAATCTGCTTGTTTTATAATGATAAAAAAAGAATTTCAAAGAGATAGAAACTAAAGAAAAAATATTTAAGAACCAAAACTAATATTAGACCATTTCACAAGAATGAAAACATATTTAACTCTTATTTATAAATAAAAAAGTAAAAATGAACCAAACATGTGCTAATTATAAGCCTTTTGTAATCAGCTTCCTTGTGTTGCCTTTTTGTCATCAGGATGATTTAGATGAGCAAGAAGAGGAAGATGATGCTTTTGAATATAGGGATTTGATTTCCATTCGTGCAGGAAAACCAAAAGGTAAGTTAAAAAACTGGTGGATTGATCATGATCATCAAGTCAGGCGTCTTAGCTTCAGTGAGCAAGAGCTTGAAGATAACGCCAAAAATCATGGAACTGACATTGTCAGGTGATTTCAATATTATTTTTTTTTTAGACATGCTGAACCTAAGTAATTTTTATTATTATTTTGGTGGTTGAATTTAAGCTCGCACATGTCTTTTTGTTAGCTTAAAATTAAACTTAAGTAGCTCTCTTTTACTCTGGCGCCAAGACATGTCGAAAACCCTACACATGGTTTTCTAAACTTACATGGATTATAAATTTATATGTTAGTCTTTCAAAAGTTTTAGTCTATTAATTTGTTTTTTAAAAACTCTCTTTGGCAAGGACTTTAAGAAAATTCCTTAAAAAAAGGACTTTAAAAAAACTTCAGCTAAATTAATCTCTAAAACGATTTCATCTACCGCCAAATTAGTTCTTAAAAGATTTTATCATAAATATAGAAACATGTTATATCTTTGAAAACAAGGGACGGATTTGGCAAATTTACAAAAGTGGGATAATTTTTAAAATAAATGATAGGAATGAGTAGATTTTAAAAATATTATAGAATATAGATAAGTCGTATTTTAAAACACAACTTCATATAAAGAAGTTGCGTTCGTGTTTTAAAACACTACTTTAGAACATCATCATTTTTATAAAGAAAAATACTAAAATCATGTTTTGGATTACAATTTTAGTCTTTTTAAAAAATATATATAAAATACTTGAAGTCATGATTTAAAACACAAATAATTAAACGTGATTTTTAATTACAACTTCAATGTTTTCTTTAAAAGAATTACATTCTAAAATTGTATTTTAAAACAAAACTTATTCATAATTTGTAATATTTTCAAAATTTACTCATTCCTGTAATTTTTGAAAAAAATAACCCTACTCCTCCTGTAAATTTGTCGAAAGATACACTTAATGAATATTGGGGACAATTGCTCCCGCAAACTTTTGGAAATTTCTTAACAAAATGTATGTGTAATTATAATTTGTCCACGTGGTTTGAACTTTGAAATACAGTATAAAAAACTAATCCTTAGTACGAGTCTTGTTCTCACAAATTTATATTAAGTATTGAAATGCAGGTTAGACTTTGTTTTCCACACATTTGGCAATTGAGAATGAAGAAAACTAACTCGAAACTAGTACTAGTACTCCTGATATTTTGGTTGCGTGACGAGGGTCTCTCAGTTGATTAATATTGTGCATGAATTCTAATAAACCTTGATTCTTGACTTTGTTTCCTACTTATAAAAAAAATACAGTTTAGTGCTTTAGTTAATTATGCATATATCACAATTTGTAGAAGGCAGTTAGAATCGCCAAATGGTTAGGATAAGCAAAACAATAAAACCTAATTATATTAATATTAATAATAATATGAATAAAACAGAGCTTCACTAGGCCACATAAACTAAGATTTTTCATTAACCATTTAAAAAAAAATAACTTACACGCCTCATTGTTTGGTGAATGGTGTTACTTCTTTATTCCCTAGTAGTCTAAGAGGAAGTATATAAAGCAGAACAATGCAGAGCTGAACCAAACTCAGCATTTTAATACCCTATAATGACTTGCAAAAACCGCATGAGAATCTTTTCTACATTCTTATTAGTTCTTGCAATGCTAAGAAATTATGTTTCTATTTTCCATTATTTATCGTAATGAATAGAAATCATAAAAGATTTCATGTTTACTTGCAATTTCTTTAACTTAAAGGGTGGTGGGCACCATCTTAGGTACATGGAAGGAATGTTCAGAGCCAATGGTGGCTGTGGTTATGTTAAGAAACCAGAGATACTGTTAAAATGTTGGTCCTAATAATGAAGTTTTTGATCCAAGAGCAATTCGACCAGTCCAGAAAATTCTTCAGGTGAAGGGAATGTGCATCTCTATTCATATTTTCTTTGATAAAGAAAAGCACAAAATAATCTTCAATCCTCATCTAATTTAAATATGAATAAAGTAGGTTTTGGTATACATGGGTGAAGGGTGGCGTTCGGCAACACATTTCGATTTTTATGCTCCTCCTGACTTCCGTGTACAGGTAATACTTTTTATAGAAATTGAGTTTTTAAATTTTGTCATTGGTTTTTTTAAGTAGTTATGTTATTTGTTCATAACTGTTAATAGAATTTAAATTTGAATTTGAATTATTGTTTATCTTAGGAACATGTTAAAATAGTTTAGATAAAATAAAAGTTTAAATTATTAGTTCCTAATATTGTGCTCAAGTTGTTGATATTTCTTATATAAATATATCTCACAATTTGGCAGAGTGAGAGATGAATAAGTGAATAAATAAATAATTATTATTCCAATTTATGTGTATCTACTTTTTAGCATGATATCAAAACCATGACACCCACCATGAACACCTTCTATGAATAAGAGTTATGTTTCTTCCGCTGTCACAAGTGTCTCTTTCTTCTTCGCTTTTGTTTCCACATTCGTTGCAATGAAACCGGGTTTCATTTGATTCTGATTCCCCTTCGCTCTTTCTCCTCCTTAATCTTCACCTTCTTCGATTTCTCTACAAATTATGATTATTATTATCATGAACTTCATCTTTACCTCACATAACCTTCGCGTCTTCCGTCCCGACTTGAATCCCTTTGCACCTTATTGCATCGCCAATCACTCCTTTTTCCTTTTCCTTTCCCTTTCCTCTCGCTAAATTACAACCTTCATTCCCTCGACGTAGCCTTCCTACGCGAATTGATGCACCGTTGTGATGGCTCAATGCACTCATTCTAAAGTCTCCACAAACCCATTTTGAATCCTTCTCGTACCTCAGTTTTAAAGCTCCATGCACGTATTCCATTTGAAAGTCATTGATGTGAAGATCATTGCACTGTTTTGAATCCTTCACAGACAAAGCCTGAAGTCTATTGACCTGAACATGTGATTGTTCTGAATCCATTTCCCTTATCTCAATCTTCTTCCTGAAAACAACACAAACGGCACAACACAAACTCGTTTTGAATCTTTCTCGTACCTTAGTTTTGAAGTCTCCATGCACGTATTCCATTTAAAAGTCATTGATGTGAAGCTTGTTGCACTGTTCTGAATCCTTCACAGACCAGCCCTGAAGTCTATTGATCTGAACATGTGATTGTTCTGAATCTCTTCCCACATCTCAATTCTCTTTCTACCTCACATAACCAAAGCATCTACTATGGACTATCTTGAAACACCTCCTGGACCTATTGCTGACCAAAGCCGTTTTTGGAAAAATGTTTGAAGAAGCAATTAACAAGTTGGGCATGACCGATATTCATGCACCAACTTGAGAGGGAGTGTTAAAGATAGAACTTGAATTTGAATTTGAACAAAGTGAGAGATGAATGAGTGAATGAATAAGGAATTATTATTCCAATTTATGTGTATCTATTTTTTAACAATAACATTTTCATACACTTTGCCCATCAATGTTAAGATAGAAACTTTTCCACTTTGGAAAGATAAATTGGAATAATTGAACCCATTAATTAATATACTTAATGGTAAAAATAAAACACATTTTGAGGCAGCATTCTTTTGTATCTTTCAAGTACAAAAACATCATTTGCTCTAGCACTACAACATTAAAATGACCAAACTTAACAACCATGTAACATAACAAATACATACCGAAGAGGTGAACTTTACAAGTCTGTAAGGCTTCTCATCCAATTTCATTTTGTTGATACCACTGCATAGAATTCTCTCTTGTCATGTTAACTGCATATATAGCTGCTAAACTGCTAATGTTGATAATTAACTAATTACCTCCATAAAACCATTTTCGTATATCAGAAGAAAATAAATGTTAATTTATTCATGTTATTGTGTTTGTGGCTTCTTCTTACAGAGTGTTTGTGTTTTAAGATTGATTATGTGATTGAAATGAAATTCCGATTAAACTCCATGCATATATCTATCTATAATCTATTCATATTATTGTTGCCAATGGGTTTGGCTTATTGGTCAACCTCCTGTTTCTGATAATTGCGTGGCTCTTGAGTTTGAATGTATAAGTCCCTTGTTGATAACTGATAAGTATCATTTAATCTGATTACAAACTCTTGTTGATTCCAAAATATTGCACGGGATTAAAAATGATTATCTGTTGTTTCACCTTCATTATAAAAAAACAATTATTTCTTACTTTAAAACTAATCCAACTACACTTATACAAATACAAATACAACACAATTCGCAAATAAGACAGTAAAAACATCATGTTCTTTAGCATGAGAATAAGGGATTGAAGGCTTCATATGTTGGACTTGTGGGAAGGTATTGCCAATTACTTAAACGCATCCCATTTTTTGTTTGATGCACCCCAAATTTTGTAAAGTTTCCATCTTATCCTTTACATCTTGCTCACTCTCTTCTTCTCTCCATCTTCCTCTTCACCATGGGCTGCACCATCACCGAACAAAACCTGTCCTATGAGAGCATTAATGTTGTAATCAATAGAAGCGCAAAAGGAAGGAAGCATGGTCTCAGCTCACACCGTGATGAGAACTTGTGACATGGGATTGTTCTTGGCAATGTCCTTGGCTTTGCGAATGGTGGAGGTTGAGGGTCCTCCACTTAAATCCATTGCATATATTTTTTCACCCCAATCATATAACAGAATCATCCCAATTATATATAATGAAATCCAATTTTGTTGTACACTTGTATATAATAGAATCATGTTTTTATTGTAAGAATATTTTGGAAATTAGTTTTAAAAAAAACTCACGTTAGTGGTGAGAATTAGGGCTGCTCAAAATAACCAATTTTTTTAAAAAAAAAATAACCATAACTAACAATAACTAAGATAATAACCAGTTATATAAAAGTAATTATAAAACTATAACCAATTTTATAAAAATGGTTATTTCAAATAACTTGATTTTATTTAAAAAAATAATTGTAATTATAGAATTATAACTAATTTTATAGAAAAAATTATTTCAAATAACTTATTTTTATTCATTCATAACCAGTTATATAGCTAATTTTAGATATAACTTTATTATTATTTTTGGTGAATAAAACCAGAGGGATTAAAGACCTCTGGAAAGCGAAGATTGAGCCATATGAGCTCTTAATTGTTCAGATATATAATGAGGAATAACATAAAAAAACAATACAACCAGAATAAAGACTAAAATGTTTTTTTAAGCCAGTGTCTGTCACTGTATTGGCATCTCTAAGAACGTGATTCCAAGCAACATTCTGAAACCTTAGCTTCATCTCCCGAATCTGTTCTACCAGATAGACACATGGCCTATGGCCCAAGCAAGCTTTGACCCTAACAGAATAACCGACAACTCTGCATCAAGGACCAAGCTCTCACCAAACATCCCATGATGATCACGCAGGAACCCTCCTCCTTTACTGCAGCATCACAACTCAACCCAATTTGACCAGCAGCTCTCTGTGTATTCGACTGAAACGAAGACTTGATCATTCCACTGTTTTGACCTGTAGGATTGAGCCAACCTGCACGTTGTATGAAAAATATCCATAGAACTACCGAATTCTTGCCAAAAAATAGCTCTATTTTGTCTCCACCACACCAAATCCAGAGCAACACCAAATAGAACATTCCATTCATTGCCATGAATCACACAAGAATCAGATAAATTAATCACCAACCAGTACTTTACAGTCATTGCACCTGAAAAACTCGCTGCAATGCTCCCTACCCACAAGCAAATGCCACACTTGTTTGGATTCTCTTTCCACTTCATTATGGCAGAAATAACATTCATCAGTCACACTAATGCCAATCCTCATTCTCTTGGCATTTGTCAACACTCTTTCATGAACTAGTTTTCAGAGAAAGCTTCTGATTCTTCTGGACCAGCCCACCTATGAATCAGCTTAAACAATTTCAATTCTGGAGCATGTTGACTTGAGCTAATAACACCATAGGTTGACTTCAAAGAAAAAGTGTCATCTGATGATCCTCTCCACACTAGTCTGTCCTACCAGCATCTAATCTTGGGGGAGACATAACTGTAATAATATTAACTATACTGTCAGGTAAAAAATCTTTAAATTTGTCAACCAACCAACCTTCTTCAGGATTGGTATAAAGTGCCAAACAACGAAGCTTGTAGGGACAATATTGTAACTTAACATATAACTATTATATTCATAAACAATTATATGACTTGTTTTTAAAAACAATAACTGGTCATGCCAAATTATAACTAGTTATACAAAACTAGTCATGGTTATAGTTCTTATAATCACTTATAATTTAGTTATTTATTAGTTATGATTATAGCTATTTAAATAATCAAATCATGAGCACCCTAGTGAGAATAACATTTTTGGGAGTGGGAATAGCAACTCCTAAGAGAATTGCACACGGTGACACGGGGAGTCAAACAAGTGTGTGGATATTCTAACAAACTCAAGTTTTTCACATCCAATTGGGCTTGTTAATTACTTGTTGTTGTCCTCTCGTGCTCATGTCTCAGGCTTTGCCATTGGAATTTCTATTTCTCTTGTTATTTCAATGTAATGTTTCCCCTTTCTTTGGGTTAAGAGTTAAACTCATTTTTTTTATATATAAATTAGAATAATTATTTTAAATAAAAAAATTTAAGAGTTATTTTCTAATGAGAGTGTTTCTACAAAAAATCAACAAGAACCTTTCTAGAAATTTTTTTCTTAACCTCTTATCTCTTTTAAATTATCCTTTGCATCTTTATCTCTGAATTAAATTTTAATATTTTAAAATTATCAATAACAAAAAAAAAACATTTTATAACAGTTTAAATTTTTTATTATAAATGTAAAATATGATTTATTTGTACAAAATTTTAAGACTATGTTGTGTTGCTCGAAACACATGTTAAATTGAAGAGTTCAAATTTTAACTCCTCAAAGACTTTGTTAATGGTGAGTGTTAAATATCGTACAAATTTTTCTAGTTTAGGGCCTTATTGAATAATGTGTAAAAGTAGTCTACTTACATTGAGTAATACAATCTAGATTCAGTCACCAGTTCTGTCTGATTTAATTCAGTTCAAAGACCTAAAGAACTAACAGATCAAATCATAAATTGGGTTTTCAATTGAACTAATCAAATGGATGAATTCTACCCAAATTTAATAACACTCCCAAATACGTCTTCCTCCTCTCAAGTAAAAGATTTTCATATTACATTATTTTGATAAATTTTTAGCCAAATTGCATTAGACAGTTCAATAAATCTATAATTCACAAAGAAGAAATATCTTTGAGATACATTCTTCTTTCCATGTAAACGGTAGAGGATGCATTTATGGCAATCAATAAAATTGGTTTGTTTAGAAAGTGAAACATTTAAATAATGCATTGGGTCATATTCTTTTTATAATGTTTCATCAATTAATTTTTAATCATTATTCTAAGGATAATATTAATAAAATAACGAAGTGAATAAATTACTTGAGAGAATTATCCATTAGAGTGTATTTGAATAGAAAATTTTAATTGAGGAAAGTAATTTAAAAGAAAATTTAAAATTCTTTAATTTAAAATTTATTATTTGAATATTTTTATACGAAGAATTTAAATTTTTGAAATTTTAAAACAGAATTTTAAACAACTAAAAATATGGAATTTGAATTTTCTTTTAAAATGTGCGAAATTGAAATTTTCTTTTTCTACATAAGCTCTAATTGCATCACTCTTTGCTCCATTTCCATCATCAATGAGTACTCTAACATCTGTTACTCTCATGATACCCACCTCAAGTATCTCTCCGTGAATGAGGTTCAAAATTTTAAAAATGAAGAAATTTAATTTCTTTATCCAAACACATAATTTAGAAAATAAAGAAATTTAATTTCTTTATCCAAACACAGAATTTTAAAAATAAAAAAATTTTAATTTCTCTAAATTTTAAATTTTCTAAAATTTTAAAATACTTCATCCAAACATGTTATTAATGAATAGTAGCTGATAATTACGAAAGGAATTTGCATGAGCAAGGCAAACCAGTAGGTGACAAGTGCATATCGCAACAATAAGAAGGCAAAAGAAAATGATAAGGAAGTTGACAAAGGACATTTGACATTGATGGTAGTTACCATTCCAAACAACTATTAGATAAGAATTTAAACTTGTTTTAAAGTGAGATGGATACATTTTTAAAAGAAGAAAAAACTATAGTTATATCCATTGCTAAATAATTTTAAAAAAAATAAATTAAGTATCATTTGACCAAGAGTCAAGACTCAAGGACTAATTCTTTAAAATAATAATATTCATTCAAAAAAATTATCTCTTTTAACATATATTTTTACATACTTAATCAAACTTTAATCATCTGTTTAAGAGACAAAATCATTTATCAATTATGTCATTTATAAACTAATAATTAATATTTTAACAATTTTATAATTTTATCATATACATGTATATATTTTATCATATTTAATTAAAAATGTAGAGGAAATATATATCTAATTTTAATTAAGACAACTTATTGTTTTAACTAATTTTAAATTAATGGATAGATTTTTAACTTTGTATTTTGTTATTTTAGAAAAATTAAGTCTTATTTTATCATAACCTTAATCATTCAATTTCCAATTATTATTATTATGGCAACTTGTGCTTTACACTGTTTCACATTCGTATCCAAAACCTACTAGATGAGAGGACGGAACTCAAGGAGTAAAGCAACCGTAACTGCTTATGCAAATGTTAAGTTGCCAAGTTGGAACATGTTCTTTTCCGAAAATATTACAGATTTTTGAAACTCAATATGAGATTTGTTAAGGTGTACTTATTTATTTATCTAGAAGAGACGTTTTAGTTAATTAAACCTTAAATATATTTTAAAAACAAATATTTTTTACATTAAAATATTGTATACACTCGTTTACTCTTCAAAAAATATCTTGACAAGTTACAAATTTAAATATATTTTAAACAAATAAAAAGTTAGTATATAGTAGTATTTACGAATTCCTGTCTAATATACACGTAGATATCCATTATCCACACATTCAAAACCAAAACAATGAGTTGTCCTCATTTCCTTTCCTTTTATGACATCTTTACCCACCATTTAAAAGTCTTTTTCACGTTGAAAATAGGAGTCACATCAAACCAAAATCCATATCTTATCGTTAAAGTAATCAAAAGTCTATTTGTGGCATAGACTGAGGGAAGAGTAAAGATTCAACACCGATCGTCTCTGCCTTGTACCCCTAAAAAAAATAATATATATAATAGATCACTGAAGTACAAAATTTACGAAGATAAAAAAAATTAAAATCAAAATTAAATATATTATAAGAATTAAAAATATATTTTATATTATTTATAATAAAAAAAACGGTTGCCATACAGCAGATGGTTAAAGACTTGATACACGATTAGTAGAAGCCAAGACTTGGAAGAATTAATCAAGATAAGATATGCAAGTTTTTTTCATTTTAAATAACTCTAGATAAGATGTTCTTAATCATAGCTATCTACTATAAGCAGCATGTTTGATCTTGGCAGTATACGTAATGAATCAATCATGTATGCTAAGATTTAGCAATTTATAATATATTCTTCTAATTATAAGAAAATTATGTACCTAAATCAGTTTTACGTACACTCAAACTTATATGAACTATATATGCTTATTTACTAATTACTATGCTATACAGCGGCAGATGCTTTGGGGTGGGGTGCACAGCAAATGAAAGATAAATTATAGAGATAAGGTTAAATTTTAAAAGAAAAATTGTAAATAAAAATGAAAATATAAAACAACTAATTAAGAGGTAAAATAGGAGCATAATCAATTTAAAAAATAAAGTAATAATTATATATACATATACACACACACACACATATATATATATATATATATATATATAACATGTCTTATGTAAATATCTTTCTAAATCTTAAAGCAAAAATATTGGTGGAAAACTTCATGTTCTTTTGAAGGTTGTACTCAAGGGTGAATCTATATTAAAACTCATGTTTTAGATTCATTAACAAAATTTATTTACTATTAAATTTTTATAAAATAAAAAGTCACGTATATTGATTAAAATGACTAACATATGATATTCTTTTATTTTTAAAAAAACTTCTCTTAAATATTGTTTTGCCGTTAAATTAGCTTTGGTTTCTTTTATATAAAATGCATGTGAAAAAAAACTATAATATAACAATTAGAAAGCAAAAAGATGTTCAAGAAAAAAAATGAAAGATAACCTTGACAAACAGTCCGTAATATTTTCTTTTATTAATAAAAACAGGAAAGAAAAAAAATGAGTATGGTGTATTATTTGCCACCGAGAAAAGATAAAATCCAAGACATTGACAACAACACTTTTAGAAGTAGTAATTATCAGAGAACCATTCCGAATAATTTCAGATGATAGTCATCGAATCAAGTCATCATAAAATGATGGAGGAAATAGTGCCTAAATGGCATGACACTTGTCGACTTAGCAATTGACTTAGATAAAGTTTATATTTTGGTACCAAAACAAAAAAGGTTTATACTTTTTAGTTTTTGTTAGAATTTTTAATGGTATTAATACAAGGTACACCGTGTTATTATTTAATTGAAAGTTTTTATTTATAAATAAGATTGGAAATAAACAAATAAAATAATTATATTATAGTTATATATTTTTATTGAAAGTAAAATATATTTGGAAGTTGTATATGACTATTAAAATTACATAGTAAATTGCGCATTTGTTATCTTAAAACAAAAAGTAAAATTAGATATCAAGTGAAATTATTCTTTTAGCTAGTTACGGATAACAAATGAATAAATCACCAAAGTTTTTTTCAAACCCTTGGTTTCTCTCTTAATTTATTCCTCAAATAATAAATTTATGTAAGTTATTTTTTAAGAATTAAAAATCAATTTAAATGATTTTTAAATATTAGTATACTGTTTAATATTTTTAGCACTACTTAAGTAATATTTTAATTTTTACTTTAGAAATCACACATGGGGGTAATGCTTGACATAAGAAATTGATGGTCTATTTGATAATAAAAAATTGTTTTCTTTTAGGATGAATAGAACTTTATTTTTATCCATACAAACCAAACTCAAATATTAACTCACGTATATTATTTAACCAATTAAGTTAACATCTTTTAATATAGAATAAAGCTGATAAGTGTGACATAACTTTCATTATCTTCAATTCATTTGATAACTCTAACAAGTAAGAATCAAACAAGTCAGTGATTTCATTCTTGAATTTGGAAGAAAAGAAAATGAAAGGAAAAAAACAAAATATTCTTTAAATTGTTTGATTGTGAGAGTGAGATGACAAGATTAGCCTAAACAATCTGTAAATAAGGATAAGTTGGACACTTAAAATTCAGACTAAAAAAATAGGCCCAACTTAATGTGCTAGATGGTTTAGGTCTAGTCTTAAAATTTTGGCTAGAAATTAATAAATTCTCTTTAGTTTGATATTATTTATTATTTTAATTTTTGTATATAATTTATATAATTTTAAAGTTAGAAATTCATGTTAGACTATACTAAATAACATGCAACCCTTAAATAAATCTAATTGATTTACTTTTAAGAGTCTGTTTAATTTGTAGTTGAAAAATCTCAAACGTTCATTATTACAAATTCTCATTTGTATGATGCATGCAAACGGATTTCTAAACACAAATTACACCTTGATTTGACAACTCATTTTGTTATTTTTATATTATGTGAAAAGTAAAAGAAAAATGTAAATAATACAATGAAAAGGGTCATATTAATGCGCTTTTACTCTGGTCTGCCGTAAACATAGTAATATGCAAAGTTTTTTTTCATTTTTTGTGATACAAGTACTGAACTAAAATGGTGGCTATTGTAGTAGTAGAAAATAAATTAACTTGGATTTTTTCAAAAATAAGAAAGGTCCACTTTCTGCATAAAGAAAGTTAGTCTCTCTCTCTCTCCTATTAGATTCACATCACCACCCTACCTAGCTAGCTAGCTTGAATAATAAAGTAGATCAATTATGAAGGAACCTACACCACTGAAATTCACTCACTATTAGAAGCACCTTATTGTGCTTTCCATTTTTGTTGCCAGTGCTTGTACTCATTCAAAATGGAAAAACAACACTACTTCTCCACACCTTTCACGCGCTGTCAATTATCTTCCCAACAGTATTGTGATGGGAGAGTGACATCCACGCTGCTATTGCTCTCATCATTTTGATTCTCTTACGTACGAATTAATAAAATTGTGTGGAGATGGTAGAGTTTTACTATACACATAAATAGAATATGTGCACATGTCTACTACATCGAATCCAACTAATTTGATACACTACACAGTATAGGGCCATCACCGCAATTACCATACTGTGCACTGCGGTCTGCAATCAAAGGTTTAAATATACTTTTCATTCATTTAATTTAGTCTTGTTTTTTATTATTTGAAAAATCACTTTAATCTATGTAAATTATAAAAACAATTATTTTTTGAAAAAACACAACATTATAGAGAGAAAAAATATTTAAGCCGCAATCAAATAGTGAAAGATCTGAGACGGTCTTCGATTATGTCAGTAATTTCAACGTGTCTATTTATATTTTTATATTCTTCACTTTTTTCTTTATATTTTACTTTTTTAATTAACTTTATTTTTATTTAAGTAACCTACTACTAAGGTCTGCAACGTCGATATCCAAGATTAAGCACGCACATGTTTGGGCAGCAGTTAGGATGTGTTTGGTTGTAGAAAAAAGGAAAATTGGAAAAGAAATAATGTGATAAAAGAAGGAAAAAGAAATATGTGAAAAATGAGATAAAATAGAAATAATTTAATTCAAGTAGTTTGATGGGTAAAAAAATTAATATTAAATAAAAATATATTATTATTATAGGGTAGGAGAAGGCTTACAAGTTCGACACATTGAATGCAGTAGAATAAGAAACTAACAACGTATGATTTCCTCTCAAATACGCTCATTTTGGCGAGGAAATATTTTTCTATGGATCCCACTAATTATTTCAAAATTTTCTCAAATAATTGTTTCAACCAAACCACCACCATCTCATCCCTGCATTTCTCCCCACTTCTCTGCCTTTCCTTGCTCTTCTCAAACATTTAACCACAACCAAATCACTCCATTTGAAACGTAAATTTGAAGGCACTTGAACATTCAAATATGTCTTAAATTTAAGAGGTAATGCATATCTAGATTAAAGTTTATAAATATAAGTTTGAATTAAAAATATGTTGTAAGTTAAAATTTGATAAAAATAAATTTATTATAACGTGATTTATCACTGCTTAAAAAATATATTTAAAATCGTTAACTTGCATATAAGTTTTGGAAATTATCCCATTTAATAGTGCTTTTAGACTTGAAATGTTGTTTAAAAAAGTACGATCTATATTAAGTAAATAAGTTAGACTTATGCTTTAAATTAGAGAACTACTAAGGCCCCGATTAAGCCATGTTCACCTTTATTAAGTCTGTTTTTCATGTTTTGTACTTGTTAACTCATTTTTACATGCATGTATGGAGGATCATGGCCAACAATAATATATATAGTAGTTGCAATTATTACTCTATTGATGTTAAAAAATTGCATTGTTTGACTAATGCATTAATAGACTCCTCAATTGAGACCATGTATTCCTATTTTTAAAGAAGCATGTCTTCTTTTTTTATTTTTATCGATAAAGAATCAGGTCTTCTTACGTACATATGTAATCATTTTGGATTTGAGAAGTATTATTTGTATAACCATTTATACAATAACAATTTTTTATGTTTATATCTTTTTGCATATCATTTATTACATGAGAGAAATAGACAAAAAAATATTATATAAATTATTATATATGCATCAGATCTCAAAAAAGAGAGGTAATATTTGCCCGATAATTCATTTTACTCCATTATTTTTCTAAATGATAGGATGAAATCTAAAATCTTTATTACATTCTATTGTAAAATATGTAAACAATAAAATGACATTTTTAATCAATTCTATTCCATATTATTTTGTTCTATTATATTCTAGTCTACTTTATTCTATTTTCCACCACCAACCTAAATATATTATTACCTAAATATATTATTAGGTTAATCTTGCGTTAGATGGCGTTTTCACCGAAAGGGGGTATTTTATTTTATAAATTACCAATCAATGGTAACTTTTAAATTATTTACGAAAAAGGGGTAAGTCGTAAAAAAGTTTACGACTTCTAAAAAGCAAATCGTAAAATTATTTACGACTTCATTTTTTTACTTTAATTAATCTAAAATCGGATAAAATATTACGACTTCTGAGCCTTCCACAAATTTTTCAGGAAGTCGTATAATAATTTACGACTTCCATTAACTTTCGTTTTTTTTTTTTTGGTAAAGTCGTATGAAAACTTAC
>CM023942.1:17061636-17149141 GCA_013407115.1 Glycine latifolia | reverse complement strand
AATAAAAATAAAAACAACAATTAAAATTAAAAAAATAAATAACAAAAGAAAATAATATTTTCTTTTAATATTTATATTCAATACAAAATAAAAAAAATATAAAATATTAAATCAAACGTAAAAATAAAAAGTAATTTTATGATTAAATAAAATAAATTAAAAAAATTAAACAAAACTTAAATAAAAAAATCCTAAAAAACCGTAAGAAAAAAAAAGAGAAGTCGTATGTATTTCTACGACTTTAAAAAAAAATGGGAAGTTTTATATCATACGAATTCCCAAAATTTTAAAAAAAAGAAATTAAAAGATTAATAATTTTTTCTTTTAATGTTTATATTCAATAAAAAATAAATAAAATTATACAAAATATTAAATCAAACAAATATATTAATTTGTAAATTTCTGAATTATAAAATAACATAATTTTTATAATAAAAATAAAAACAACAATTAAAATTAAAAAAAATAAATAACAAAACAAAATAATCTTTTCTTTTAATATTTATATTCAATACAAAATAAAATATATATATAAAATATTAAATCAAACGTAAAAATAAAAATAATTTTATGATTAAATAAAATAAAATTAAAAAATTAAACAAAACTAAAATAAAAATATCCTAAAAAACTGTAAAAAAAAAGAAAAAAAAAGGTAAAGTCGTAAGTTTTCATACGACTTTACCAAAAAAAAAAAAGAAAGTTAATGGAAGTCGTAAATTATTATACGACTTCCTAAAAAATTTGTGGAAGTCGTATTATAATTTACGACTTCTTTAAAAAAAAAAGTGATATATTTGTTGAGGATTTTATTTTACGAATTTAAAGTTCGTAAGTTTAAAAAAAATTAAGCTCAGAAGTCGTAATATTTTATCCGATTTTAGATTAATTAAAGTAAAAAAATGAAGTCATAAATAATTTTACGATTTACTTTTTAGAAGTCGTAAACTTTTTTACAACTTACCCCTTTTTCGTAAATAATTTAAAAGTTACCACTGATCGATAATTTATAAAATAAAATACCCCCTTTCAGTGAAAATGCCGCGTTAGATCATGATCATCCTCTATATAATTAGGCCAAAAAGCCTGATCCAAAGGCAAAAATATATATATTATTTTAAACTAATCCAAAGTAAAATATAAGTTTTTGTATGATCAGAGAGGATTTTGATTTTTGTTATTTCAAAGTTGATTCAAATTCCACTATCAACAGCCCTGTGGTTGATTTTCACTGTCACCTCCAATTGACCAATCACTAATCTGTCAACTAATCTAATTTATCAATTGAAAAACTTGTCACTAGATCTAGAACATGATCTAGAACTATAAAGCTCATATGGTTCGGTCTAACATTTTGACTAACAAAGTAACAATTACCAAACTTTTCATCAATGCCTCCCTCACATGGCTATTTCAAAATATCAAGAGGTCCTCTTCCTAGTGGATTTCCGACAAACAGTCCAGTGTTCAACTCAAGGACTGTGTACAAAATCAAAAAAGCTATTCATAAATAAAAAATGCAACTTACAATTTGTCCCTTTCATATCTTTCACGCCCATGGGCAGTGCAATTAGAGTTTAGATATATACAAAACCAAAGGGAAAAACCTTATGATAAAACCTGTACTTATGTGGACCTACAAATATATAGTTTTCTTCTTACCACAACATATGTAGTTAAAAACTTATATCATTTAAATATATGAAAAGAGTTCGATTTTTATTATACGAATAAAATAATAATTATGAGAATATAGTTATTCTTAATTGATACTTTATTTTTTCGAGAATGATCTCAGTACTTCTGATAGCATTAGATATCTTACATTTCACGAAAAAAAAAATGATTTTCTTATTATTTAAAAAATCCCACAAGTTCCTTAAGCGCGTTTTTGTTGGTCAAACAAATATCCCCCACTAAGTAATATGATAATGATGATACCCAATTACCCATCACACACACAGAGCATTGACATGACATGGACAGCTATAAAAATCAATTTGTCGATTAACCATTCTCCTATATCTTTCTTGATTCGTGAACTCATCAAACCAAATCTTGGAGTATTACTTATCTTGCTTTAGTTTTATTTTTATTTTTTCCTCCTCTCTTTTTAATTGTGGTTGGACTACTTCCAACGCACCTGCCCAAGCAACCTTCAATAATCACTTCTTTTTCGGGAAAAAGAAATCCATGTAAAAGTTGAACTAGACACTTTAGCGTACGTAAATTTGTTTTTAACTAGCACCAATAGAATCAGCAAAATTTACACTTACACGACAACCATTTAGAGTATTAATTTAATTAATAATTAATATACCTTGCTAACTAAAGTATAATTGTATAAATTAGCATTATCTAAGATCCTATTTTTGTTTTTACTAAAAATCGCTAACTGGTATTTGTAAAATTTCTTCCAACTTTTGGTTCACTCATCTCTTATGAGAAATACTTTTGTTCAAAGTGCAGTAAATTATATACTAAATATATATATATATATGTATATATATATATATATATATATATAATTTTGTTCTGTTCCTCATCACCTCTTTTGTGTTGTTTGATGACAATTTTTAAAAACAAACGTGTAACAAATCATTTTATTTTGTATTGTCCCTTGCATTTTAGTGAATCAAAGACACACTAAATGTTTTTTTTCAAAGCAGATTTAAATGATAATTTGTTATTTTTTTCGAGCTAATCCGAAGCTTCTTTTGCTATACTTAACATTTCTTTTAATTTTATAAAATAAATTCTTTATTTAATATTTTCGATAGAAAAAAAATATTCACTCGCACAATATATTCTTTTACGAATCGATACACTTTATATTGCTTTATTTATACAAACGCAAATTACACACTGAAAAAAAAAATAGGTCTAGTGTAATCTCTTCCAACTTTTCCTTTCTGCCTTTTAGTAACTCCTTTCTAGTTCAACATTCAACACCTTATCAAATTCGCATCTTCAATTTTTTTATGCATATCTTTCTTTGTTGAGTTAGATTTTATTCGTATATTGATTTTTTTTATTAAACATGTACAATCTTTTTAGAGTAATTAAGCATTTACAATCTATTCAGTATTATATTAACTTTTAAAATTAAATTTACATATTCAAATATTAGTCTTTAATTTACTATTATTATTATTATTATTATTATTATTATTATTATTTTATTGTAATATTAAGGAATTTTAAAAGATGAGTTAACTAAAAAGAAAAGGATGAAAAATAAATAGGTGAAGAAGGACAAAAGGTCCCTGTAGACTCAAAAGCTTGACAGTGACCTCCTTTTGCCCCCATTTGCTTCAGTGGGCACGGCATCTGTCTCGCTCTCGCTCAACCTCAACCACCGTGAAAGACAAGCACTCGCAAGGTATTTTTTGTTCATTGATATGTCTAAATTATATGTTTTTCTTTTTCAAAAAAAAATTTGTCAAACCTTCTAATTTGAAAAATGTGTTATATATTCATTATTATTTAATATAATAATAATGCAAGTTCATAAATGAGCCTTATTTATGGACCTTCTTTTTTTGTCATTTATACGTGATTTTCATTTTTTATAATTAATTTTAGAAGAAGAAATGAAAATTTTGAAGAAAATAATTTATTGTGTTTTTTTTATAAATTAAAAAATAATATTTAAAATTGTACATCAGTAATTTTAAAATTATAAAAATACATTTAAAAAGTTTATTTATATTAAACTAAATTCAAATATATTTAAAAAAATATAATTAAATTGTTCTTAAATATAATTTTAAATTTCAAATCATGACTTAAATAATAGTTGTACCCCTTCAATCCTGAACTAACCGCATCTTCACACTTTAATCTTTTTGTGATTACACATTCAAGACTACAAGATTGTGTACCTTTTCACCTCTCATTGTTAGACATAAAATGTTTGATCTCTTAATCTTTGTTTATTTGTACTTACGCACTTGAGATTAATAGTCAAATTTGTCCTTCAGTCATCTTAGATTTGTGCTTAATGGTCCATTCAGTCGAACACCTTTTTGGTGATTCGGCATCTGGCCATACATATCCATATCCATTTGATCAACTATTATCTTGCCAAATACATCGTAAGACCCTTAGCATGCAAACAACCATAATCGCTTGCGTGCACTGAGAATCTGAAAATAAAGGCTAGATTAAATATGGTATATCCTCCCTATAAACCCCAACAATTAACCTAGATGAACAACTTTTACAATTTATATTTGAATGTTTTTGGACTAAGTCTTAATCTAGTCACGATAATAATAATAAAAATAAGAAGTTACTTCTTTTTAAACAAATCATAGCGTTGTAAAAAAAGAATTAAACAAATAACAGTGTACCAGATTTGTCTACTTTGCACTAAGTTAATGTGTAAAGTATATGTATTTACTACTCCCTTATTTCTTATTTATAAGATCTAAATTTAAAATGATATTTGCTTTTTTATAAGATCTTATTTATAATGTTTCTTATATTAATTATTTTTAGACTAAAAATACTTCTAATTTAAAGAAGAAGAAAAGTATATTAACAAATTATTAGAAGAGAAAAAAATATATTAATAACAAAGATAACTTTGAAAAATTTATAAATTTAAAATAAATTTATTATTATTAACTAAATTAATTACTTTCCTTAATTTTAATAAATTAAGTAATTAAATATTTTATATATAGAAACAGATGGAGTATCAATTTAAAGTTAAATGAGATGATAACCCATTACGAATTGAAGTTGGTTATGAATTATTAGTTTCAATGTCTGGTTTAACTTTATGTTACTGAATTCTTTCAAACTTTTTTGTGTGATGTTGAAAGTTTGGTACATATCTGATGGCATGAATAGTTGTATTTGTGCTATCAACAATTATATTTGTCTATGTGTTTGTGATAATTTATATTTAGTAGATAAGATTAGACGAAAAATAAGAAAATTTGGTAAATTCAAATTTTAGAAGATGTTGTACGATTGACTTTAAATGTAGAGTAAATAGTTATACTTTTTCCTAAATGTATAAACGTTCATAAATTTATTTTTGAAAGATAAAAATTTAAATTTTAGTTTTTGAAAGTGAAAAATGTATGATAAATTTATTCATTTGTTAATTGCTTTATGTTATTATTAATGAAAAAGTTTACATGATACAAATAGATTAAAAAAATCATAAAAATGATGGTCAATATAACTGTTAAATAGATTGGATCAAAATGTTAATAAGTTTACATTAGATAAAAATGTTAATAAATTTTTATTGGACTAATTTGTCAGATTTCAAATTTGGTTTCATTTAAGATAAAATATAATTTAATATTTATTTCTATCCCTTTTTTTATCGTTGCAAACATAACATTACAATAAATAATAAAAAAATAGAAAAACAAACATAAGTTAAAACAAATATAATAATAAACATAATATTGATTAATAATCATAATCTATTTTGAAATTTCTAATGTGACATTACCTTACCTAAAATACAAGTCTCAAACAAAAATACACATTTATTAAGTTAATCCTTACAAAAGATGAGACTCAACTTAATTTTGTTACTAACTAATGTTCTCACAATAAAATTTTTTCAAAATAAACATTCTACCCGTGTATCAAAATAAACATTATAATAGTATATCAATTATTACAAATTTTTCAATCACAAAAGGGATGAAGATGAAGATTAAATTTTTCAATCACAAATTTGGGTTTTGAAAAATTACTGATATTTTGATCCAGTCTTACTTCGTTTCTCTTTTCATCTTTGGATTCCTATTTAATGATCTAGGACGTAATCCAGGGCATGAAGAATAAGAAAAAGGTGGATTATGTATTTTTCTTGATTGTGATGGATTTTGAAATATTTTTAGGATTTTCTCTATTTTAACATCTTTAACTAATAAATAAATAAAAATCAAACGAACAAGGAAAACAAAGAAGTTCAATAAAAAATATCAAATTATCAACGAAAATGGAAAGAGAAAGATTCGAACCTTGACATTTTGGTTCAATCTATTCAATAATTATGTTGACAATTATTTTTGTAACATTTTTCATTCTTTTGTGTTACGTAAGCTATTTCTTTAGTAGTAAAATGGATAAAAATTGATGGATAAATGAAATTGTTGCACTTTTTTAACTTTAAGAAACTAAAATTTGAGTTTTAAAATTTCGAGGATAAATTTATTAATATTTTATATATTTAAAGACAAAAATAATTATTTTTTCTTTAATATATTTTAAGTGCCTCACTAATTTCACACGGTGGAATACGGTCACAGACTTTAGACTTTATTAGCGGTTATTATCTTACGAATACTAATACTCTTCCTTCTCATAAGTTTTGCTAGTACTCCTCTTGGGTCTTGGTTTAGTTCCTCCCAGCTTTTGTCCTTCCTTTTTGCATCTTTTAATGATATTTGAGGTGCTTTTGGTGGTGGGTTTTTGGAAGGACACCAACCTAGTTAGGTTCTTCCTCCCTCTTTTCTATCATCTCAACTTTAATTTGTAACAAAAATATTGATTTTTTTTATAATCACTTGAAGATACTAGTGATTTTACATAAATTTTTAAGTGTTAAACATCAATTCAAGGAATTAAATCTAGATATAGAATTTATTATAATTTGAAACACTTTTAAATAATTATTATGTTGAATATATTTTTTTAACGTTAACTTGTTCTTGTAATATAAAAAGTTAAACCCCTAACATTTTTTTTTGGTTTTCATGAATAAAAAATAATGATAAAAAGTTAAACATAAATAATATTATTTCAAAATCAATTCTATAAATACTAGTTCGAACATACATCAAGTCTACTTGATTTAAACTTTTATGTGTATTTTAAAATAATTGATTATTATTGGTTGAAGCAAAACCTTGAACTAATCTCTTGAGTCTAGATCACCTGGCTATCTAATCCACTTTATAAAAGATAGCTTTCCATATTCACAAAAAATTAAATCCTCATTTATCAAAGGCACACACCCAAAAGAGAGACCATGGTCCATGTAATTGGAAACAGGAAGTTGTGCACATCTTTCACTCATGGCCTTGGAGAGTGAGGTAGTAGAGAGAATCTATGCCCACCATCTGTTCGATCAGTGAATGGCCAAACAAAAAGGGTCCCACCCAGAAAAACAATCCACCCCACCATAATATCTCCATAGAAATCCAAATACCAAAAAAAAAAAAAGCAAACAATACAATACACCATCCTCTGCCACAACTATCACCCCAATAACACCATCACCACCACCAAAAATAAACCTACTCCGTTCTCACTCTGCTCCTCCCCTTGTCTTCTCTTCACCAATAAATTATTCCACACTCTGAACAAGTAAAACCCAAACCAAATCAAACCCCTCCAACAATTTTCTAATTTTCATTTTCATTTTATTTTTTTAATCTTCATCATCATCATCTCTCTACTAAAGTCCAAACCCAAGCACCTGGTTCCCAGATAACGCCACATTTTTTTTTTATTTCCCCTCTCCCCTATAATATTATTAGTTAATTCATTATTTATTTTATTTAATATCACACACTCTACTTATTTATTATATTATTATTGTGATTATTATATATGCTCGCCGGCGATGCCGACGCCGGTCAGCATAGCGAGGCAATGCTTAACCGACGAGGCCGCGCGTGCACTAGACGATGCGGTCGCCGTCGCGCGCCGCCGAAGCCACGCGCAGACGACGTCGCTCCACGCCATCTCCGCCCTTTTAGCGCTCCCCTCCTCCGCCCTGCGCGATGCGTGCGGCCGCGCTCGCTCCGGTGCCGCCCGATTCTCCGCAACGTCCTCGCCGCGCCTCCAGTTCCGCGCGCTGGAACTCTCCGTTGGAGTCTCCCTCGACCGGCT
This sequence comes from Glycine latifolia, assembly GCA_013407115.1. Lineage (NCBI taxonomy): Eukaryota > Viridiplantae > Streptophyta > Magnoliopsida > Fabales > Fabaceae > Glycine > Glycine latifolia. The sequence continues at coordinate 17,141,266 of CM023942.1, read as the reverse complement.
CCCGTCGTCGAAGTCCACCGCCGGAGGCAGCGACGAGGAGCCGCCGGTGTCGAACTCTCTCATGGCGGCGATAAAGCGGTCTCAGGCGAACCAGCGGCGGCACCCGGAGAGCTTCCACATGTTCCAGCAGAGCCAGCAGGGAACGACAACGACGTCGTTTTTGAAAGTTGAACTAAAGCACTTCGTTTTGTCGATCCTCGATGACCCTATCGTGAGTCGCGTTTTCGCCGAAGCAGGGTTTCGAAGCTGCGATATAAAACTCGCGTTGCTCCAACCGCCTCTACCTCCGGTTCAGCACCGGTTCAACCGGTCGCCTCCGGTTTTTCTCTGCAACCTCGACCCGGCCCGGCCCGACGAAAATATTCGCAGGATCGTAGAAGTTCTCGCGAGAAAAAACAAGAGAAACCCTTTGTTAATGGGTGTTTACGCGAAGAGTTCTCTGAGGGGTTTCGTTGAGATGGTTCGGAACGGAAGAGGAGGTTCGGTGTTAGGTTCGGCATTAGGTTCGGAGTTGAGGGTTGTCTGTTTGGAAAGGGAGATTGGGGAGTTTGTGAAAAAGGGTAGTGGTGGGGAAGAGAAATTTGGTGTGAGGTTGAAGGAGTTGGAACAATGTGAGAGTTCTGGTTCTGGGGTTGTTGTTAGTTTCGGGGAGATTGAGGCTTTTTTAGGGGATGATGTGGATGTTGATGCTGTTAGGTTCGTTCTTTCGGGTTTAACGAGGTTGTTGGAGATTCGTGGTGAGAAGGTTTCGTTGCTGGGAGTGGCGGAAACTTCTCAGGCTTATTCGAAGTTCTTGGGTTTGTTTCCCAATGTGGAGAACGATTGGGATCTTCATTTGCTTACTGTTACTTCCGCCACTCCTTCCATGGAAGGACACTACTCTAAATCCAGGTTCGTTCTTTTTCTTTTTTCTTTAAGAAGAAAAAAATTGGTGTATTTTTTTGGTGTGAGTATGAATTTAAGATTTCGTGTAAACTACTCAAAATGGGTTATTATTGGTGTGTGTCTTTTTAGTTCTATTAGTACTATTTGTTGTGGTTTGATGTACTTGTCGTGTTTTTGGTTGAAGGGAATATGGGGATTTGTGTACTGTTCAGGTTCTTGCACGTTGGCTGGTGTAAATAATTATATAAATGTTTCGGAGTTTTTTGAGGAGCAATGCACGTTTGTTATTGTGACATGGGGTTCACAAGAGTGATGGAGGCCATGCGCAAATAAATGGTGGGAGTGTAAATTTGAGTTTAATAAATGGTGTGTTTTATGAACTGAATTTATGGTTTCTGGTTCTGAGATCTCTGATGTCTTTCTTGTTCTTTTTTCTGTTACTTTTAAAAGGGGGTGTTTGGTTGAAGTGGAGTTTTTCTGAATATGTTTTGCATTGAACTCTGATTTACCTCGCTATACTCCAAATGCGTGTTATGTTTTTTTGTTTTTCTAAATTTAGAAGATAAAGATACTGCAATGAAGTTCTGGATGTGATGTTTTTAATAGGGAAATAATGAGTCACATGCAATCTGCTGTAATGTACTACTTACTGGGTAGACGTCAGGTCTGAAACGGTTCTACAATAAAAGATGTTAAATTTGAGTTTTCATTACTTTGGTCTTATAAAATGGCATTTATAAAACTTTATCATAAATTGGAGTTTTCATTACCATGATCTTATATCATGGATTCATGGTATTTATAAAACTTGATCAGATGTATTAGGCATCCCTGAGAAATGTACTTACCAAGACCTGGTAGTTCTTGTTCTGCTGACTGCTTGTGTTAGCCAATATGGACTGGCAGCTATGAGCAGTATTTTGATTAATGGTATGATTCCATTTCTGCATTGCTGGGCCCCTTTTCACTCTTTGATATATCCTTTCTTCTGATCCAAGCGGATAGTTAGAAACTTTAGTATGTATTTTTTTGAATACTGTTGTGAGATTGTCAATTTCAGTAGTCTATTATGGTATTGGCCCATAGTATATTTCATTTATGTAGATGACGCCTTGAAATTTTTCATTGTGCACACTTTACCTTCTGACTGTTTCGTGCCTATTGGATCTCACAGTTCCCTGCTCATGATAAACTTACAGCTTGATGGGGTCCTTTGTTCCATTTGGTGGGTTCTTTTCTACACCTGAAATCCGAAGTCCCGTAAGCTGTACAAATGCACCTTTTACCCGTTGTGACACATGCAATAAAAAATGTGAACAAGAAGTTTCTGATCTTCTGAAGGTAGGTCCTTCATCTAGTAACTCAACAAGCTCACCCTGGTTACAAAAGGTTGTTAACGTGGACACGCATAGAGGGTCGGATGTGGCAAAGGTTTGTTATGATTGCTAATTATTGAATTTCTCTTGTCCATTGCATACTGAGATATCACATGCATATACACATACATGCAACATGGTGGGGGCAATCTCTGTACTACTGATACACGTATAATAATTTAGAGGTATCCAGTATAATGCTAACCTGCCTACGCATGTGAAAAGAATACTGTTTGAATATAAAAAACATAGTAATAGAAAATTTATATGCAGCAAACCAAATAAAAACAATGTTTCTCTGTCTATTTCCTCCCTCTGAGCTTTCTATTGTTGAGCCCATGGCATTTGATGATCAAATTGAAAATTATATTAAATATGTTCCTTGAGATGATGGATTTACTAAACTCAATGGATTATATCTCTCTGAAAGTATGTGAAGATAATAAAGCACTTTCTATATCCACATATATCTTTTCTAGCATAGCTTTGGTCTTACTGCATACATCTTCTAATGGATGAAAGGACGTATTTGCTATTAGTATTGGCAAAGAAGAAAATCATATGTGTTCCTTTTATGATAATTCATAACATTTGCAAAAGTTATTCTAGAACATATTTTCAATGAAATGATATTATCAATTGTATTAGTTATATTTTCTCATGAGGAGCTGTCAGTTTTCTTGTGTTTATACCTTGATTTAAATTCTTGGATCCACTTTCTGTAAATAATCATGGTTTGCATCACTTGCAATATTTCATTGCTTCAATTTATGGCTGCATATATTTAAGAATGAGCTCCATCATCTAGTGCAGACTAATGAAGAAAACACAAGTTTGAATGATAAGATCTTGGGATTTCAAAAGAAATGGAATGATATTTGTCAGCGTCTTCATCACACAAGTTCACTACCTCAATTTGATATTTCTCAAACAAGGTCCCAAGCTCCAACACTAGAGGTTTTGCGCTTTGGTCCGGGTTTTAAAGAAAGCAGTGAAGACCCATCACACAATGAATTTCAATATTCTAGTCAAATTTCCTATATGCCCAAAGAGTTGCATAGTATTTTTCCATCGAAGCAGTTATCTGTTCCATTACCTTCTGATACAGTCAGCATTAATACTGGAACTGATCATGTTCTAAAAGTTTCAGAGACACTGCAAATTCACATGAAGACCCCTTGGGCTGCCCCTTCCCTTATGGCCAATAAGAGTGTGCTTGACCACAGATCATCTTCATCCCCTACTCCTGTGACCACAGATTTAGGATTGGGAACGTTATATACGTCAACTGCTCAGGATCCAGATACCCCAAAACTGCAAGATCAAAGAAAGCATCTTCAGCGCTTGTCAGATTCTGTTTCAACTGATTGTGATGGTACGAATGAAAATACTTCTCACCGAACTGCTAGATCTTCCTGCTCTGGTCCAAATTTGGAAGGAAAATTTGATTTAGCAGATTTCAAGTCTCTTAATCGACTTCTCACTGAAAAGGTTGGCTGGCAGGATCAGGCCATACGTGCTATCAGTCAAACTTTGTCCCTTTGTAAATCTGGTGTAGGAAAGCGTAGAGGCTCACATGGTAGAGCAGACATATGGTTGGCTTTCCTTGGACCAGATAGACTTGGAAAAAGAAAAATTGCTTCAGTTCTTGCAGAGACTATATTTGGAAACCCTGAAAGCCTAATCTCTGTGGATCTGGGCTTCCAGGACGGCTTTTACCCATTGAACTCAGTTTTTGAATACCAAAAATCACGTTGTTATGATGTGCTTAGGAGGAAGACAATTTTGGACTATATTGCTGGGGAGTTGAGTAAAAAACCCCATTCTGTTGTCTTTCTTGAAAATATAGATAAAGCTGATGTTTTGGTGCAGAATAGTTTGTTGCAGGCAGTAAGAACAGGCAAATTTTCATATTCGCATGGAAGGGCAACTAGCATCAATAACACTATCTTTCTTTTAACCTCAACTGTCTGTAAAGGTAATAACTCTTTTGTTTTGGAAGAGGAGTCTAAGATGTTTTCTGAGGAAAGAATCCTGGAAGCCAAAAGATGCCAAATGCAATTATTACTTGGACATGCTTCTGAGGATGCCAAAAGAATTGGTAGCACAAATGTTAAGGTTGTACCAAGAAAAGGGTTTTCCAAATCATCATCTCTGAACAAAAGAAGGCAGGCTGATATTAGTGACTCCAAGGAGGGAGCAACAAGCAAGATGCAGAAACCAGATAGCGAGGCATCTCGATCCTTTCTTGATCTAAATATGCCTGTAGAGGAGGGTGAAGAGGGTGTCAATGACAATGACAATGACCATGAAAGTGAATCCATGACAGAAAACACAGATGCCTGGTTGAGTGATTTCTTTGATCAAATTGACGAGATAGTGGTTTTTAAGCCATTCAATTTCAATGAGCTTGCTGAGCAAGTATTGAAAAGAATTGGCATGCTATTTCAAAGGACATTTGGTTCAGAGCTACAGCTGGAAATTGATCATGAGGTAATGGCATACATACTAGCAGCTACTTGGTTATCAGACAAGAAAAACGCAGTGGAGGATTGGGTTGAACATGTTCTTGGCAAAGGCTTCGTTGAAGCTCAGCAGAAGTACCATCCAGCAGCTCAATATGTAGTGAAACTGGTTAATTGTGAATCCATTTTTGTGGAAGAGCAAGCCCCTGATGTATGCCTTCCCGCTAGAATTAACATGGACTAAATTTTTGCTCACTTTGTATTATTGTAATCAGTTGTAAAATGTAGCTTTTAGGATATATATAGCATTTGGTAGTTGGTAGCGGTGTTCAGCTAATTAATCTCACAATTTTTGTTTTCTCTAAATCATTGTCTTGTAATTTTTATGGTAAATGAATGTGTAAGTTTTTCTATGTTATACCTATTTAATACATCCTTTTATCCTGGTTGTCTAATCAAAGTCCAATTTGCAAGTGTTGTAACATAAGATGATATTTGTGTAGAATGATGTGTAGGGGTCATCTTAATCTAAAATTATTTATATTTATATGTAAAGGAAATATGATGTTTTAGATATACATATTTTTATATTCATTTTATTCATAAAATTACATTCATGAATTATTATTTTATTTTTATAATTATCTTTACAAATAATTATCTAACTTGTATTATCGTTTTTTTATTTAAAAAAATGAAAAAAATAATACTTTTAGGTCATTTTCAATAAAGAATTCCAGTGAGTTGTTAAGGATGATTTTTTTTCTATTTAAAATATTACACATTCCTATAATGCTATATTTTTGTTTTACTTTAAGCTACTCAATTAAATTTTTCTTCTAATCAAGAAAGTCATCAATTTTTTTTATGAACCCTACAATGTATCTCTCTTGCAAGTATATATTGTTTTTTATTACTCTTTTCTCCAATAATAAATGTTATTCTAAATTATTTTATACAAGAAAAATTAATAAATAGATAAAATAATAATAATTTTATAAGATTTTGTTAACTATTATCTTTAAGGCATTGGTTAAGGAATTAAAAAGTAAAAAATATTTATTGTGTAAATCATAAAAAAATATAAAAAAAATATGAGCAATGTAATTTTTAGCCTCTCACTAAAAACATTTTCACTTTAAATTTTCTGATGTCATTTAGACACCGATTAGTATTTGTCATTCTACAAAATCAATCTTAGTATTAATATAACATTGAAAAACTAAAGTGAAACTTATTATTTATTAAGGATATTAGTAGAAAAAAAGTAATTAATCATGAGCAATGTAATTTTTTACATCTCACTAAAAATATTTTTACTTTAAGTTTCTTAATAATACCATCATAGCACTGATTAACATTTATCATTTTACAAAATCAATCTTAATATTACTATAACATTGAAAAACTAAGGTAACATTTATTACTTATTAGAGGTAATTAGTAGAAAAAAGTAATTAATATTATATTAAAAAATCAAATGTGATGTTTATTTTAATTTTTTTTCTTCTTAAATGTGATCCTTATTTTGAGAAGAAAGAAGAATTTTGTAATATTAAAATAATACTAAAATCTCTATTGATTTGTCCGACAAATTTTAAAGTTAAAACTTTTATTGAAAACGTTAAAATCTTTATTGTGTTGGGTCTATTTTTAACATTAAAATTCCCAACACCCAACGATTTGGATAATTCTTGTGTTGTTTGTCATTGGGTTAAAGTGTATTCCTCAATTATCAATATGGATTTGGTCTAGTAAAAGAGATTAATTTTTTATAATATAACGAATTAAGATTCAAATTCTCTTTGAGACACGCTTATATCTAGTGTTTAACAGTGCCTTTAACATGTTTGGCTTTAAAGGAAGATACTTATAAGGACCTCCTTTCCCCCCCAAAAAAAATATAAAAAAATCCTCCACGTATATGCACTTTTAATAGGCCAAATGCATTATAAAAAGCAATATCAAATATTATAAGTCCTGTATATATAAGAGAAAAAAAAATAGGTCCTAATTATAAGAAACAAGGATCATTTTATTACTAAATATCATGTTTATCCCTAATTAATTGCGAGTTCTATTAATAATATAAAATCATTTTCTCATAATAGGGAGTGTATTTATTAAGCTATCAACAAAATAAGATGCATTTATTGGTTGAAAAATTATCTTTCAGAAAAATAATCACCTCTTAAATCATTTAATGTCATATGTAGTCTTGAAATAAAACTAAAATTTATGACAAATTAACCCATCTAACTATTTTTATTGATATTGATAAATTAGATAACTATTTCTTATATATGAAACTAAATATAGTATGATTAGCTTCAAATTTACATACATGAAAAATAATATTATATTAAAATGAGTAAAGTGTGTTTTTGGTCGATCCCTCTAAATTATATGAAATTTGAAATTGATACCTCTAAATTTTTTCATCTCATTTTAGTCCCCTAAAATTGTTTACTGTTCATTCAGGGTGTTGACTTTGTTAGTGATTATGTTCATCAGCTTATGTGACACACAAGGTTGAAGGTGGATTATGTTTAAGGCATTTGTACAACAATTCTAATCAAAATTTGGTGGTGATGCATGTTAAAATACTGAATAAACATATTGGATTTACTAACGAAAATAACATACTTGATGAATAGTAAGATGTTGAAATTTTAAAGGGACTGAAGTGGGACAAAAAATTCGGAGGGATCAATTCTACATTCCACATATTTTAGAAGATAAAAAACACACTTTACCCTCATAAAATTTTGTGATACATGATTCACATGTGAGAGAGCTCAAATTGCTTCTCTTGACAACCCATGTATGAGTGGGTCTCACTTATTGTTCTCCAGTTCCATAAAAATCTGAGTTGAGTTATTAAACACGATTAGACCTATTAAAAATAAATAAATTGTATCGAACTATTGTCGAACGTATCAACTTAAGCTAAAAGAACCAAACTATTTTTAATAAAAATTGAAGTGAACTATTCTTCAGTTCATTTTTTAAAAATAAAAAATTAACTGCTGCTCAACCGAATTGAACTTCTACTTATGAGATTGAAAAAAAAATGAGACACGAACACCTCGCAGATTAGTTTGTCCATTATGCACTCTTTTTCACTGAATATGTGTGAACCATGATTGAACTGAAAATGACTAAATCATAATTTTAAAAATATTTTATATTAAATAAGATACTAATATTAAAAACATAAAGTAAAATAATATTATTAAGTAATTTATTATTTTTAAGTTCTCATTATTAATTGCACATTCTACTAGTATTTAATTTTTTGAAATATTAATTATTAATTGCATAATGTTTTTCAAATTATTAAATAATTTTCTAAAGTTATTGGAAATTTAAAAAAAAAAACCATGTGGTGTTAATGTTATAGTTGTACCCCGGTAAAAAAAATATTTAAATTGTAAGATTTACAACGTTTAAATAATTGCAAATTTGAAAAAACATGTGTTGTTAATACTTAATACTAAAACTTTAAGACTTAACAACCAAATTAGTTATAATGTGAATAAAAGGCCCAAAGTCTCAAAGTCCATTTCAAAAGGCAAAATCCTAAAGTCACAAAGCCCATTTCAAAATGCAAAACCCTAGTTACGCACAATAAATTAGAAAAGAAAGACTCTTACACTATCAACCACGCTATCTCGAAGATAATTTTCTCTTTTGTAGTGCATTTCGTCTACATTTGCTAATACATGTTAATGGGGATCAATGTAGAGATTAGTATTACTTTTCTATCTACCACCATTGTTCCATCTAAACTTGCTAGTTAATTAGAGTATTTTGTGTTTCCCCTCAATTTTTATATAAATTAGGTTGCTTTGCTTGTCAATTATACCAAATAATAAGGAATTATTATATTTAGTCATATCTTATTCTTCAATTTTTCTTTTTGGCTTATATTCATTCATGTGATCCTGCTTTGATAAGTGTGGAATTTTCTATTTAATTATTTCACCATGCAGGAGTTCAATATAGATAATGGCTTAAGTTGGCTTATAACTCATCTCGCTTACTTTTGCAAAAAGTTATACCTAACATCATTCCAGATTTCACTTTTGTACTTGCTCTTATTTTCAAGTTGGGCATTTTTTTTCTGTGTTGATTGAGTCAAAATAATCTACAACTTATTGGACATTAGGACTTTGTGAATTATTGTTTCTTGAATAAATTTGGAGTGTCGTGCTGAACCTTAAACTAAACTAGACTGGAATGTTTTTCTTCATAAAGCCTTATAAACACGATACGATTTTAACTAGTGGGTCCTACAATCATTCATGTTGTGGTCTTATTTGATAAAATTGTGTTTCTCTTCCTTTATTTTGATTTTGGATCATGTGTTATTAAAATCTAGGAAAGCATTCAAATGTCCTTTGGTTGACCCTTTCCCTTTAATGAAGGTTGCTTAAACATGACTGCTCTTTTATATATTACATTCTTTTAAGTTTTACATTTTGGTGCTTTTGTTTTATACAATATTGTTTATATTCAAACAAGAGACCTAGTCATGGACAATACCAATCAATTAAGGAAAAAGGTGGTAGAATATATAGATGGTTGTCGTTCCCACATATGCCTAACATCTATTTTTGGTGATGATCAATTTATGGTGTGAAAAGGACTCCATAAACTTGAAAGGAGAATGATTTTTCACCAAACGTATCCACAATTCAGAATAAAATGAAGACCAGTCTTGAATATTCACCCAAGCTTAAGGTTTCGGCTAGTGAATCTTTATCTGAGACTATAAGAGATACATGTGCATGTAGTTACTGATGATGATGTGGATGAGACAAATGAAAGCATAGTTGCTTCTTTTGAACTTTCTAATAAGGTACTTCCTGAATTAACTTCTCATGATTTGATAAAAAAAGAACATTAGTGCAATTGACATATGTTAAGTTTCTTACATCTTCAATTCAATTGGTATGTTGATAATGTTGTGTTTGTATTTCACCACATTAAGAAAAAATACTTAATTACATAAAAGTTGCCCAATTTCATTATGTTTTTTCTTACTTTATATGGTGTAATATTTTAGGATCTATCAGTTAAATCATTTGGTGGAAGTTCAGTCCGAACCATCTGTTCCTATACTTGAACCTTCTTGCTGTAAATATGCTAATCAACCCAATCATGCCTTAGTTATAGATCCTTCTTTTATACATGATATGTCATCTTATTTTGAATATTTTAAAAGTTTCGATGTCGATATACAAGATAATTAAAATAGGTTTTTATTTATATTATTTTGCAATGCCAATGTCAAGAATCAAAATAAATGTCTATTTTAGTTTTCTTGTATATCAATATTTAGACTTCCAAAACATTCAAAATGACATGACAAATCATTTGTGAAAAAAGGTTATAAGATTGAGACAAGACTGAGTTGATTAGCATCTTTCCAAAAAGAAGATTCAAGTCTAGGAACAAATGATTCATGGAGGACTGAACTTCCACCAAATTACCCAACTAATAGATCCTAAAATATTGTAACATATAAACTTAGGAAATAAACATAATGAAACAAGGCAATTTTTATGCAATTTAGTAATTTGCTTAATGTGATATAAGATAAGCACAACATTATTAGTATATCAATTGAAAATGTTAGAAACTTAACTTGTTGTATTGTATTGTCTTTGTCAACTGCACTATTGTTTCCTTTTATCAAAACATGCAAAGATAATTCAAGAAACACCTTATTAGAAGGTTCAGAAGAACTAATTGTACTTTCATTTGTCACATCAACATTAATTGCACTTGTATCTCTTATCGTCTCAGATAAAAATTCAGTTGTCAGAATTCAAGCTTGGGCGAATCTTCAAGATTGATTTTCATTTTATTCTGAATTGTACTAAGTTTGGAGAAAACTCGTCAACTTTTAGTTTTGATGAATGCAAAGATAAAGACTTCACACCATGCATATGATCAACACTCTTTGTTGCCATTTCTCTCTCGTGTTTATGGGCCTCTTTTGGAATAATAAGTCGATCATCACCAAAAATAGATGTTGGGCATATGGAACTATGGAAGCAACAACTATCTATTTTTTCTACTACTTTTTGTTGAAGCATATATCCTTATGAAGTAATGTTTAATGACAATAAATTATTTCTAATCCTTTTAGACTTAAGCTACTAATGGTTAGTAATGTTTTAAAAATAGGACTTGATCAAGAAGCATGAAGAAAGGTGAGAAGCATCAATTTGAAGTATGTTAGCCATCCAAAAATAGGATTTGCTCATTAGAAGCAGGGTTACCAAAAGGAATGCCGACTAGAAGCATACAAGACTGACAATATTTCAGAAGATCAAAGTGCATCAAGTTTAGAAGCTGAGTATAATTAGAAGCAAGATCAAGAGGTGGAACTGGTAAAGGGTTAGTATGATTAGAAGTTACACATGACAAGAAAGACGACAAAAAAATGCAAGACTAATACAAAGAATGAGACACAAATGTTTGCATTGTTTAGAAGAACCTACATCAAAAGTATTGAGCTGAGAATCATACCAAGTATTTAGAAGCACAAACTTGTATGGGTTATTGAGTTTTGATAAAAAAACTGAAACATAGAAGATTGATACACAAGCACTGCAACCTTCAAAAGTTACTTCAAGAAGGATCCTGCATAAATCAGTCTTCAGAAGCAATACGCTGGACTAGTTGTCATAAGATGGACCACTAAGGAACAAGAAGTACCAATTGAGAAGTAAAAAATTCTACCCATTATAAGGAATGAATATAACCCAATATTGTGACTGAACCAAAATAAATTTCATGTGTATTGTGTCCTTTCTTATACTTTCATATATGTTTGCTGCTTTTTAAATTTATAACTACAAATCGATAACCTTTATTTTCAATATCTAAAATTTAAATCTAGGACTAAAAGAATTTACAAGATATTCTTATATGTTTTTACTTTAACCATTTGTACTTGTTATAGTTTTGAAAATTAGATCTAATGTATCGATTCAATCAATTGGACTAAGGCATTACGAATAGAAAAGTTGGACTAAAAACTTGTGAGATTGCTGGTTGGGTCAATTCAAGAAATGCGTGGAGTAAATAATTTGTTAAATCAATTAAAATTGAATAAAAAAATGATGACACAAAACATGATTAAACTAGTTATATCAAAGAAAACTTAACTTGTTAATTTTATTATTGTACTTTTCTAATTATTTGTTTTATTATACTTTTTTTAAATAAAACGAGTAATATATATATATATATATATATATATATGAGATGTTTCAAATGAGATAACTTTTATAATGAAAAATGAGAAGTATCAATAATAAAAGTAAAAATAATTAACCGTTCAGATTAAAAAATGAGTTTAAGTCATGTGTTGTTTTCATGTATTTGCCAGATTATCTTCCCCTTCCCCAATCTACTCCTCCGCCAACCACCTGCAATGGCTCATGCTTCTATTTCTATAGATATCAGATGTCATGCTTCCGCTATGCGATTCTAATCCACCAAAACCAAATTCACACAACAACAATGCCTTCACATTAGGATCTATATATTTTTTTTCATTTTTAATTAAATCGAAAATGCATCTTGCTTCATTTTTATGACCGTGAAAACATGTTAGGTAAAATAAAAAGTACAATGTGTTATGTTGGAAGAATTAACTCAGATAAAAGGTCAACAATTATTGCTGTGCATCTCGATATTTTTTAGTAGCAATAGTTAATTTCGAAAATTTTAGTAAAGGCTCAAGCTAGGATCAATGGGCAGATATGGGTACCCTTCTCTGACTTACTTAAACTAATCTTTTAATTTGGGCGGTTAATTATTTTTAATTGTAATCTAATGACTATTATTGATATTTTCCCCTTTCACAAAAATATATATTAATATTTCTCATTTATTATTTCAAACATCCCATATATATATATATATATATGAATATTAAATGCATACAATTCTCTTAAAAAATTGAATTTGATTTGTCATGTTAAGAAAATTTAATTTCTTCCAAGTTAGACTTAACTCTCATTGTTTTGTTTTCATGGGTTAAGTTGTTGGTTTAATTATTATTATTTTGAACTGGAATTGTTAGTTTGATTTTAAAGATATGATTATACCCTAACTGTGTGTGTGCGTGTGACTATAAATTTTTGCAAATATATTTATTTAATTAAAATATACTAATCAATATATTAAAGTTAAGTTTTTATTATTTTTATTTTGGCTAGTACACCTTTGTATCTTTCGTCACAAGCGAAATGAGTATATGCTAGTAGTATATTTATTTATCTTCTTTCTTTTTACTAATAAAACTATGAAATTGCAAAGCCGTCAAGTAAAATTTTGAGAAAAATAAGAGCATTTACAGACGACAAAGATCTTCTAGAAAACACCAATATCCTTATCACAAATCGATAACATCAAGATTTTCAACGTCCGAAATTAATTTTTTAATTGTTAGTATTATCTTGATTGAATTCCTCCTCCCATAATAATAAATAAACAAAACAAAGTACGGATAATCTTCCAAGCTAACGGCCGACCGAAGAAAGACGACAGACCAATAAAAAAAGGTTCACATCGTCAGCAAAGGGGAACTGTGAGCTTTGCATGGGTAACAGCTGGTGACGCAAGATAAACTTCTCCAAGCCGTAAAATCCAAAACGCCAAAGGCGTGAGCATCCGGAATATCAGGTTTGGTCGCTTTAGTGTGGCCGTTCCTAGATTAACATTGACACGTGGCTATCCACTATTCGAAGTACATTTGGATATTATTCGCCGCCGGGCCCACATGCCTCTCTTTTCCACCAGCCTTTTTCTGCTTGCACTCTTGTTCAAATTTGGGTTCCATTTTTTTTTTATGTCAAACAGTTTTAATAGTAATTTTATTTTTCTGTTCTCATTTGTTTTTTTCTTTTTTGGAAAAATGAATATTACAATAAGTTTTCTAAAAAATTATCTGAACTTTATTAATTTCTGGCTTAGCAAGTTCTTTTTATTATAATTTTTATTTAATTATTCACTTGATTTTTTGTATGTGTAAAAGTTTTCTTATAATTCCTATGTCTGAAAACATTCTCTTTTAGTTTTTACACACATAAATTTTAATTTATTTTATTCTGGTTGTAAGGTTTAAAAGAAATTAAAATGATATGTTCTAACTAAAAAAACGATATTTTTTTATCAACACTAAAAGTTTTGCAATTATATAATTAATTAAGTAATTAAACCTCTCATTTTTTAAATGATAAGCCAAAGAAAATAGTGTCAAGTAATATAACTAGTGATTTTAACTTTTAAGAGTTAGATTTATTATCACTTTTTTGTGTGTATATATAAAAAAAATAAATTATACTCCACTTCTTGTGTTTATTCCTTTATTTTTATATATTACTTTTATCCCCTTCTATTAATCTCGTTAACTAACGTCAATTGAAATATACGAGCAGATAAAATTATCCATTAGATTATATTACATTTACACCCTTAGGTTTTTCTCAAATTACACCAAATACCCCTCTCTTGGATCTGACTTTGGCGGACACGCCAAGCTTTTTGATGTCACTGATCATGATGGTGTCAGTGTTTAGGGAACCAAACACAACGATGATGGTGGCCAAAACTATAATGGGAAACGTGGAGGTAAATATGATGGTGGCAATAGCTATAGTGGTGACAGTGGCTATGGTGGAGGCGGTGACTACAGTGGTGGTGGTTGCTTCGATAGAAGTTGGTGCACCCGAACACTGTCTTGGTGGACAAGGATGCCTATGAGGAGGAATAAATGATGCTGTTGTGGGAGAGGAAGGAATAGGAGAAGGAGGAGGTTGTGGTAAATGAAGAGAGGTTGTTGAAGAATATAAGTGTTTGTAAAATTTAAGATGTGATTTTGAGGAAAAAGATAAGAGTATTTTAAATATAAATTTTCATTAAGAGTGATGTGACCAACATGTATATATTTTCTGTTAAATTATTAAATGGTGTTTAGGAGAGAAAAAGTCTGAGTATAATATGAACTAAATAATTAAAAAAAATTGTGTAGGATTGAAAAAATGAATATAAAGTACAATTTGAAAAAAATATAAAAATGTGAGTGTAATTTACTTTAAAATATTGTGAAGTTTTATTCTATTCTATGAAGATAACTTATTTTGGTGCTTAAATTTCATGTAAAAGTGTTTTTAGTTTTAGATTGTTTCTCCCAACAAGCGTATCGCAGGCAAGGTAATGGAATGTGACGGGAAAACTCTCTTGTACCGGATCCCCTTCTAGTTCCTAGTTCATGATTCCAACACCGGCTTTATATTTGACAAAGATAAAATTTAGTATCCATTCTTGTCTCGTTTGGGGTTGAGTATATTTGTCTTAGTTTACACCGTTGTCCAACCAAAATAATGATTTTTTATTTGTAAAACTAAATACAAATAGTAAAGAATTTATAATAATTTACTTATTATATTAAACCAAATAAATTATATTTTCTCTGAACATGATTATTATTTTTAACAATATATTTGTGCATTTTTTGTGTCCAATTTTAAATTATTTTAATACCACTAAATTCAATAAGTCATAAAATATAATAATTCATAACATAAACTCAACATATTACAATAAAATAAAAAATGTTAAGTCTCAAAAAAAGATGAAACAAATAAAGAAAATATAATTAATATATATTTCAAAAACAGGGATAAAGTGGGTGCTTACATACATATTTCCATTTTTAAAAGATTTAATTATAAATTTTACCATCAAATTGAATATTTTCTGTTAAAGTGAGGACACAGGTTCGGGTAAATACCAAAAGGTACAAGAATTCTCGTCATTCTTACTTAATTTTTTAATATTGAATATATTATTTTAGATTTAGAATATTTTTATTTTATTTTGGAATGAATATAATTTCATTCAAATGTCTTTTATCCTTTTTAAAAAAATATATCATTGACTTTTATAATTTAATTGTAATAATAATATTTTTTAGATAAATATTATAGTTATCTTTTTATGGTTTTCATTGTAAAGATAATTACATTCTTATTTTAGTTGAAATTTCACTTTTTAATATATTTTTAGTAATTTTTATTTTAAATACTGTAAATGTTTACGTTTGCAATCAAACAATTTTATTAACATTCCCTTTATATTTATTTAATTATAATTTATTTGAAAACTAAATACTTTTTATTAACTTTTGAGTTTATTGACTATGCTCCCATAATTTTAAATAAATTTACACAATTATTCAGACATAAATCATAATTTACATGATTTTTAAAGTAATTTGTAAAATACAACAAATTCTATAATGAGTTATGACTTTTGATTGAATGATTGTATAAAATAATTTTAGACTAATTAATGCATAGTACTTTTACTCTTAACTTTAATCATTGCACGCTATATAACAAACACTATATAAGAATTTAATTGTTTGAATTCTAAAATTTTATGATTAAGGTAAATAACAATTTTTATTATAAAATTTATGAAAGTTCTTAACGAAAATAGAAATTGATAATTGACATGTATATTTCTTTAATATATTTTTTTATCAATATTTTAATATACATTTTTATTAAATTAAAGTTCTTAGTCTATCATATATGCAAATATATTTTAATTAATATTTTATAAATTATTAAATTAATTGATGCTTTGAAATATATAAGTATAAAAAATTGGTATAAAATTTATTCTATAGAATATAATTTAATTTTAATGGTTGGCCCCATTAAGATCCGCCCCTGCCTAGTATTTCATAATTAACTTGAAATACTTTTATAGTTGAGTTTTGATATGATAGTTAACACTTTTGGAATCATTTAAGACAATTAGATCCAATTTATTCTTAATCAAGGTTTACACCTTATTAGTTTTCCAAATCATTTAGCAAACCCACTCCAACATATCATACATGTGTTACTAGGAAACGACTACTTGCATTTAAGAGATCATAATCTCTTTAAAAGTCTTATGTGTCTTTATTTTAATTGCATGTTGTCACAATAAACTCTGATGAGATTATTGGATCAACTTTGATCATTAATTTTGATTAAAATAATAAATAATTAACGACTTTTTGTAATTCAGATCAAGTTACACCACTAAGTAAATGTCAAATTTCACTTTTCACTCAAGTATGTTTTGAATTCTTTTTTTAAAGTAGATTTGAACCCCTCTTATACTATTATTATACCAAAATACTATTTAACTATAGGATCAAAGTATTATAATCAGAATCGCCTTATCCGTTGTGTTCCGTCTCAACCCAATAATCCTTCCATCAACACCTACTAAAGAATCATTTAATGTAATCCATGTTGCATAAATCACCTCAAATCAAGAGCCAACGTATTTTTTTTTTAAGTTTAAATGCCATTAAATGTTTTAAATAAATAAACATGATGATATTAATTGTTATTGAATAAATTTTGTCCGGTTCAATAAAAAGATAAATTGACATTATTTTCAAATGTGTTTTTAAAAGATAAAAATAAAACCAACAAACCAATGTGTATTTTTTTCTCTTGTAATTTGAAAAAAAAAAATTAGTCTTCAATCCAAGCGTAACTAGAAATTTTGCTTATGCACCCTAAAAAAAAGAAATTTTGCTTATGTAACAAACATATTATTACCAGTCTTTTACAAGGCAAACCACTATGGTTTTATAATTTTATTATCAAACACTCTGTTGATTGTGTGTTTTTCTTTCAAATTATTAATTTGAATGACGCTTAGAAGACATTTGAACAAAAGAACAATTTTTTTAAAATATGAGACAAAAAATATTTTTAAATTTATAATAAAAAACTTGCTCCCAATTTGAGGAACTAAAATATATTTAAGAATGAATTATATAGAGAATCTAAAATTAGATACAAATTGAACAAAATAATAAAAAAGAAACATGTCCAACTAGATCTGATTTATATATATTGTTTAAACTAAATAGTCTTTTTTGTGAATTTTAAACTAAATAGTTAATAATTTAAAAACATATATTTTGCTATCTTTAAGGATATTTGTCTCACTCCCATAATGGTAGCCTACAAACAAGGCATTGGTTCAAATGTGATGGCATAATCATTTTATGATGATATTTATAACAATCTCAAGGCGGTGGCTAGCATAAGACCAATTAGACAACCGCCTTAAACATTTTTAAAGTTATGAGTTTTATGTACTTTAAAATATTTTAAATTATTAGATGATAAATTTTATTATATTATTTGTATTTAATTTATTATTAAAATTTAGCAAAATTTATTTTCTCTCTAAAATGAGAATATTTTTTACCAATTACATTTTAATAAAAACATTTTAAAAAATCTGTACCAAAAATATTTTTTGGATTTTTTTGTTAATTCTTTTCTCTTTCAATCTATTTTTTGTTTGATGCACAATGAAAAAGATAAATTGAAAGAATTTTTTTTAACAAACATTAATAATTAATAGTATTTGTTGCACAATCCATATTTTTCATCATTATTTTAAAGTTGAATTCAAATATTTTTTAAAATAAATTATTAATAATTTAAAATAATTTTATATAAAAATATAGATAACTTATCATAATATTAAAATGTAATTATATATTCAAAATATTTTTTTATAAGAATTTTAATTATAATATAGTATTTTATATAATAAATTTTTGTTATATAAAATAAGCATTTGTCTTGTACATGCACATATTAATATATTATAAAAATTTACAAATTTTAATTATATATGTATGCACACACGTGTGTGTCTACGTATTTGTATGTGTTTATATTTAAATTTTAGTAAACATCAATTTGATATTATTAATGTATACACATTTTTACCCTTAATTGTGATTTTTCTATTGTATTTTTCCTTATATATTTTTTAATGAACTAATGTTTAATTGTATGTTAAAGAATGATTTATTCCTATTTTTATTAGGTTTTTCTTCCACAATATCTTCTTATTAAAGTTGCAACAAGTTTTTTTCTTAAAGTAGTTAACTTATATGGAAAAAGTGTTATGAATATCATCATTGAAAAATTTAGATGTAATTTTTTAAAGTGATTTTTGGTGTTCTCAAATTAGAGTTTTACTTTAATAATTCGGACAATATATTTAAATTAAAAATCATTATAAACCAGTGTTGTAAAACTATAACTAAATTAAAGAATAATACTAAAACATTTTGTTCATCATTTAGTAAATGTCTTTCATTGATTCGATATATCCCTCTTTATAACAATATAATAAATAATTATAAAATCATAAATTTTATCATGTATATAAAATAAGACACATTTCTTCTTTATGTTTTTTTTCTTTACATCTTTCTTTCTTTCACTCTTTCAGTTATCTCTTTATATATCTTTAGTAATTTTCGGCATCATATGTTAAGTTTTCTTTTTAATAGAAAAAGGAACCCATTTGGTTTAGTTTTTTTTTCCTTTGAAAATTAATTTTAAGAATGTATAAAAAGTAATTTAAGTTTTACAACTTTTTTTCAAAGTAAAAGTTGTATTTTCTTTTGTTTACTTTTATATTTTAAAAAGTACTCATAATATTTTAAAAAAAATATTCAAACTAACTTCTCATAATAAGTAGAATTTTTTTATAGTTTAAATATTTAAACAAACACAAAAACACCACTTAAAAATATTTTTTTTATTTAAATAAAAGTAATTTTCCAAGTAAAAAAAAGAAGCTAAAACAAAAGTACAAGAATCCAAGTAAATGAAGTAATGAAGTTGCGAAACAAGAACAGGAACTGGTGACTGACTGACTGGTAAGCAGCTAGGTGGGTTCCACTTTTTTTGACCCAAACCATAAAGGAAAATAAAAAATAAAAATAAAAATAAAAGTAAGTATAAATAACAAGGGAGGAAGAAAAGTCTTCTACTCTCTCCCAAAAAGTTTTGCAAGTTTTAAAGAGCAGACACAAACCAGAGCCTGGCTTCCTTGTTTCCTGTGTCTGTGTCTCCCAAGGTATGTTTCTTTTTTCTTTTGTTCTTGCTCCTTGTTTTCTCTTCTTTACGTTAATGGGTCATTCAATTTCAGTTTAAAAATGAATCCTTTATCACTTCTTGAAACTCTTGTGTTTTTTCTTTTACTTGTTGCCAAGAAAATTCATAAGATTGATGATGGGTTTTGGCCTGTGAGTGTTGTTGATTGATGATGGGTTTTGGCCTGTGAGTGTTGTTGATTGGATGATGAAAAATCATGTGTACCATTTTAAAAAAAAACGTATATTTTTTTTCTCTCACCAACAAAGAAACATAGGACAGGTTGTACATGCTATTTTGTTTCTGTTTGCAACGATTTCTCGTTTCTGTTGTTTTTCAGGATTCATGCTAATTTTTTTTATCGCTGTTGGTACCTAACTGTAAATAAACTGAAAAAACGACCCTTTGTCAATTTGATGTATGCTTGTTGCAAAATAACTTTCCAAATCGTTTTT
Source organism: Glycine latifolia (assembly GCA_013407115.1). Classification (NCBI taxonomy): domain Eukaryota; kingdom Viridiplantae; phylum Streptophyta; class Magnoliopsida; order Fabales; family Fabaceae; genus Glycine; species Glycine latifolia. Next base: position 17,121,074 of record CM023942.1, on the reverse strand, counting down.
GTTTTGTTTTCTCACAAAACGGGGGAGAATCTGCCCCTTAATTTGCATTTATCTGTTTTATTTTTGTTATCGTAGATTGATTTTTCAGTGCTTTATATTTGAAACTTCTTTTCTGGTACAATAGCTTATTAAACCTGTTCTCTGCTGTGATTTGTCAGATTCTGCTGAGGCTTAAGGGAGTATATTACATATCTCCATGTGCGGTGTTTCCAAGGGGAAACCTTCTCAAATTGATTTGATCATGGAGGAGAAGTATGCAAAAGAAGAGATGCATCATAAGATTTCTGCTTTGCTCGAGTTTTCAGCGGCGGATGATCTAATTGGTTTCAAAGATGCTGTGGAAAAGGAGGGTCATGATGTTGATGGGGTGGGGTTTTGGTATGGAAGGCGTGTTGGCTCGAAGAAAATAGGTTATGAAGAGAGGACGCCTCTTATGGTTGCTTCCATGTTTGGAAGCCTTGATGTATCAACTTATATTCTTGGAATGGGTCGTATCGATGTTAATCGAGCTAGTAGGTCAGATGGGGCTACTGCTCTTCATTGTGCTATTGCTGGGGGTTCTGCCGCTTCTGTTGAGGTTGTCAAGCTTTTGCTTGATGCATCTGCTGATGTTAGTGCTGTTGACGCCAATGGTAACCGGTCAATTGACTTGATTGTCTCTGTGGCTAATTCTATCTTCAATCAAAGGTCAAGGGTGCTACAGGCCCTCCTGGAGGGTACAAGTGATGCTGATCAGGCATGTCTCGCACTTCCAGAAGTGATTGACCAACTTGAGGAACAAAGGAAAGATATGACCACACCCCGTGTTTCAAAAGACTATCCGATTGATCTCTCCCTTCCAGACATAAAGAATGGGATATATGGTACTGATGAGTTTAGGATGTATACATTCAAAGTGAAGCCTTGTTCGAGGGCGTATTCTCATGATTGGACCGAGTGCCCCTTTGTTCATCCAGGGGAAAACGCAAGGCGGCGTGATCCAAGGAAGTATCATTACAGCTGCGTCCCTTGTCCCGAGTTTAGGAAGGGATCTTGCAGCAAGGGCGATGCCTGTGAGTATGCACATGGTATTTTTGAGTGCTGGCTTCACCCTGCCCAGTACCGGACTCGGCTTTGCAAGGATGAGAGTGGATGCACAAGGAGGGTATGCTTCTTTGCTCACAAGCCTGAGGAGCTTCGCCCCTTGTATGCTTCTACTGGTTCTGCTATTCCTTCCCCAAGGTCCTATTCAGCTAGTGCTTCTGCATTGGAGATGGGTTCAGTTAACCCAATTGCACTTGGTTCTCCATCTGTCTTGATGCCACCTACCTCAACACCACCTTTGACTCCATCTGGAGCATCTTCTCCCATTGCTGGATCCATGTGGTCTCAATCTAATGTTTCGGTCCCTACCTTGCAGCTGCCCAAAAGCAGATTGAAGACTGCATCTACTGCAAGAGATATTGATTTAGATATCGAACTGCTTGGACTTGAAACACATCGGCGTAGACAGCAGCTAATGATGGATGAGATATCTGCTCTTTCCTCTCCCAACTGGAAAAATTCCATGCCTAATAGTCCATCTTTTCGTGCTCCTTTGAATGATCACACTGGGGAGTTAAATAGGCTTTCAGGGGTGAAGCCTGCTAACCTTGAAGATATGTTTGGATCTCTCGATCCATCAATTTTGTCTAAATACCATGGAATCTCACTTGATGTTGCAGGACCTCAGTTACAGTCTCCAACTGGAATCCAGATGCGCCAGAATGTGAACCAGCAGCTAGGAGGCTATTCATCCAGCCTCTCCACTTCGAATATGATTGGATCACGGTCCTTCAGGCTTGATCAGTCCGGCGAAGCAGCCACGGTGGCCTTGAATCCAAGAGTTGCTGCCTTTGCAAAGCGGAGCCAGAGCTTCATCGAGCGCAGTGTGGTGAACCATCATTCTGAGCTTCCTTCTCCAAAGCCCTCTACCTTCTCTAACTGGGGCTCACCTGGTGGAAAATTAGATTGGGCCATAAATGGAGAAGAGATGAATAAGCTGAGGAAATCTGCTTCCTTTGGATTTCGAGGCAGCGACACTCCTCTAACAAAGGCTTCAACCAAAATGTCAGCAAATGTTGATGATGAGCCAGATGTGTCTTGGGTTAACTCACTTGTGAAGGATGCTCCACCGGAATCCAGTGAATACAGTGTGGAAGATCAGCGAAAGCTACTGCAATGCCACAACGGAACAGATGCAATTCCAGCATGGTTGGAGCAGTTGTACTTGGACCAGGAGCAAATGGTGGCATGATTGCAATTTCGTGTCTTGTGGTAGCAGCTCCTTTTGCAACTAAACAGTTTATTTATTTGATGATTTTTTTTAATTTTATAGCATTTAGTTAGATGACAATTTGCAAAAGGGATCTTAAAATAGCCTACCAAGGTTATAGGATATAGAAGTTGGGCAGGACGCAAGTTTTCTGCTTCAGTAACTACCCGCTACTGGGTTCATTGATTCCATTTTTTTTCCTGATCTATTTTCTTTCTTATATGTTCCATTGAGTTGTAAGACTGAATTACAGCATTGTAGTGGGGATATAGTATTCAATATAATGAGACTGGATATGTAATAATTTTATTAATTCCAATTCCAATTCTCAATTTGCATATCACATATTTTGATATTCATGGCTTATCATTTTATTCTCAGTGTAAGTTTCTTGGATGTTTTTCTGTGTTTGCTACAAGTCATCATTCTTATTAGAGAAATGTTAAGAACACTTTCTAACATATTTATTATTGAGTGAAATTTATTAGAAGTCACAGTTTTGTAGGCTCTACTAAGACTTTAACGAGTTCTATTTATGATTTTATAATATTCAATGAACTTCAACTAATACTAGAAATGAACGTGTTAAAGAATGTACTCTTAATATTTTTTTATTTTATTGATGCAGCAGTGAAATAAGTGCATGTTGAATTTATAGTTGAAATTATTTTGGTGTGGCATTTGAATGTAGATCTAATAAATAAAAGTAAAAGTAAAAGTTATCCTTTTGCAAAAGTATTTTTGGCTAAAAAATTATTGTGCACTTGATTTCCAAACATGCTCAAGGTCAGTCAGCGTGTGTGTGTTTTGACCTTATCACAAGTTCTAAAGCTTTCAAATGGATGCAATAATGTCCAGCTGCTGGGTAAACGGATGTTATTGCAAACGATAAAAAGATAAAAACACTAATGTTAGTCATTATTGGCGAGTTTGATTTTTCCCATTAGCCATACACGAATGATGAGTGGGTCCAATCTAGTAATAGCTTAGTTGAACCAACGCAAGCCTATTAAATGCTGCAACACTATGTGTGACACTTGTAGTGTGTAGATATAACACAATTTTAAATTTTGGAATTCATATAACATCTTTGAAAAATCTGGTCTAAGCTGACTTGCTGGTGCAGTTTTCATATAGAGTGAAGTAGACATCAAGGATTTTGTTTGCACTTGGGTAGTTAACACCTGCTTTTAAGTTACCTTCATATTAAGAATCAAAATAAATATCTTCTTTTGACACTCACTTATTGTGTGTTTGTGTTTTCTAAGATCTTTTTCCATATGCTCCACGTACTCCTTTGTGGATTCTGCCTGGTACTTTTGGGCAATCAAAGTTTACATTCATTATTGGTTCCTTGTTATGAATATGAAGGATTGTAAAGCACTAAGAAAAAGCATTCTCAAAAGCTTAATGTGTTGCACTTGGCTTTTATCATATGGCTTTTAACAACCCTTGTTTTCGTTTGGACATTGAACAGTCTCACTAATTCAGACTTTTCTAAAATTATTTTGGTCCATAATTGTCAGCTACATGGACATTGAATTTCTTAATGACAAGGAAGCACTAGGGTGAGGAGTAAAAATGGGTTACGCTGCTTCTAAGCTGCTTGTATTTGACTCCTTAATCCTTATATATTTTATTCAATCTCAACTGAAAACTTCAATAATAGAAGAACTTGATTTGTTGGATTGCAAGCTAAGGTAATAAGTATCATTACAAATTAAGTTTAAGCTTGATTTTAGTCTATTTATACTTATTCTTTTTGTGATAGATTTTGTTTACATATATATAAAGTAGTCATCTTTAGAGTCAACTCAAGTTCTGAAAAAGGATACCATGTAATTTTTAAAAAAATGATTAGCATTATAGTCAATTTTTTTTTTTACCATTTAAGCTAACATGAACATCCATCCTCTAAAATAAAAAAAACAAACATGAACATCCATATAAAATATTGGCGAATGTTTACACGCTTATATGTTTCTTCACCCATATATGGTTGAACTCTTTCGGTGAAAGTATTCTTTTCCAAGGTAGCTGTAATACTTTAGCGGGTACACAGCATTTGACCCCTTGTGTAGAAAATCAAAGAGTTTTACTATTTCGTAAGAGACGAAATTATACGAATCTATATGATTTATATAAAGAAGGAAGAGACCAAAATAACAGATGAGGTTAAAATACAATTCAACTAGCTAGTGACAAATTAAAAAAGGTGAATTCGGTTTTCGTGTTGATTGAGAGATTGATTTTTTGTACTACTCATATTATTCAAAATCAGTTGTAGCTTTAACATTTTAGTGGACACGACATTTGGACTCTTGTGTAGAAAAAAACCCATCTGCATTTCACTTGTAATTGCCTCATGGAATTCAAGTTGACTTGTTTGTGCTGTGTGAAGTGCATTTGTCATGATGAACATTTTTTTTTATACAATTGTCATGATGATGAACATTTTTTTTTGATACAATTGTCATGATGAACTTTGTGAGTTGCACATCGATACTTTTATAATTTCAGTCCTCTTTATACCTTTCTTACTAGAAATTTAAAGATAGAAAGAAAAAAAAAGTCTCTAAGGTCGCTTTAACATTTTAGTGGATAAAGCATTTTTGGCTTATTGTGTAGGAATAAGAAAAGAAAAGAAAAGAAAAACTGCACTATACTCATAGTTGCCTCGTGAATTTCAAATTGACTTGCTAGCTAGTGCCTTGTGCAGTGTATATTAATCTAAACTTTTTCCACATCAATACTTTTAATCATCTTTATGTTTCTTTAATTATTTGGAAGTTAAAGATGCACAACTGCACAAGAGTGGTTATAATGTGTTTTTCATAGTTTTCTTATATTAATGAAAACAAAATGATGTGTAAATAAAAGCCAAAGAAGCCGCAATCCACAAAGGGAAGTGCCTTCAGTGTGGGGAATGTTTATTGGGTCAAGTGATCCCATTTTTAACGTGCTTTGTTTCGGACATTATTTTACTAATTTTCTTATTTATTAGATAAAAGTTATTAAACATTTTTTTTAACTTTTCTATACATTAAATATGTGTAATGTTTAAAGCTGTTAAATATATTAATTTTATTTTTATAAAATATTAGAAAGATTTATAAGATATACCCTATTTCTTATATTTGATATTATTAAGGCTAAGGCTATGGTCTCGTGCCATGCGTCATATATATATTTAGATAAAACACGATCGAAACACATTCCAGCATCGAAACTAGCAAAAAGATGAAGAATCTTCCTTGATGCACCATATGACAAGAGACATAATCATGAGAATTGAAACATAAGGAGAGGGAGAAGAGAATAAAAGTCTTTTTACATTTCATTCATTTGCTTGTTTTACAAATTTTGAAGTTGCAATGCTTTCAAAGGATTCCCAACAAGTTGATCTATGAACTCATGTAACATATGATAAAAAATTTGTGACTCAAAATCTGCACACACACTTTCAATATCACCTTGTTTCCACAACTCTTCCTCCAACTTATTTGATCCCAATTCACCTTCTTCAATTAGCATACAAACTTCTCCCCAAATATCTATACATTGCTGGCTTTGCTTCTCACTTTTCTTTGATCCTTCATTTTTGTTGTCCTCAATTGTATTAACCTTCTTCTCTTTAATCATCAAATTACTATCACAATGCAGATCATCAAGCTGGTCATTTTCAAGCTCTGGTGACAATTTTCTTCTCCAACTCGTATCCACCTCTGCAATTAGTTTATGCATAATAAGTGAGCAAATTTAAAACTTGGTGGAAAAGAAAAACCTCCTTAGTTGACATGAAGAATCTAAACCTAAATACACAACTACTATAACCATACAAGGAAAAATTATTCAAATAAGATTCTCGTATAAATCTTACTATTTTATAAATATGGTATTAAGTATTAACTACATATTTAGAAACTCATCAGAAAGCAAAACATTACATCCATTTAGTAAAAGAAACAAACTTGGAAACTACAACTATTGGTAAATACATTTAATGTGTTTCAAATATACAACAGATTCAGTACTTAGTAGGAGATTTAGAACTACTCAAAATTGAATTCAACTTAAAAAGAAACAAACCTGTTTCAGGAGCTCCACTCTCAAAATCAAAGATAGAAACTGGGCTTGAATCTTCTGAACTGCATTCAGTGTCCACCTTCTTTTCTGCATAACACGTTGTTCCCTTCTTTCTCCTCTTCAATTTCTCACCATTGGTAACTTCCTTGCGCTTCACGGGGTGTGAGAATGAGAATCCCACCATTTCTGAACCAACGTACTCCTTTTCAGAACAAGCCATGAACAGTGTCGAAGTTTGGGCAAATTCACCATCATTTCCAACATTGACAGAAAACATGTCATCGTGCACCTTTTCTCTCTTGTTTTTCTTCAACTCACTTCTCTCTTTTGAACCCTTTTCTTTTTTTCTCTCTTTGGACCTGAATTCTCCACCATAACATCCACTTTCAAAGCTGAGCACCAAGAAGTTCTCACTTTCATGCAAGAGGAAAGTTGGAACCTCACGGAATGGTGAATACTTAGCACGCTTATGAAGACCCTCCATTCTCTTGCATTCCCCCAAGTAGTCCACAGAGTTCATTGATTTGCTACGTGGAAGTGAAGAACTTGATGTTGATTCATTGGTTGTATTTGTATCTCTCTCTACTACCATTGAGTTCAAACCCATTAACCTTTCTACTATCCCAGGAGTAATGGTAGTAGTAGTGGCGGTGGCTATAGATTCAGTGTTTTGTTTAGTCTTGAATTCTTGAACATTGTCACTCATCTTTGGCATTGAATCAAGTTCTCTGATTTGGTCTGATGGGTGTGTTGGAAGGCCTCCAGAGCAGAGTATCCTTCGCAAGATTGCTGTGAGACACCCTGCAGTAATGGCACTTTTGGAGTTGCACAAAGATGAGTCCAAACTGAGAGTGGATGAATAAGATAATGATGATGATGTTAATATCTTCTTCATGTTGAAGGATTTTGTAAACAAGCTAAAGAGCTAAAGGAGAATAGAATGATACAAAAAAAAGAAAAAGAAAGTGAAATGGGGTTTCTTTTTGGATTCGCGACTCTTCAAAGAGAAAGGAAATGGTTATGGGATGGAATGGAATGGTAGCAATGGAAAGTGAGATTTGAATTTTGTTATATGAGAAGGGTGGCGGGATTTGCATTTGAATGTGAGAACTGAGAGGGAGCAAGTTAGAGTGGGGTTATTACTACCTTGCTTTTGGCCATTGACTAGTCAGTTCATGCTTCATGGCTAAATTTGTCCTTTTATTTCCTTGCTTGGTCCAAACAGAAAGCCCTCTGTTGGGCGGGTTGAGGTGGCACTTTTTACTATCTTCTTTGAAGTTCAAACACTAGGAAAGGAAAAGAATGACACATTGATCAAATGAGTGTGGCCATTTTGTTTTTGGTGAAACCATCTTATATCCTAATTGTGAGTAAAAAAAAACTCTTTGGAAGTATGAAATTCATATTTTTTCTACAAATATTTATCCATATAAGATTGAATATCTAATTATATATTTAAGGAACATGGTTATTTCTCAATCATACTACATTAATAGTATAATTTATCTAAGAAAGTGATATTTTTCTACAAATATTTATCCATGATTGAAAATCTAATTATATATTTTTAAAATATGATTATTTGTTAACGATATCACACTATGTTGATATAATTGATATGAGTGTGGCCTTTAATATGGTCTTAGCATTTTGATTTTGATGATAGAAGCTGAAGGGTCAGATTGAGTGGTCTAAGCATGGCAGTGATAACGTAGTTTGTGATTTTGTGTGGAAGGTGAAACATTGACAGAATGTGGTTGTTTTTTTCAGGTCAGAGTAGCGGGTAAAGTCAGTGACATGACCAAAGTCTTTTGGGTTCTGCAGCCGAAGATACTGACTTTTGGTTGTGTTTGTTCCAACATTGACACTATTTGGCCTTTGAGGAAGGGAAGGAAGAAGGTTGATAATAATAGTACAATGTGGTAAGAGCCACCAGTCCCCACCAGTTCTGGCAACTGTGGTTGCATCTATTTTGTTTTGTAATAAACAGGAAATGATTTTGAAAAGCTGTTATTGTTTATGTATTTGGCGTAGTTTGTTTAAATTTATTGTTCAAATAAAATATTTATTTTAATAAAATAAACTGTTATATATTTTTTAGTATGTTTGTCTAAATTATTTTTCTTTTAAGTTTTTTTATTTTGAGAAATAAATTCTATCTAATTATTAAATAAGTAATTTTAAAAAAAAACTTATTTTAAATTTGAACAAACTGATACTTTATCTAATCAGACAGTGTTTTTTCAACCAAAGTTCATAGGGAAGTGGTAGAACTAGAATCCTCCGAGACCGCTCTGAAATTTTGGAAACTCTTCCCACGTCACAAAAAGCCAAAAGATGAAAACCCTAACTCAAGTTTATGCTACTTTATATAGCTTGCTTGGCCTAACTTTTAAAACTTTAGAACCTGAAAAAGGTAGATTGAGAATTTGGATTTCAAACTAAATGAAGAAGCTAATTAACCACTGGTTGAAGTAGGTAAGATTTAAGTAGACTTCATGAGTTATAACACATACTTAATCTAACTAATTAAGGTTTGACATTCTCTTTTCAATGTTTTTCATTTACATGTTATTGCTATAAAAGTACAGCAAACTATTAATTATTAAGATTGTGATTTGGAGCTTATGCCAACGTTGCTATCATTAAATAAATGTATACAAACAATTCAACATGTAAAGGCAAAATTATTTAATAGGGAGGGTTTTCTATTTTACTTGTAAGTTTGGTTTAAAAGTTATTTGTGTTCAGAAAAAGCTAGTTATAAGTGTGGGCAAATAATATCTAGTTATCTACTGTTCAGAAAATGCTGTAGCAGTTCTGATGTGTGCAAAAACTGAGTGATAAACCTCAATATACAAGAGATTAGTTTTGCTCATTTCCTCCACCTCTTTTATTTTCTGTTCTATTAATTTTCCAACACATTCAAACACACCCTTGGAGTACAAGGGTCTATTGACAGTTTGTTTAATTTAAAAAATCTGTCGTAATTTTAATTCATCAAAACTTAAATTTAGCTTTCCATACCATCTTAAGTACATGCATGATACCAGTGTTCTGTAAAAAAAAAAACTATCTTAGTACATATTTATAAGATGTAACTTTTAAATTTGTTTATTTATTTATATATGAGACTCAATTGATATTTTCTCATGTACTAATTATTTTTAGACTAAAAACATCTCTAATAAATAAGATAAAATTTATATTAACATATATTTAAAAGAGATAAACATTAATAATAATAATATTTTTGAAAAAAAATATAAATTTAGGAATTTTTTAATATAAATTAAATTAATATTTTGTAATCTTAATAAATTAGATAATTAAGTCTTATAAATAAAAATAAAATAATAAATAAGTGCGCACAAAATTACCAAAAGAAATCAGCATTTATTCCAACTATATACTACAGCAAATAGCGAATTATATATATGACCAATATATATAATATGTCGGCCTTGACATATTATCAAGTAGACAAGTATTACATTTGTTGTATATTTAAGATTCAATTATCTAATTCATTAAAATTTTAAAAAATAGTTAATTTAGTCAATAATAATGGACTTATTTTAAATTTATAACTTTTTTAAAATTATTTTGTCATTATTTTTTTCTCTCTTCTAATGATTTGTCAATATATTTTGTTTCTTCTTTCAATAAGAGGTATGTCTAGTCTAAAAAAAATTAATAGAAAAAATATTATAAATTAAATCTTATAAAAAGAAACTAACTCTTTTTTAAACTTGAATCTTATAAATAAAAAGAAATATTAAAACTAGAACAAAGTTATTTAATAAAAGCATGCATGATGCATAGGAGTCAGTCTCAATCAAACTACTAAAGTGTAATAAAAGAAAACTTTTAGGTCAAGGAAGAAATTAAGGAAATCTAATTCAATTGGTTTAACAGTGTATAAATATTGTAAATTTTTTAGTATTTTATTCAATTCCTACCGATTGAAAAAAAAGAAAACTCTTAAATGGAGATGAAGTTGGGGAGAGGGGAGATGAGATTCTCAGAATTGCTGCATTTTTTTTATTTATCAACGGATGGTTCATTAAAAAATCCCTAGTGGCATTTACAAAAACTCATGATGCTAAAGAAATAGAGCTACAACAGTACACAATACAGTACATAAACAATAGAAAACCAAGCACTCAGGCTACATGAAAAATACACATGCCTGAGTGAATCTTAAGAACTTGGATCAAAATTCATATAGGTAAAGCCTTAAGTTCAATATGATTTGGGCCATGAGTTAATGGATTCGGTCATGGGTTAAGGGAATCACTTTGTGGAAACCAGCTTCCTACACCATTCTCTATTTCTCATACACCATTTTTGCACAGTGAAATTCCCATTATACCGCTGTAATTTTAAATTTAATTATATAATTATTTTTAAAACTTTTCTTCTTCCCTCTTCTTCTCCTCTCCCCTGTCAACGATCGCGCTCCCTTTCCCTGAGGCACATTCTTCTCCGGCAAGCACAGCATTGAATTCGGTCTTCTCCGGCAAGCACAACATTGGAGTAGGATAGTTCCCATTGCAGGTCCTTCGTTTCTGTTCACTCCGCCGCAGCTTGTTCGTGGATACTTGATTGGGGGTGGTTGTCTGTGCGTCTGGTGACCCTGGTGAGTGATTTCTTTCGCAATTCGAGCTTATGGTGGTGTGTGGATGCTGTTGCAGGTCATTAATGGCGGAAACGGATCCGGGAATCCGTTGGGCAGTGTCGTACGGATTGCCCAATCCGTATGAGTCATACGGATTGACCAATTCGTATACCAGTTTGATGCCTTTAAAATTAAATGAATAATAATGAAGTATTATTTAAATTTATGTGCCTGTAGGTGAAAATATATAGTTTCATGAGTTGATTTGATTAGAAATGGACCATGGTTGTGAATGTCGCTTGTTGAAAAGATTTATAGGTTGGTTTTGATTAGAATTGAAGTTGATTATATGGTCCATTGTGCAAGGCAGGTCCGGAACCCATAAATAGTTCGGTTTTGATTATATGCTTGTGAAGCGTTGTTTTGAAATCATTATTGGTTGGTTTTGATTGGGATTGGACTTATATTATATGGTAAGCTTGTGAGTTGCACTTGTTCAACCCATTATAGGTTGGTTTGCATTAGTATTGGACTTCTTTGTTTGGTAAGCTTGTGTAGCGTTGTTTTCAAATCATTATTGGTTGATTTTGATTAAGTTTGGACATGAGTATATGGTAAGGTTGTGAATTAGACTTGTTGAACCCATTATAAGGTGATTTTCATTAGAATTGAAGTTGATTGTATGGTCCATTGTGCAAGGCAGTTCCGAAACCCATAAATAGTTCGGTTTTGATTATATGCTTGTGAAGCTTCGTTTTGAAATCATTATTGGTTGGTTTTGATTGGGATTGGACTTATATTATATGGTAAGCTTGTGAGTTGCACTTATTAGTATTGGATTTATTTGTTTGGTATGCTTGTGTAGTGTTGTTTTCAAATAATTATTGGTTGGTTTTGATTAAGTTTGGAGTTGAGTATATGGTAAGATTGTGAATTACAGTTGTTGATATGCTTGTGAATTGGACTTCATTAATTGGTATGGTTGTGAATGACACTAGTATAGATAACCATGCTTGTCAATATGTATCCAATGATGTTGTTTTTGAAGCTCAAAACCTGAAAAACACTATGTCGATGCAGATTATGGCTAAGACGAGAGAAGGAGTGCGTCAAGCTACTGGTCGAAGTCCCGACCGTTCTGCGGTTACACATCCTAGAGGTCATCCTGAAGATGGCCCTGAGCGGCGTAGGCCTACCGCATCTGTCCGTCGTCATAGGGCAGGTGTTGCTATTGATGATGAGCCTCTTGTGCCTGAGCCTGATGCGGAGATTGCTGACCCGGTGATCGAGGATATGGACACAGCGTCCGAATCTTTTCCCGGAGGGCCGGAAGATTCTTCGGTGCTTACTCAGTTTGCTGATCATGTGGCACTACGAGTCTGGGCAGGAGAGGTATTGACATGTTCAACTACATAGTCCAACGTCAAACTCATTTGGTTATCCATACATGATTAATCGTAAATGATGTCTTCTCTGCAGGAACGTCTAGAGTTGAAGCTTGCTTCCCATGGCCGTAAGGTCATTAAATTCGGGAAGCCTGTACCTGAGATTGAAGGTTTTATCGTAGCTACTGGCCTGACTCCATTGATTGGATGCTTGGTGGAGACTGGAGATAGGGGGTTGCTATCTGCATTTGTTGAGCAATGGCACCCCGAGAATGTTCATTTCATCTGTCCGTGGGAGAGATGACACTCACTTTGGACGACGTGTCATCACTGTTGCATCTCCCTGTTATGGGCACATTCGACACCTATGATCTGTTAGACATTGGAGAGGCGATCACGTTGCTGGTGGAGCTACTCGATGTCACTGTACAGGAGGCATCCGCTGAGACGACACAGTGTCACGGTGCTTATGTTAGGCTATCATGGCTCCGTGAACTGTATTACGCGAAGGTGGAGGCGAGACTGTGGATACTGGTCGCCAGGGCATATCTACTTCACCTTGTTGGATGCACGTTGTTTGCCAACAAGAGTGCCACACATATAGCTGTGGCATTCTTAGAGGCGTTCAGAGACTTCGACCGGTGTGCAGGTCTTGCATGGGGTGCGGGTGCTCTTGTCCACATGTATGAGAACCTGAGCTACGCATGCAAGCACCACAGGAAACATCTTGCAGGGTACATCACACTGTTACAGGTAATGATTTCCATTCTCATATGCATAACGATTAAAGTTTATTGTATCAGTATGTTTTGTTTGCATTCTTTCCTGACTTTTATTGTTTGAAATTTGTAGTGCTGGATATACGAGCATTTTCCTAGTATAGGAAATGTTGTTGCGGATGACCAGTACGACGAGAGGCAACCTTGTGCCTGCAGGTGGAAGACCGCGAAGGCCTTACCGGTGTCAACCTATCGGAAACGTGTAGATAGGTTGACACCGTCTGATGTAGATTGGACACCGTATGGGGAGCATCGTGGTCACAGGGAGTTTGAGGTCATCTCCATGTACTCTGGATTCCTCAAATGGGGTCCACATCTGACTAGGTATTTACCCGAGAGGGTGGTCCGACAGTTCGGGTATGTTCAGCACATTCCACCCCTGCCTATGTCAGATGTTCCTTCAGTTGATGACCTCGAAGACAGGTGGACCCACTTCCTAGACTTCATGGTGCCGACCAGAGACTTGGTTGAGTATCCAGGTCACTGTGGTACTGCATACATGGGGTGGTTCTTCCGCATCTCCCATCCATTCATGACCCCATCTCGGTATGAGGAGGCGGCTTCCCAGATTCCACCCGTGCCTGAGCCTGCACCATCCCAGACTCATTCCCATGGTGCCGCTACTGATCCATCCACTGATAGAGATGAGCAGAGACAAGTTCATGCCATGGTATTCATTGTTAAATTCAAACCTAATTGACGTTCGATACACATTTATCCATTTGTTAACCATTTCATTTGTTTTCTTGTAGCATGTGTGCCAACGTGTTGCTGAGGGCCTCCAGCATATGCTTGATATGAGGATGGTTACAGAAGGCACGGATGCATACTCGATGACTGAGCAGCTCCTGCATTTGGTTCGAGGCGTGACTGACGATGGCATTGTCTACACCCGAGCTAGACGGAGTTTTAGACCGCAGAGGAGACCTTCCCGTGCCCGTGATTGATATTTATCAGAGACTTTGACATTGATTATTACATATTAGAGAAATTTATTTGTAATTATTGTTTAATCACTTAGAACATTGATATGACGGAACATGGTTTTACTCATTGAACATTTTATATCACAGAAGAAATACATTTGCAATGTTAGCTAAATGTCTACACATCTCTTAAATCAACATATTGTGTGCGCAACTGCATCAATTTAATATACAATTGCATTCGATCAATGTAATGATAGGGCCACTGCTGAGCTTCGGTGCTAGCGTGACTAGCCCACAAACATGCCGTCCATGGTAAAGGACAATTGTCTGCCAAGGTTACCTGTTTAGCACAAACAACATACATAAATGATGAATACAGGTAAAAAAAAAGTATGCATAAAAATGAAACACGATTGAAATTACCTGAACAAAATGGTTTCCAAACACATGACCAATGCACAATATGCGATGAACTCGGGGATCTCTAGGTGGTTGACTTCTTAGAGGGAAGAACGTCATACTTTGCTTCAGTGACAGGGATACTACAATGATATTATATCTTGAGGCAATTACATGACCCATATCTGTGATATCCATCCACTTATCCATCGTTACCTGCAAATTATCAGTTAATCATATATATTATATGCATGTTTGTTCATGCTTAGGTTAGGGCAAACCATATGATGTAAAAGAAACCCGATTTAAACATACCTTTGAGAATCCATTAACCAGTAGGGACCGCTTTAACATTTCAAACCTGTGTATCCCACCAAACAACGATACATATTGATCGGTCCATTCTGCAAGTTCTTTGAGCAGGTCATTGCGGACCAAAGACCAAGCCTCTTCACCGTAACCTACCAAGGCAGCAATAACTCGATATCCACAATTACCATCAGCTTTTACATCAGTTATGTCAAAAATAAAGTTCTGCATAAATGGATGAAATTGATCGAGCATTGGAACCCTTCGATTTTTCATTACAACATCGGAAAATGAACTGGACTGTTTCGGGGTAGAACAACTATTTTGTACAGAATGAAAGTCATCCACATACTCGAAGTAAGACGGGTCCCTTTTTGTAGACCGTTCGTGCTTTCTAACGTTCTTCTTCTGAGCACCTTTTGTTTTCACCTTATCAGGGGGGAGGACACATGGAATTCTTATCAGGGTATGCAATTTCAGACAGCTTTGACTTTAGTGTCATTTTTCCACACAAATCAAGTATTTCAAAACGGTTAGATATGGCTTCTATCTCATCCGTTATGCTTACTTGGTATTCAGCTGCACCATTGTCCCAGTAGTTTAATTGCCGCCAAAACATATGAACAGTGGTGATTGGAATGCTCCCAATAACATACTTGGACAGCTCACATGCACAAGGCAAACCATAAGTTGTTCTCAACACACATCCACAACGAGATGGGTTTTTCCAGCATAATCCACCCGCTCATACTCTTCGGCAATTTCATTTAACGCATACCTAGACACTATGCCAATAAGTCTCTTGTATAACGTAACTTTAAAAACATGTCCAACCACATGTGTACTTCTTTCCAAAGATGCCTTGATTTCAGTATGTTGCAAGGTGATAATATTGTTCATCGCATCCCAAACCGTACACAAATCACCAACACTATTTTGTAGTAGCCGCTTTAAAGTCCAATGGGTAGACTCAACCTTGCAAGGTATGATACAAAAATAGTTTACTTGAAAGACTTGAAACCTATGCAAATGATAATTTAAATGATAAATTAACCAATGTCTTAAGCAGAAATTTACTTGTTTGTTGTTGTATTTCCAAGATGCATGACTTTGTTTGTCCACGCTGTCACAAATTTTTCTTTGTGAGGGTTTAACCAAGTGTCCTGGACGTAATCAATAAATGTTGGCCACGGAGCACATGCAACCTCAAACTTCATAACACAATCATCAAATTTCTTCTCATTAGCACAGTCAACAACACTTCCCCATGCATCCATGACATAATCCCACGCATTCTGCTGCCGAATATAAGTTTTACATTTTGCTTTAACATTCTTGTCAATGTGAAACCTACACAATAAATTGGTTGCCTCTGGGAATACCGTTTCGACAACACTCATCAATGCTAAATCTCTATCTGTAACAATCACCTTAGGAAAAAAATTCACTTTTAAGAAATATCCCTCTAAACCGTTCAAGGGCCCACACAACATTGCTTATACGTTCCGCCTCTAAATAGGCAAATGCAGCTGAGAATGTTTGCCCAGTAAGTGTCACACCAACAATGTCAAGTAAAGGTAGTCTATATCTGTTTGTTTTGTATGTACTGTCAATCAAGAACACCATATGATATGCATTACTCAATTGTACTGCATCCGGATGTGCCCAAAACAAGTCACGTACAACATTTTCATCCTTCAATCTATGCCAATGAATATACATGTCACGTTCAAGAAGTTTCATTAGCTGTTGCATTTCAGTGTTATCGCCTCTTGTACGCGTGCGGTATGCATATCTTGCATTGTATACTTGCTTCAAACTTGTGACATTATTGGCATTGTGCTCCTTCAAAGTAAGCAGAATATTCTTTGGTTTCACCATTGACCTTGTCATATCTGCAACAATGATCTTTTCCTCTTCAGTTAGTCGACCAGCGTATGGGTGTCCACAGAATGACTTAGCCAAAACATGATTATGATACCACATATTAGCTTCACCATCCACCCTTGACCTCCCAGAATTGGTTTGCCCCGCAGCATAAAAGGACACTCACATTTTCTAGTGCTAGTGGTCAATTGTGTGAAACCTTTTTTCCATTGTCTATATTTTCCACTCCTTTCACAACCAATTAACACAAATGACGTCCTTCCTATTTTTCCGGTTTTTGTGTCACTCCTCATTATAACGGCTACAAAATCATTCTCAAATGCAACCGCACGAGCCCATTTCAATACCGCATCACGGGATTCAAACACCTACACAAATGGATAATTCATCTTTAATATTCTTAATTTAATCATTTAACAACAACAACTACACTCAAAATCACATAAATACCTCAGTCATGTTGAATGCTGCGGAACAATCAACTACACAATCATTGTCTTCAAACGCATCAGGGTCCGCTCCGATGTTTTCATCCATATAATTTTCTTCCGACAAAATACTTTCATATATCCACTCATCGCTGTCCATCCTTACAACTACCCATGAAATATTCATTACTAAAAACACACACCAATAAATCACCATTTACATCACCAATCCATAAAATAACATTTTTACAATTATTCATTAAAGTCTTAATAATCATTTACATACATAAACAATCCACAAATTTATAAATTGTACTTACTCACTCAAATTATTTTAGAAATTAAACTCAATTCTAATTGAATCCAAAAATTGACTTTCCGTATTTAGTCACTTAAATAATTATTAAAACTAAGCTAAATTTTCCTTAAATATATGTTTTAACCATTTTTTTTAAAATTTTCTGCTAAAACTGCTGATTTAATTCCATATGGATTAGCTAATCCGTAAATTCTATACGGATTAGGTAATCCGTATAGAGTTTACGGATTAGCTAATCCGTAAATTCTATACAAATTACCTAATCTGTACGACATAAAAAAACCCACACCAGATACCTCTACAGCTTCGACGCCCGTTCACTGCTCCGACGACCACCACCACGCTAAAACTCCGACGAAATCAACACAATGCTACTGAAAACCACCAATGCACAGCTTTTCTAGCAACCAAATCGCACAAAAATGAACGGAATAAAGTGAACAAAAGAGGAAAGCGCTAACTGTTTCGCAAATATAAGAGGAAAGCTGCCAGGGGTAGTTTTGGAATTTTAAAAAAATAATGGTGTATTAGAAGTGATGAATGGTGTAGGAAGCTGTTGCCCACTTTGTGCCAGGAGGAAATGGACCAATATGCTTTGATTCAAAGTTCAGAAGGTGGAGTTCTTTAGATTGATACGATATTCCGTAGTGTTATGATATATTATCTATAATAATATTTTTTATTTTTTATTTTCATCTCCCGAACGAACACTGTTTGCTGTTGTTGGAAATGATTTCCGACATGACATTTTATTTTTTTTAATCTTTTTCATTCCCCTCAAAATCGAAATCAAACTCAAAATATTTAATAAACATTTTCCGTTCTGTCTGTATCATTATCATTGTCGTTAAAATCCATAATTTCATAACCAACATTACTGTCACTTTAAGATTTTGGGTGTCCAGGTTGACATTTTAATATAATAATATTATGATTATGAGGTAATGGTGTTTATAACGACCCTATAATAAATCCAGGTTAGCGTCTCTTAAGATAAGTGTTATGAGGAATCAGTTTTATGTGACCAGGTTGTCACTTTGGAGTATATAGCACCTTTATTGGGCAATGCTGACGTGGAGGTAAGAACCCGGATGGTGGCGGAACCTTGAATTTTATAAAGTACCAAGGTAGGAGTCCGGATGAGGGCGGAACCTTGGATTTTATAAACTACTGAGGTAGGAGCCCGGATGAGGGCGGGACCTTGGATTTTATAAACTACTGAGGTAGGAGCCTGGATGAGGGCGAAACCTTGGATTTTATAAAGTGTTGAAGTAGGAGTTCGGATGAGGGCGGAACCTTGGATTTTATAAAATGTCGAGGTAGGAACCTGGATGAGGGTGGAACCTTGGATTTTATAAAATACCGAAGTAGGAGCCCGGATGAGGGCGAAACCTTGGATTTTATAAAGTGTCGAGGTAGGAGCCCGGATGAGAGCGGAACCATGAATTTTATAAAATACCGAGGTAGAAGCCCAGATGAGGACGAAACCTTGGATTTTATAGAGTGCCGAGGTAGGAACTAGGACCACGAACCTGGACTAGGTTGTCTGGGTTGCGTATACCAAGTTGGACAAAGTTATCTGGGTTGTACATGCCGAGCTGAACCACGTAGACGTTTAGCAAATACATCTGAGCCTGGCAGCATAAGTAGAAATGAAGTGAACCCGACAGTTCACACCTTCACAAACTCACCTCACATAGGTGAGCCGAGTTGACTACCAAGTTACTTAAGTGATACGTGTTAACTCATAGGGTATTTAAGCGACGTGCGCTTGGGTAATTACTGGAGTGACCCATTTCTTTTACTTCTTGGCAAAAACACTATCATCTTCTCCCTGTCTCCGTTTCCTCCATTTCCAAGAGAGGGAAACTTTGTAACTGCTCACCCTTAACCAGAACCCTTTTGCATGCAACTGGAAAGTTGAAAGGAATCACCCCATAGCTAGATTCTAACCTTAGTTTCTTTTGAAAACCTTTCCAACGGGGAGATTGTTCTCCATAGACCTTCACTTAGTTTCGTTTCTAGGGGGAAAAAGAAGAGCGTTTCTTTGCATGCAACGGTGGAAAACTGTTACTGATTGCTTGTATATCCTAGTGTAGGGCGTGATACAGAGGATACTGGTGGCTGTGACCACGAGGCCGTGAAGGATAGTGTAGCACTTAGAGCAGGTAAGCTCTTTGTTATTGGGAGTTTTCCCTTGACTATGTTCCACTATACTCCGAGGGAGTGATGATTATTGTATGTCATGATGCATGTAGTATTGAAATTGTGTGTTACTGCCTTTTTATTGAGAACATGTATATGATGTACACTGTGATGATATGTTTTATGATTGATGAGATTCTCTGGCCAATAAAATGGACTAAATATGGACTTCCCTTGGAGCCAAAGTCATGTGGAACAACTCTAAGTGGTCAATATATATAAAAAAAACCCTGAGAGAATGTGTCCTTAAGTGGATGATCTTCTCTTGAAAGTGCCATATACGTCGGAGCAGACTCCTAAGAGAATGTGTTCTTAAGTGGATGATCTTTCTCAGGCAGTGTCTGCGAAAAGTCCTGAGAGAATGTACCCTTAAGTGGATTATCTTCCTCAGGCAACGATATACAGAGAATGTGCCCTTAAGTGAACGATCTTCTCTTGCTATATCTGTGTTGCATTCCCAATGTTGGTAGCGCCCAACGGAATGACACCTGTGTTGTTATATACATGTGATGTATCTTATGAGAGCCATGATGGCTAGATTATGTGATGTTTGTTTTGATGCTATGTGTCGTGAAAGTGAACCAGGGGGAGAAAAGGCCCCCAAGAATCCTGAGTTTACTGAGATTGTATCTCACCCCGTTTGGGGATTATATGTTGTAGGTGATGCTCAACGAGCGGATGGTGGATTCCAGGGCAGGAGGCCCAAGTAGGAACGTGATCTTGTGTGAACCCTATGCATATTTTTTTTAGAGCATGTTGGCTCATTATTTTGTTATTCCTATATTTTGGTACACCCGAGAGGGAAGATGCACAATTGATGTACATTATTATATATATATTGGGAGTTCACCATACATAATGTAATTACAGGACTGTTGATGACACATGATAACGTCGTTTTATTAATTGCTTCCATGATAATTAGTTTTAATTATTAATTGTTACGCTTAACAACCATAATTGAATGTTAACAAACTGAATACATACGAGACGTTACAATCATTTAAGTTAAGACATCTTTTACGGCATTTTTCACCATTAAATTTCTTGTCGAGAAGAAAACCTTTGGGGACACAAAACAAGAAGATAATATGCATTGTTGGTCTTGTCCATTGTTGGTCTTGTCCCTCGTCAGTATCACATGTTTACACAACGATAATATTAAATACTTTTATTTAATAAATTATTTAATATTAAATAATATTTTGTTTATTAATCTTACAATTAATATCCAATTGCATTTGTATTATATTTTGATTAATTATTAGATACATTTAGGATGGGAAACTTAATTTTAATAATAAAAAATTATAATAATTAAATTAAACAATTAAAACTGGAAAAGTTACAATCGTAAGAAGAGTATAATTACATTTGTTTTTATTTATAAAAATAAAAATAAAAATAAAATTTATAATAATTTACGCATTTTTCTTGATTTGAGATGTTTTCAGCGTTTACTATTTAGTTCACTTCTTTCAGTGCAGTACTTATATTGGTAGCTGGAAATAAAATAATACCCGTGTGATTCACATGCTGGTCGTCTACTTTTAATTTTGGAGTTCTGGAGAAAAAAATGAAAGAACGCAGAGATGTTGCCCCCTTGACAATATTGTCTATATATATATGCCATGATCATTTAACTCATTTTCAAACATATACGATGCATTAAGTTAATATTTTATACATATCAAATGTTATTTTAGTATTTGTAAAATAATTCTTAATTTATGAACTAATTTGATATATAAGATATTTTTAAAGATTAAATTAATAATTATTATAAATATTAAGAGACTAAAGGATAATCTTTTGCATAACTAAAAAGTATTATATACTTACTAATCATTAATTTTACTCCATTATATTTTTATGGTCTATTTTTAAAATATGACACATGAATTTAAAAATACAAAAAAAAATTATTGTTTATATTATGATAATAGACTTTATTTTTTATGTTATCGACCAATTAGAAGTTATTCAAAATATAAATTTTAAAATAATTATTATAAAAATCAATAAAATTATTAAATATGTCAGTTTATTATTGAATGACACTCAAATAACTTTACATGATTTGTGAACTCTAATTAATAAAAAAATTCTTGAATATATTCAAACTCATGAATAAACAACAATAAGAAAAGTACTAATAATACACTGAATTTTTTATCCCAATAACACAAAAAAATTAAAAATTATCCAAATAATACAATCCAAAAATTATTTACACAAATGATACAAAATATTATTTAAGGTGAGAAATTGGTTTCTCAACTACAAAAATGAAATAAAGATTAACAAAATACATATTAATGGAAAAAGTAATTATATTTTTAAAAGTATTTTTTAATAAAATAAGTAGTTTTTATTTTTCTTTTATAATCTAATATAGGTACTTTGAGTCATGCAAGAGGATGCTTAATATCAAAGTAGTATAATGCATGATAGAGTTTAGTGTCGGCTAAATAAAAGAAATAACGATGATTGTTGGAGAATCATTTTCACAACATAAAAATGAAAAGAAAAAAAAATAAAAGTGAGAAATCAGTTTGAGAAAAATCAATTTCTCATTTTAAATAGTAATTTGTATCATGTATAAATAATTTTTGGATTGTATTATTTGGATAATTTTTTAATTTTTTTGTATTATTGGAGTGACAAATTCACAATACACTCTCTATTATTTATTTGAAATTACAAAATGAAATAGTTCTCATTTTTATTTAATGCGTTTCACTTTTAATTTTATTATTTTTAATAAATTTTAAATGATAATAGAGAATGTATTGTAAAAACTCGTGAATGACATGATGTCATAATAGTGGTAGCAACTACCATAGACAAATGCAAGTGTTGTATGACCACAAGACAAGTGGTAATAATAATGGTGACTGCAGCAACAAAATAATAGTGGTTGTAAAAGGGATATATTATGGATAATAAAGATAATGATGATAAAAAAGTAAGAATAACAAAAAGAATTCATATATACAGATATGCACACATAAAATTTGTCGTGAATATTAAACAAGTAGTTTGACGGGTATTCACTACTTGTGGGTATGCGGATTTTGTCTACCCACATCTTAATGGTAGTGAGAGCATAGTAGCATCCATACCCGTGATATCCGGAACTATCTAACAATAATTTTACTGCAAGATCTTGAGTAAGGATCATGAGTTCAAGATCTGGTCTTCATTAGATTTTTTACTAAAGGAGATAAAAAGATCTTCAATATGAAGAATGAGTTCTTGTAGATGAACCCTTAAGATCTGTACATTATTCAAAAAAGAATAAATTTTTTTCATTTTTCTCTCTCCGTAAGATCTCAACATGAGATCTATCACTGAAAAACAAAATGGAAGAGATTTTGAGAGATCTTAAATCCTACTTGACATTATGAGTTTACTAAAAAATTATCTAAGATTCTAATTTGAGATCTACCATTAAAGATGCTCTAATTACTTAACAAGCCTCATTTATATAATAATAAGATCTCCTAATTCTAAGTAAAACTCCTATGTTTCTTCGTTCATTCACTCCTTGTGTTTTATCTTTTTTATAATCATTGACTGGATAAATGAATTTGCCAGCAAAACAAAATTCACAGAAACTGGTATTCACCAATTAAATTGATGAATGTCATTTTGAAGCAACACCAGAGAAAAATGTAGTCTTAATAATAGTCGTGTACATATGTGCCTAGCCACACCAAGTGGACCACGTAGGCTTTAAATAAATACTAACACTTGGGGCAATCGATCTTCTACGGCCATTCACGGTTATGGCACCTTCCTGAGTTCCTTTGCTATCATTCGGTAGTTTAATATTTTGTTTTTTAAGATTGCAAATGAATTACTCGACTGTTATGAATATGCCTTCCATTCCATAAGACCATAATTCAATATACAATTTTCAAAGTATAAATTTTAATTGGTTAGAATCTTAATGGGTACACATTTATTGGTTTATAAGAACTTTTATAAAGAAAAAAAAATGACAGAATAATTTAAAAATAGTTAATTTTTTTTATTTGCAAAAATATTCATGAATTTTTGCGGGTTTTAAAAAATCTACCGGTAATTATCTATGTGGGTATCAGTGGGTTTACGAGACGGATAATTCAACTCATGAAACTACTAGTGGGTATACAATAATATTTGATAATAAAAATTATTGCCCCATATAGATGTTGGATGTAACAAAAGGTAGTAAATTAGTATTAATCTTACCGCTTTATCATTTTTTTATTGTTATCTTTTCGCTCCTCTAATACTAAATACATGTAGTAAGTCAGGGACACTAACACACATATCGACCTAATTATAATTTGTCGGAATTTAAATAATATGATTTTTTTTCATGAAATTATGTATTTCCTAAAAGTTTATATTATTTTTCTTTTAAAAAAATACTATACAGTCTAGACTTCATATTGTCTTTTCTCGGCTAAATAAATTTTCTTGAATGTATCTCAAATAATAATAATATTTATGACTTGTGTCTTCTTGTATCCGCTAAATAAATTGAATCTGTCCCAAATAATAATAATGTTTATGGCTCGATTCAAGCTTAGAATGTAAACATCCTCAAAAAAATTGGACTTTCGTTTATTATTTTAAAAGTCTAAAATAAACCTAAGTTTTTAGTTTAATCGGCTTTAACTTGCAATCTACATCATGCTAAATAACCTTTGCCACCTCCAATTATAATAGTGGTTGATCAATTGGAGCAATAGTCAAACTAATAGAGATGGTGGCATGACCTAAGTAGTATTGGTGCATGGTAACAACAAATAGTTGCAAGTATACTAAGATTGTAAGATTATAAGGGAGTGATTTGTGGTGGTGGTGATCGAAACAATAAGAGGTGGAATTATGTAATCAAATGTAACAATGATAATGATGGTAAGAACAACGATAGATTGAAACGAAGTAAGTAAGGGTCCTAACTTCCTCCCTCAAGACATTTTATGTGATGAATTAAGATTCAAATATTTATTAGAAAAAAAATCTATATTTAGTGTTTAATTTTAGAACAAGATCACCTAAAACAAATTATGTGAGAAAATAAAACTTATTCCATCCATTATTGACCTCAGAGTGAGCATACCAACAAATGTGTTTTTTTGGAATAGTTCTTTCTCTCAATAAATTTGGCTTATGTTCATTTCAGAGCTTTTCTTCAGAAACCTAGTTACTCATTTAAAGGCCCTACATCAATTCCTTGCGCGAATAGTCACCATGCTCTTAATTTTCTGCTACATCACAACAAACACTCGTACCTCCACCATAAAGCGCATGGCCAACCACAATCTCACTTAATAATTCATTACTTTAATAATTATTAAGTACTAGATATTATATCCGTACATTATTTAATAATTATTAAATAGATCTTATAACAGTACATTTTTTTATATTTTAACTAATTTTCTATTTAATTATACGATTTTTAAAAAATATTAAATAAAATTGACAATAAATTTCTTATATTTATGTATCAAGACTTATTTCTATTTTTGCCCTTATTTTACAACTTAGACCCACTTCTTCTATAGTGACTTTACTTACAGATATAACAGATCTTCAACGGTGTTGAACTCTGTTGTGATAGTTTCACACTTTCACTTTGGGTTGAAACTTTCCCAAAATCACGTAAATTTCTTGCTTAATTGCTGTTAAATTCTCGATTAATTAAATAATAGAAACACTGCCTTATGTAATAATTTTATTTTAAAAATGTATGTTGCCCATGTGAATGCTCTGTGCAAGTGGTAGAAAACATCACAAATGAAACTGACAATTCAATATTTATTATTACTACCTTACTAATATCAAATAAATATTCCATTGAGGCCCACTATGTATTCCTGTCTCTCTATGCAAGTAATTTGCAAGTTGTTCAGAAAACGTTAAACTCCAAAAAACGTAACATTCAAAAAAAGTAAATTGAGTAGCTAGAATTCAATAAATAACCCAAAAAATTGAATTTCTCAGTCTCGGTGCGAGTGGAGGAGCAGAGAATCAGTCTGATAATAAACAACATCTCCAGTGTCACTTACGAAGTGGTCTTGTCTCATACTCTGAATTAAATACTTTATTAGATGAAATGGTAATGGCGCAGATCTTTCTGGCTCATGGTAGTAACCTCCAAGAACTGGTTTTGCTGCTTGTGTCTGCAGTGAATTCAAATGAGTGTTAGTTTATTGTTAATCTCAGTCTTCTTTTTAATAATACAAAGGTTAGGTACAGTTTTTTTTTATAAAGAATTTAATGGTGAACAATGTTTTTTTTTATCAGCAAAATATAACTTATATTGATATAAAAAGGTACCAGAAGTATCAAAGCATGTACACCTAGAAAAGAGGGTTGGGAACCCCTTTTACCATCAACAAGTTCCCAGTATAGTATAGTGAGCTGGTTATATATTATTTATGCCAATTTTACAATAAATGCACAGTACTAACAACATATAACGCTGTCAGCCAATCAAAATTTAATGTCGATATAATTTTTAATATAATTATTATAAACTTAATATACATAATTATTTGTGATAAAATAACAACATAAAATTATTACTCTTAAAATAAGTTAATCTCTCATCTTAGTAAATAGAAATTTAAAATAATACTCATATTCTTATTTTAAATGAAGTAGGTGTGAATGCATGATTTAAAAATAGAGAGAGCATTACAATCATGAGACTGAAAATGACTAACTTCCAAGAGATAAAACAAATGTACTAATTGTATTCTTTTTAGGTGAATAAACAATAAAATGTACCGCTTCAACGAGGTGATAATGAGGAATTTGGGGGAAAAGATGGTGAATAACATGGGTGCCAATGTCATGGTGAATGTTATTGATCCAACCATAGTCACGATCCACAGTGGTGAGGCCACCTCTTAAATAACTCCATTCCTGTCCATTTTAGTACACCACAAAAACACGTTATTGCTGGACCAAAAATGCAACACGTGTGTTGCCACTTACCACACTTTCTTTGTTGAGGTAAGGTTAAGGGCAGGGCACATGTTTTCATAAATATTTACTTGTAGTATTAAGATTGTGACATGGAACGTAAGTCCCTTAACCAACAAAAACAGCGAAGCAAAACAATAGATCACAGGTAAAAGCTATAAATGAAAAATGGGGCTTGTAAATTCATGTCTAATGGGTTTTGATAAAAATATAATTACTACAATTTTTCTATTGAGAATCATGTTTAAAATATATCGAATATTATATAGTAGCACAGTGTATTAATAATTTAAATTTTTAATTTTAAAATAATATCTTTATGGCACTAAGTAATATTTATTATGAAAAAATGGAGTATAAATTAATTCTGATTATTCAAAACAAAAAAATATTTAAGTTCCTATAACTTTTCCATTCAATCGTGATTTTCTCATACTTCACATCAATTTAGAAAATTTTATTAGTGGGGAAGGTTGTAACATTTTTTTTTCGATAAATTATTATTTTCATCCTTAAATGTCTTAACTGGACAATTTTTTTATAAATTGATAATAATTTAATCCTAAAAAAATATAAATTTTAATTTAATTCTTAAATATGAAAAAGTGTAATAATTATGTCTTGCCTTACATTTTATGAAATCATTTTTTTTATTAAAATTTAATATTAAAATATATTTTTATTTGACATTAAATGAACATAAAACATTATTGTTACTCATTTCATTTGTTTATGGACTAAATCAGAATTTTCTTTCTTTTAGATACTAAATTATCATTAATTTATACATTCTCAAAGATCAAAATGATTATTTACATGATATTGTCACAAAATAAAAAAATTACATACTTTTAAAAAAATACATAATGTCATTAAAAAAAATTCAAATACCAAACAAAACTAAATAAAAAGTACAAAACAGTAAAGTTAGTAATAATTTATTCTTTTTTATTTCTTATATTTATTTTACATTCATTTTAAGAAAAAAATATCTTATGAGAATAATATCTATTTTTCTATGGGAACAAAATTTTCTTTATTATGCCTGTACAAATTAAAAAAGTATTGTGATGGCAATTAGCCCCACACTCATATACATAGATTCGCCACTGCTTCACATGAACTTGATATGGGTGGAAAGCAGAGAAAAAAAAAGAGAGAGAAGAGAAACGTGATTAATAACGCAAATAAAGAAAGAAGAAAAATGATACTCCTTTCACTCTTATTTATTTGAAGATTTAACAAACTTGTTTTTTATTTTAATTTAACTGTGACTTTAAGATCTCAATGAATAATTAAAAGTCTTTTCAAGTAAGATGTGTAAAGAATGTAAAATAATAAGAATATACCCTAAGAACATAAGACAGGAACTAAGGGACACAACAGAATCTGAGTAATGGTAGGTGAACATCATTTCACTCCAAACACTACACTAGACTCTATGATTTCTTTTTATTTTGAAAGTTATATTATTTATTATACCTATATTTGTCTTTCTTTTTAGGTATTGTTATCTAGCATTTAAGTGTTCACCCACTATTTTCTATTTATTTTTGTTACCTTGCCGCGGTACCAAGGCAGTTTCTGATGGTGACCATGGTGATGCAAGTATGTGACAAAGTCCAGCCACATAACAAATATCTGCACATGTTCAAACAATTACATAATTAATGGTAACTACTTCAAATTTCCAATTGGAGAATTGAAATAATAAAAAAAGAGGAGGAAAAAGTAACGACGTAGGAGTAATTTGGTTACCCAATATGGAATTCCGTAGAGCTTGAGCACTAGAAGTGGACTAGATATGAATGAGAGATAGATAAGCAGAGAAAACATGGTAGCCCAACACAGTGTTGATATTGCTATTCCTTTTCTCTCACTGGGTGGGAACAGACTGCTGTAGGGATTGAAGTGAGAGCCTTCCTTTCCGGGGCTTCTTGAAAACTAAAAAATGGAGTTCACAGAACAAAGAAAAAGTCATTGTTTTGAACCATATTATAATAATAAATTAATAATAATGTGTTGTTGTCTTCCAAGTCAAAAAAGCACTCACCAAATAAATTGGATACACAAACAATGGAAATGGCACAGTGAATCTAATGAGTCTTGTCATGCTGTCTAGATTCTTGTAAATCTTCTCTGTTAACTAAGATAATGACACAAAAAAAAGAGCCTTGTTCAAGAACAGCCTCCTGAAGTATAAAGATTCCCTTTTTTCTTGGACCTACCAAATAAATAAAATTTAATTGAATCAAGAATAACTATAGGAGAAGCAATGAATCACATACTGGAACCCATGACTCATCCTTCTCAATGTGTCCATGGTTTTGATGGTGAGTTCTGTGGCTAATTCTCCTGCAAAATCCATCAAAATCAATGTGGTTGTCATTTATCAAATGAAATTTGGTTCCAAATCCAATATGTGGTTTTCCCACGTTTACTCAGAAGCTAACAGTTATAACTTCCACATTCCAGATGCGATTTCTTATTTTCTCAAACGGGTTTCCAAACACACTATAAAAATAATTGAATCAACAAAAGAACTTTTTCAATGACAAATGAACAAACAAACAAAAAGCCAGTATGAACTAACCATCCATGGTATGGCACAAGAATTGAGGAATGCAAGATGTGTCCCACCAGGCTATTCAGCAAAGGGCTGTCTGAAAAGCTTCCATGGCCACTGTTCGAAATTCAATGAATGAAGAATGAAATAATGAAGAACCATTTTACCATATAAGCAAAAACATAATAAAGATCTCAAATTTAAGTTGTCTAAAGCCAAATGAAGAAGACATGACATAACAGAACAATGTGTGAGATTCATATAATAAATTATTACCAATCATGTCCAAGAACAAAGAGAGCCCAGAACATTGTGCCTTGGATGGGGAAATAGATTAGCCAGAGAAGCCAGTTGTTGAAGTGAATTGCTGCAGCCACCAATGCAGCAATTACAAGCACATCCCTGAGAACATAACTGAGGGATCTCCATGGATTCTTGACCCAGCAATGTTTTGGTATTGAAGCTCTGATTTCTGCAATCTTAAACGGTGGAGGAGCGCTAGGATCAAAATCAAAAGAAGAACCCTTTTGTTGGTATCCATTACTAGCAGCATAGGCTAAAGGCTTTGTGTCTTTAACCATTGCTGCTGCTGCGGCTTAGTGTGTGGTT
This sequence comes from Glycine latifolia, assembly GCA_013407115.1. Taxonomy (NCBI): domain Eukaryota; kingdom Viridiplantae; phylum Streptophyta; class Magnoliopsida; order Fabales; family Fabaceae; genus Glycine; species Glycine latifolia. The sequence continues at coordinate 17,091,266 of CM023942.1, read as the reverse complement.
CCTCTCTCTTCTCAGGGATACGTGGTAGGTTGTGCGTAAAAACCTAGAAGAGGAAGAAGGAAATCTTTGAAAAATTCACTTATGGGACAGTGCATTTATATAACCGCAGGGTGAAACACTGGTAGTAAATAATAACACTACGACATTCTAGTTTGTTTTACTTCTACTGCTTCCTCCCCCTCCCTATTTAACTGATGGTGTAGGACAAACCAACGAGGATGATTCCTGAAACTGATCAAATTACATGGCATCAATTTCAATTTTTAAGTTTAAATCTTAAATTTACTCCAGGGCATATGACATGAGAATAATCAGGATTATATGTTATATGAGGACGAAAAAATTAAATCTGTATCTTATAATTAAATAAAAATAATCAAAATTATTTTGAATTTGATCTTGAGCTAGTAAGTTTTACTAAGAACTAAATTAATAATTGAAGTTGAATTATCTTGTTTATTTTATTTTATTTATTTATTATTTAGTACTTTAGTCATGGAATGGAACAACCCAATTATGGTTGGTGGTAGTGGTAATTAACTATGACCCCCAAATAAAAATTGTGAAAGTAATTAATTGCTTCCGACAAAAATAATGAAACAATTATGAGAGTGTGCACTAAAAATATTATAGAACTTTTTCGTTAAATTCAATTCGAATTATTTCTCTAGTACTTTAGAAGATATTGGAATGTGTTTCTTTTTTAAAATTTCATCGTCATATTATGTTATGCTATCAGCTAATAGAAAATTATTTTTCTCTAAAAGAACTAATATAAATTTATCACTGATGTAATTTTTTAAATAATTATTATAAAATTTAATAAACTTACGAAATGAATTCTTTGTCGTCACAAAAGTGTTAGCATGAAATCTCTACCTTTAAAATGTAAAATATATAAATAAAATATAAGTGAAAAAAAATTGGACCTTTGAATTGTCACTGTATGACCCTGCGGCTGCTTTTCCACTATAAACAATCATGATCTCAAACTTATCATGGTATTTTATGAATAGATAGTGTAAAACTCACTTTGTAATTTATTCTCTCTTGTTTTTATGTAAAACTAGTGGCTTTCCATAATTAAAAAATTGTATAATAGTTTAATGGGTTATTTAAAAATTTTCATTATTGTGATTAATATCATTCTATTTCAATACTCCTTTTGTTTCATAATAATTGTTATTTTAAGTTATTATATATATATATATATATATATATATAACTAATAAATAAAGTATAATTTTATAAAATTAATTTTATTATCATTAATATTATAAGTAATATAAATAAAAAAATTAATATTACGATAAAAAAAACTAAAATAAAAATTATTTTGAAACTTATTTTGTTCTTATAGGACAATAATCGTACGACACAGGCAGTAATCACCTTTCAATTCTTGTTTCAATAATTGAGCTGCTATGAACACATTAAATGATTATTGACAACAGAATGACATTAATTACAGCAATAAAGACTTTTTAGTGTCCACTAAACTTAACTAACAGTCATTAAATTTTTTAATAGAATGACACTAATCACAATAGTAAAGATTTTTTAATGATCCATAAAATTTAAATCCTCCACCCGTTTCATAATAATCATGTTATAAGAAGAATTTTTTCTTCAAAATAATTGTCATTTTATCTTTTCAACTTAATATTGATTACAATTTTATACTTATATCTCGTAATTTAAAGATATGAGTATCAAAAATTAAAAAAAGAATAAATAAAATAATTAAGGTTAATTTTATAAAATTTATATTCTCTTTTATTTATTTATAAGTTTTTTTTCGTGTAAAACAATCTAGGTCGACAATTATAATAGATCAATAATTATTACATACATCTACTTATTTTTTATAGAAAGAATAAGTTAACCTGTTAAAATTATGATTATCTTAAAATACATTCAAGCTATAACTTATTAATATACTTATCCTAAAAAATAAGTTAGTATACATTAATAAATACTTGTGGAAATCATTAACTTACACACCTATTAATTCTTTTAGAAAGAGTACTTAAAATATAACTTGTTAGGATACTTCTTCTATATGAATACGCTTAAAAAATTCCTTACCTATAATATATTTTATGTAAATTAAAATATTTATTTATTATTTTTGCAACCAGGGTCACCATCGGACAATGTTAAAAAAAAATGGAATCACCATAAATATTTTATTTTGAGAGAAAAATATTAAAAAAATTTCAAAATGGTATTTGAAATCAAAGATAGATTTAGGAGTCGATTATGTATAGGAAAAAAATGTTATCACCTTACAACGCCAATTAAAAGAAAAGGTATCTTTAATTATTTGCTCAAAATAATGTAACTTTATAAAATGTTTACTTTACCCCCAATTTTTTTTTTATATTTTTTAATTTTTATAGAAATAACACTTTTATTTATTTTTATATATTTAAAGAAGACAACTTTATGCACAAAAGCTTTAGATAGCAAATAGATATTTTATGAACTTTTATGGTTTGTGTAACATAAAAGGTAGAATTGCTACTTAGTTAATATCACAAACCATTACACACTTAATTTTTATTTTATTTAAAATGCCGTAAAAATAATTTACTTAAAAATATTATTAAAATAAGATAACTCTATCTGCAAATATTAGATAACAAATGACTATTATATACTTTTTATGATTTAAGCAACATCAAAAAGTAAAATTATAACTTAATTAATGTTATAAACCATTGGATGAGTTAATTAGAAAACTACAATAATAATAAAAAGCAAAATCCTTTTTGAGAGAGAAAAATAAAAAATAATAAAAAAGAAAATCTCTATGTTACTATTGTTAAAAAAGAAAAATAAAAATAAGAAGGGAAACATGCTCACCGTCCGTGTATAATTCAATACCACTCTTTCTATTATAAACTATAACTAAAACTAAACATTGTCCATCCTGTACATATTTTGCTTGCAGAAGAAAATAACACAACACACACGGGTACGTGTCAATTCTTCTTGTTGATTTTTTCTTTTTACCAATTAAAAGTCAATATCAATATCCATTTTATTATGATTTCATATTCAAATGCTATATTAAGAGATATGCATATCCAGGCTCCACATGTATATACAAACATCCATTATTGATTCACAAAAAAAATAAAAAATGGAATACAACGAATTCTCACAAGCAAGGTTCATTCAGAAAAAGAACTTACATCTATAAAAAAATGCAAGAAAGATAACCTTTGAATAATGGTTGAAATGAACTCACTTAAACGTTGTTGCAACATGTGCGTGAGTAAGAAAAAAAATTAGAACTCTTCCTTTATAATTTTTCTCTCTTCTCCTTTTTATTTTATTTTTTATGTTCCATTTATGAGTACTAGTGAATCTCCTTTTGTAGACCAAGAATAACTTGATTCCATCACACCATAATCTCCTTGTTCATGACCTTATCTTTAGGTAATCACTTTATTTCAGTTAAATGATGACCGATACTCTAGTGTAATTGAAATATCCTTTAATAATCAAATTTTCTTGTAATTGTCACATTTTCTATTTTTTTTCTGTTTCTCAAAAATATTTTAAATACATTTTATTTAAAAGATAAATATAACCCAGATAAAATTGGATATTCATAATTATAAATGTTAATTTATTAAAAATAAACATTTATCTTCTCCCTTTCAAATGCTAAAATATTAGTAACCATATATACCATTTGGACGTGTGATAATGTGAGTTGAAACAAATGGTTAAAAGTTACAGTTAATTTTACTCTTTTCATTAATTATGGTTTGATTTTTTTCTTTCTCACCACTAAATTTTGCTCAATGAATAATTATGCTAAAAAAGACCTCGTGAAACCGGATTCTACTTATTCCTTTAATTCAATAGGTTGAACAAATATATAAGTTATTGTAAACTTTCATTTCCTAATACTTATTTTTTGATTCCTTGGATTAAAAATAAAAAATCCTGATTGTCAAGTACTAATTGAGTATCCTTGACCTTGAGTATTGAGTGTACATTAATCCTCTGAATGAAATTCTGGTGGCATTTCCTTCTACCACATACCTAAACAAAAACAAAAACAAAAATACATAGAGTTAAGTACACTTTTTATTTACACTTTTTAAATTTTTGATAAATTTTTCTCTCAACTTTTTAATTTGAAATATTTTATCTCAAAATTTTTAAAAACTTCTGAAATTTATCCTGTGTCATTTATTAATTAATAAGCACAAAAGTTGAAGATAAAATTTATAAAAAAATAAAAAGTTAGATGTAAATTTTTAAAAATTAGGATTACATTTTTTTAAAAATAAAAAATTAAAATTAAATAATATAATTATATTAATAATAAAATAATAAAGAATAAAATCATAAAAAATTTAAAAGTTAAAAGTAAAATATGTCACATAAAAATAGTGAGAAGTAAAATTTGTTAAAAGTTAAAAAATTGGAGGTAATAAGTCCAATGAATAGAAATAATGAAATATATACCATGCCTTACGCAGTTACCCAAAAAGTGCAATTAAGTCCACATACTTCTGGCAAACCCAAAAAAGAAGATAAGGCGATTCCAGACAGTGGAAAAAGAAAAAAAAAAAAAACACAATGGAGAAGAATCTCATTATTCTACCAAGTAAACCATGGCCTCCTCTCTATATACCTTCTCACAGTTCCACCCAATTGGAGTGGCATGGCTCAACAAGGGTCCTTGCAAACTCCAACAGTATCTCCATAAACCAAAGGTCAAACCCAAAATTCATAGATACCCAGTTGAACCAGCTATGTGCCAATGGTCCCCTGAGTGAGGCTGTGGCAATTCTTGACTCTCTGGCTCAGCAAGGGTCCAAGGTGAGACCCATTACCTTCATGAACCTGCTTCAGGCTTGCATTGATAAAGACTGCATTTTGGTGGGTAGGGAGTTGCATGCTAGGATTGGGTTGGTGGGAAAAGTGAACCCTTTTGTGGAGACGAAGTTGGTCAGCATGTATGCCAAGTGTGGGCACATTGATGAGGCGCGGAAAGTGTTTGATGAAATGCGTGAGAGGAATTTGTTCACTTGGTCTGCCATGATTGGTGCCTGCTCCAGAGACCTTAAGTGGGAGGAAGTTGTAGAGCTTTTTTATGATATGATGCAACTTGGGGTTTTGGCTGATGAGTTTTTGCTCCCAAAGGTTTTGAAAGCCTGCGGGAAGTGCAGGGATATTGAGACTGGGAGGTTGATCCATTCGGTGGCGATTCGGGGTGGAATGTGCTCTTCTTTGCATGTGAACAATTCAATTCTGGCTGTGTATGCTAAGTGTGGGGAGATGAGTTGTGCAGAGAAGCTCTTTAGGAGAATGGATGAGAGGAATTGTATTTCCTGGAATGTGATTATAACCGGGTATTGCCAGAGGGGTGAGATTGAACAAGCTCAGAAGTATTTTGATGCAATGCGGGAGGAGGGAATGAAACCAGGATTGGTAACTTGGAACATTTTGATTGCCAGTTATAGTCAGTTAGGGCATTGTGATGTTGCTATGGATTTAATCAGGAAGATGGAGAGTTTTGGGATTACTCCTGATGTATATACTTGGACTTCTATGATTTCTGGGTTTACTCAAAAGGGAAGGATAAATGAAGCTTTTAATTTGTTGCGGGATATGCTTATAGTAGGGGTTGAGCCCAACAGTATCACAATTGCTAGTGCAGCCTCGGCATGCGCGTCGGTAAAATCACTAAGTATGGGATCAGAAATCCATTCTATTGCTGTTAAGACTAGTTTGGTTGGTGATATTCTAGTTGGTAATTCACTGATTGACATGTATGCTAAGGGTGGCAATCTGGAAGCTGCTCAAAGCATTTTTGATGTGATGTTACAGAGAGATGTATATTCTTGGAACTCAATTATTGGAGGATATTGCCAAGCTGGTTTTTGTGGCAAAGCCCATGAGTTATTTATGAAAATGCAGGAGTCTGATTCACCACCTAATGTTGTTACATGGAATGTGATGATCACAGGATTTATGCAGAATGGTGATGAGGATGAGGCGTTGAATCTTTTTCAAAGAATTGAGAAAGATGGGAAAATTAAGCCAAATGTAGCATCATGGAATACGTTAATTTCTGGTTTCCTGCAGAATAGACAAAAGGACAAGGCCTTGCAGATATTTCGGCGGATGCAGTTTTCCAACATGGCTCCCAACTTAGTTACACTTCTGACTATCCTTCCTGCCTGTACAAACTTAGTGGCTGCAAAGAAAGTGAAAGAAATTCATGGTTGTGCAATACGTAGAAATTTAGTGTCTGAACTTTCTGTATCAAATACATTCATTGACAGTTATGCTAAGTCAGGAAATATAATGTACTCCAGAAAAGTATTTGATGGATTGTCCCCAAAAGATATCATCAGTTGGAACTCTCTGCTTTCTGGTTATGTTTTACATGGCTGTTCAGAGTCTGCCCTTGATCTTTTTGATCAGATGAGGAAGGATGGAGTTCATCCAAATAGAGTTACTCTTACAAGTATTATCTCAGCTTATAGTCATGCTGGAATGGTGGATGAGGGTAAGCATGCTTTCTCCAACATCAGTGAAGAATATCAGATTAGATTAGACCTGGAACATTATTCTGCTATGGTCTATTTGCTTGGTCGTTCAGGTAAGCTTGCCAAAGCATTGGAGTTTATTCAAAACATGCCTGTTGAGCCTAATTCCTCTGTATGGGCCGCCTTGATGACTGCCTGCAGAATTCATAAGAATTTTGGAATGGCAATCTTTGCAGGAGAACGTATGCATGAGTTGGATCCTGAAAATATAATAACTCAGCATTTACTTTCACAGGCATATTCTGTATGTGGGAAGTCTTGGGAAGCTCCAAAAATGACAAAGCTGGAGAAAGAAAAGTTTGTTAACATACCTGTTGGGAAAAGCTGGATTGAAATGAATAACATGGTCCATACTTTTGTTGTTGGTGATCATCAGTCAACACCATATTTGGACAAGCTACATTCTTGGCTAAAACGGGTAGGTGCAAATGTCAAGGCACATATTTCTGACAATGGACTTTGCATTGAGGAAGAGGAGAAGGAAAATATTAGCAGTGTACATAGTGAAAAACTTGCATTTGCATTTGGTTTAATAGATTCTCATCACACACCTCAAATTTTACGGATAGTAAAGAATTTGAGAATGTGTAGAGATTGCCACGACTCAGCTAAGTACATATCATTGGCATATGGATGTGAAATATATTTAAGTGATTTAAATTGCTTACACCATTTTAAAGATGGTCATTGTTCTTGTAGGGATTATTGGTAGGGCAAATAGATGGGAAAGAGAATCAATGAATTATAAATCTCTCTTTTGTATAATTGTTCTTGATGTAAAAAAACTTTTGATGATATCTACATGAATAAAATAAAGGGATAAGATCAATTGACACCAAGTGTCAATTTGTATTCTTACACCAAAATTTATCTCTCTATTCTACTTTAGTCTAAAGGCTGAGATTTTATCATTAAACAAGTCACGTGACTTCTTACCCCATTCGTGAATGAGATCTCAAGCCATGATGGTGAGGTAGAAGAATCATCACCTCTCTGTGCCTGTGTTCATTGGAATCTCCTCTCTATGTGGCAGTGGGAGGCTCAGCTTGAAAGGTAAGGATTCTATTGACACACCATGAAATTCCTTGCTCGCTCTTCTTCATTTTGCAAGTTTGTGAAGTATTTTCATTTTCAGTCTTTCTATTTTAAATCAGTGTTAGGGAGTTTTTTGTGTTCCAAACATCAAGGAATTTGATTTGTTCCTTCCCCTTCTTATTTCTTAAATCTTGTTAGCATAAAGAAAGTGATGGAGCGTGAAAGCCTGTTATTCTGCACCTTATTCCAAAACACTCTACTTTTAATGGCTAAGGTTGACACTTTGTGTTATGTTATAGTGTTTCCCATTATTTCTACTTGTATTCTTTCAATTCAAATGCAAATTGCAACGCAATTTTTTATAGCTTCCATAGTTTATGTAGCTGATACTTGTGCAGTTGTAAAGGGTTGTGGATTGTGAAGAAATGGATACTAGTGAAGATGAATGATACGTCAGTTTCTTCAAGAAAAGAAAACATGTAAGATAAAGAAAAAAGACGGGGAATTTGAGGAGAAATAACTAATGCTGTTGTCACTTCAAATTTTGTCAGCTTATGACTGCTGCTTTACTCCTGGATTTCTCATAAATTCTGACATACTTTTTTGCAAATGCATAGCAAATGGAATTATATGTGGATGATCTAAAAGAATTCAAACTTATGTATAATTCGTGCTGAAATTCTGTAAAGAGTTGAGTTAATACACTCATCTATTCAATCAATGCTATTAAAAAATTTCAAGAAGGATTTTTAGTTTAGGATTAGTGTATTGCATCAATGATAACTATTCTAGATTAAATATCAATTTAAATTACATTTGAGATGAAGCAAATTAATTAGGAATGGGGATGGAAGAACATTCCCTCTTAACGCTCAAGATCTTAATGAGAAAAAAAAATCGACACATTTCGTCATAAAGTCAAAGGAATCTTGTCGGTAAGCTCATATTTTATGAGACACAAGTAAGTAATAAAAATTAACAGTATAGTGCAGAATTAAAAAAGAAAAAGAAAGATTTATGAGCCATTCACTTCAAAACCCAAAAAAATGATATAAAAACGAAAAACAAAGAACGTATACTAAATTACTAATGCAATATTTTAAATTAAAGTAGTAGTAAAACACCCAATAAAAAGTATTAGAAAAAAACACCCAGTGAAAATGAAATAATGTATAGTCTTCTACGAGTAATCATTATCCAATCTTCCATATTTAGGAGCTTCAGTTCTAATATGTTTTATGAAGGCATCAAATCAAAAGCAATATAATTGTTCAGATTTATTGCAGAGGTTAAGGAGGAAAAAGAGAATAACAAAAACTACACTTTGGTGAAAGTAGAAACTATTCAGAGTGTGTTTGTTTTTTCGTTGAGCACAAGCCAAACGGACGTTCAAGGATTTGTTACTTCTCACAGAATGTGCATTGAAACGGATGCCCATGGAATGAAACGATTAAACAAACATGGCTATAATATATAGAACCCCATTTGGTTACTATGCAGGAATTTGTGATACTGTCCAGAAGAAAGATTTTAAAGTGTGTCCTGTTTGTAATTTCCAATGAAAAGATATAAATAAACTATAAATTCAATCATTGTAGTCATTTCATGTTATATATAAGAAACAGATTATCATTCAAAGATGCTTCATAAATTAATAATTGGAGCGACAAAACTCAACCTGAAAAAAGATAGGTAGAATAAAAACTGTGGCATGAGCAAGCATTCACAGAAGAGTATTAGATTCTTCCCTGAATAGTTTATAAGAAGCACCTTATGAGTTTGCATGGTGTAAAATTCTAATACAAAGACCATAACTAAAAAGGATTAAACAACAAAGTATAAATGGGTATAGAATATGCAATGATTGTTAGAAATTACATTTACAAAGAAATCAATACCATACATGGCACCAGACCTCTAGTGCCTACGGAAGCAATACAGTCTGAGTGCTTCTGATTAAATTCCAAAAGCTGGAATTTAGCAGAAGATGATATGTTCCTTTCTTTTTTTCCAATCACTTAGTTCAAAAAATGGGAAATAAGAATACAAGATTGTGTACAGAAAATGATTACTCCTTGACCATAAAAAGTGCACGAAACTTTCTCTATATAAAAACAAGGGACTGATATCTGTGGGGAATTTGATTCCCTGCCTTTCAATCCACTCCCTCCATGGTGCAACCTGAATTAGATTTGTCTTCATAGTTCCTAATCTATATTATTTTTCTAGACAAAGTCCCCTGCCACAAACTCACCCTCTTCCCCCATAAATTCCTCCTATGCCTTCCCCTCACTGCACTCACATCATCACTCTAGCAGTTTTCTTAGTCCAAAGTCTATCATTCTTATCCCCCAAGTAAAAAAAGATGGTAGCACACACATACAACTGCTTATGTTACATAGGACTCAATACATAGATTACCTCAAAGTTTATGTTCAACAAATTTACATGTTTTAACCCTCTTTTTAACACCTTTGCATGATCTTTTGTGTGCAGAGTTTTGAAGATTCCACAAAGAAACATCAATCAGTTGGACCATGGGGAGGCAATGGAGGGTCCCGTTGGGATGATGGGATATACTCAGGAGTAAGGCAATTGGTGATAGTTCATGGAACAGGCATTGACTCCATCCAAATTGAATATGATAAGAAAGGAAGCTCTATTTGGTCGGAGAAGCACGGTGGAAGCGGAGGCCGTAAAACCGACAAGGTAAAGGTTCCATGTCCTTAGCTGATCTAGTGACGTTAATTTGCAATATTGGCACTAAAGAATACGTTAAGGCAGAAAGAGGACATTGATGATTATTGTGAATTATAAATTTAAGTCATACTTCTATACATGAAGGTTAGTTAGCGTCACATAACCACTTTAAAAAGTCACGTGCATTTTTTCTTTTAATCTTAGGCCATTCAAATATGATCTAATGGTCTAGTAGTTCTTATTTCCGTCGATAAAAGGAGTACTCATGTGTTGAGTTCCTAAGTTAGAAGTTGGTATTAATTAAAATTTGTGCATATAATAACTAACTAGTAACTACTAATGACTGTGTTGCAGGTGAAGCTTGATTGTCCAAATGAGTTCCTAACTAAAATTCATGGATACTATGGCAGCTCTAATCAAAGAGGGCCAAACTTTGTTCGGTCATTGAGTTTTGAGAGTAACAAGAAAACTTATGGACCATTTGGTGTTGAACTAGGGACATATTTTTCAGTCCCATTGACTGGGGCAAAAATTGTTGGGTTCCATGGCAGGTGTGGGTGGTATGTAGATGCTATTGGAGTCTATCTGAAGTCCTCGAAACAACCGAATCCATCCAAAACTTTGGCTCATCCCCAGAGCTCCATTACTAACATTTCTGAGAATTTTGGTTATTCTGTGATACAAGGAACTTTGAACGAAAACTACGATATTGTTCTTGCTCTGAAACAAAAAGATGATTTCAATAAGCCTTCAGCAAACAATGTATCCGGGAAGGTTTCTTTTGTCAAAGAATCCAACAATATTGAACACAAAGAAAAGGTAAGAAAACATGCATTGAACATTGATGATCTCATTGTCATTTGAAGTGTTCCTTAATTTCCACTCTAACTCTCAATTTGGCTTTTGTACCAAATGAATATTTGAGTGCCTATCTTCATTTCAGATGGCTCATGTGGAAAAGTCAAGCCCAAAGGTTGGAGGTGTAGTCACACATGGACCTTGGGGTGGCATTGGTGGATATGTATTTGATGATGGAACCTATACAGGAATCAGGCAAATCAATTTATCCCGCAACGTTGGAATTGTATGGATTAGAGTTTTCTATGATTATCATGGGGAGACTATATGGGGATCCAAACAAGGTGGAACAGGAGGATATAAAAATGATAAGGTGAACAAAAAACAGAGCCAAACTTAGCTTATTCTACTTAATAAACTAGGAAAATCAGATTATTATTTTTAGCAATCTTTGGCATCATTTTGCAGATAATCTTTGATTTTCCATATGAAGCCTTGACACATATATCTGGCTACTATGGACCTTTGATGTACATGGGGCCATCTGTTATAAGGTCACTGACTTTCCACACCACCAAAAGGAAGTATGGACCATATGGGGAAGAACAAGGAACTTATTTCACCACAAAAGTGAAAGAAGGTAAAATTGTTGGCATTCATGGGAGGAAAGGTTTGTTCCTAGATGCTTTTGGAGTACATGTAGTGGAAGGGAAAGTGATAGTGCCTGTGGCAACACCTCCCAAGGAAATCACTTCTAGAGAATCAAGTATTGGTGAAATAGGCAGTGCTCAATGGCCAACCAAACTAGTACTTGCTAAACCATCAGCAGCTGAAGAGGTATTATTCCATTTTTTTAAATCATCTTTTAGAATATATTCAAGACATGCTTAAGAATGGAGATATAAGGTGGGTTGGATGGTTAAGGGAGAAGGGAAGAGGGAAAATGTTGCGGGTTTGTTCCTCTCTGCTAACAAAAACTACCTCTTTTATGGGTTATGCTGTTTACTTTGTTAACTTTTTCCTAGGTTTCTTGTGGTGTGGTGAAAGAACCAGCTCCCTGTGGACCAGGACCATGGGGTGGGGATGGAGGTAGATCCTGGGATGATGGTGTCTTTTCTGGGATTAAGCAGATTTATTTGACCAAAGTATCAGAAGGCATCTGCTCCATTCAAATTGAGTATGATCGAAACAGGCAATCTGTGTGGTCTGTAAAACATGGTGGCAGTGGAGGAGACACCATGCATAGGGTATGATTCTCAATATCCACTTTCTATAAGAACATTTCACCTCTTCCTCACTTCCTTAAAATAATCTTTCTAAAACTGAATTGAGTTCAACTTGTTCTACTGTTCATAATAATAAGGGTTCGCCTATCGGCACTGGTTAAGAAATTAAATGCATTTTTATGCATTTCAATAAAAAAAACTTTTTTCTTTTACTTCCTTAACCAGGATATTGGTCAGCATTTGTCTAATAATAATCATTAAGTTTATTTTTAAAATCAAGCTAAAGTCCCTTTCTAAGATGAGATTTGATGTCAAATGATTGCTACAAAGTACGAACACAAAATGTAAATGACATGAGCATTCTTAAGCTTAATCAAGCTTAATTATTGTGATTTCAGATACTACTGGAGTATCCAAATGAGGTGCTGACTTGCATATCTGGCTATTACGGGCCAATTGCTAAGGATGAGCAACATATAATCATAAAGTCACTGACTTTCAACACCAGTCGTGGCAAGTATGGTCCATTCGGTGAAGAAGTAGGGAAATTCTTCACTTCAACCACTACAGAGGGCAAGGTGGTGGGTTTCCATGGGAGGAGCAGCTTGTACTTGGATGCCATTGGGGTCCACATGCAACACTGGCTTGGAAATCAGAAAACTTCAAGGTCCTCCCTTTTCAAGCTGTTTTGATCACTGTTTCTGACCAAAGCAACAATTTGTCGTTTTTACTAGTGTTGAGGAGAGTTTGAAATTTTTATGTATTAAGTGTTTGAACATTTGATGTAATAATAATATTTGAAGAAAAATCGAAGTGTAAGCAGATTATAACATGATTGCATACTCGGAATAGCTATTTGATGGGGGATTCTTCTGACCAACAGAACAATTCGCTATATAAAAGTGAATCATGGAATGCGTTTTGATTTCTTACACCTCAAGGTTTGCCTTGATTTAAGATACATTTTCATTTGTTGAAGTTGCGTCAATATCTTAATTTATCCTCTATTCTTTCTGGATTTTTCAGATCAAAATTCGAGTCAAGAACATTCATGAGGATCTGATGGGACTAGAATATTTGAATTAACCTTAGTTGATGTTTAACATTAATTTCTCACGCTCTTGCATACATACGCATATAGATATATATTATTATTCTTTTTCTCAAAGTGATATACATATACATTAACTTATAAATTTTAATATAAAAAACAAATTTTAAACATTATAAAGAGTCCAATACAATTGATTAAGAATAAGTAAAAAGAACAATAGGACATGATTTTGAATTTAATCTTCAACTCAAAAACATAAATTGAATAAGAGGATATGAATCTTTTTATATAATTGTATAGACAAACATATTTTTATATATGTGTTTTTTGTTACTAAATAACAAGTATCTTCTGTATAAAAAAACATGTATCTTTAAATTTCAGTACTCTAATTGAGGATGTCCTAGTTTGAAAGTAAATAAAATAAAATACTAGTATTACAACTTTTTTAACCTTACATTTTATTACTATTAGTTAAAATCTATTAAAAAAATTAATTTCAAGATAGATTCATTACCAAACTTTGTAATCTCTAAACAAAATCAATTGATCATGAAATATATTTATTTTTTCTTAGAAAACAAAAAAGAGGACTACCTATAACCCTATACTTTTGTAGTTTTTTTAAAATTAAATTTGAGTTGTATGTAAATAAAATTAGAGTTCTGATTTTTTGTCATCCATATATTATATATTATATAGACTTAGTTCGCATCTTTATTCTTTTTATCTATCTTCTTAATAAATTATATCATATATGTTTTATCATACCTATATTTTTTTTTCTTTCAAGATATAAGTAACATAAAAATATTTACATATCTTTATTCATAAAATTATGATTAAATGATCAAATTTGTCCTAACGTAAGTAAGACATTGACAAATTAATTTATAAAAAATTAAAAATTCTTCGCGCAGATAATTTAGTAATAAATTAATTTTGAAATTTTATAAATAAATATCAAATTAATATTAAAAATATAATTTATTATCAAATTGATCTTAAATCATTACAATTTAATCAAAATAATCTCAAAATTTTAATAATATAACTAATTTATTACATTTTTATAATTAAACACAAAATTTTATATTTGTCACCTCTCAAATTAATGTATCACACATTGCAAGTTTTTACCAACGAATTTTGTTATTTATCATAAAATTATTTGCCGAGAACCCCTCAATGAGTCTCTAGCGGTCTAGCCACACTAGACCACCAAAAACTTCTCAGCATCATATCATATCTTCTGAGTGTTCCATTCCAACTTGGGTGTGGCTATGGGTCGCGCTCAGCTTCTTTTGGTGGGTGTGCCTCTCTTCCTCTTCTGCTCAGACCTCTTCTCCCTTTTCACTCATCATCCACCACCCCCACCCCACCACCACCACCACCACCCACCCCACCACCCACCTCAGCACCACCATCATCACCCGCCCCACCACCATCAGCAGCCGGTGACCATACAGTTCCCTCCCGAGGTAATTTCATTTCTTTCATGCAAATCCTTCTTCTGATCACTTTTTCGATGTTCCAACAACGGGTCGCTTCTTGTTTTTTTCAGAAACCCATCAGCAATATTGCAACTCCGGGTCTCGGCAACACTGTCCACATTAATTTCTGCTCTTCCTGCTCATACAAGTACTTTTCCTCTCTTTCATCTTATTGTTAGTATTATCGTCCTGCTGTTTTGGAAATTGTTGATGGCATTTGATTAGAGAGAGGGAAAAAATGATGAAAAAGGAGTGGTTTTTGAGCTTAACTATCTCACTTAGTTTGTGGGTAATGGGGGAATTGACCTAAAATATTTATGTATTGAATTAGGGTTTTGGTTAATGCATCCGGAATGTGGGATCTTATCTGGGTTGTATATCATATCACGTGCTTAATTTCCATTGTCAATGGTTAGCTAGAGATTGTAATGTATGGTTCTAGTTCATTGCCTTTTCTTGTTGCTTTGTGTTTCTTAGCACTATGTTTTGGTACAGAAGAATGAACATGAGAGAGAGAAGAAAAAAAATTGAATAGAAAATGGAAGGAAAGAAGATTTTAAACTTTTTGCTCCTAAAAGTCAATTTTCCTAACTTCAAACCAAAAAAATTCATTGTTATTTCTTCCTTTCCTCCCATCCAAAGATATGGTAAAGTTGGTACATTGCATGCACATGGTTGTGATTAAGATGGGGAAGTTGGTGTAAATGGATGGCTTGTTTGTGTGTAGGGGAACAGCAGTGACAATGAAGAATATGTTGGAGATTGCTTTTCCTGGAACTGAGGTTATTCTTGCAAATTATCCCCATCGCTTCCAAAGCGTCTGCTAAGCAAATTGGTTCCAGTTGTTCAGATTGGTGTTGTAGGGGTGATTGTTGCAGGGGAACATATTTTTCCAATGTTGGGTTTTGTTGCACCTCCTCCTTGGTTATTACAACTTGCGTGCTAATCGGTTTGGAACCATTGCAAGTACTTGGCTTCTTGGGAATGCCTTGCAGTCATTCTTACAGAGCTCTGGGGCTTTCGAAATTTACTTCAATGGTGAACTGGTTGGTACCTTCCTTCTATCTTTTATTTTCTTATATTTATTAGTACACATTTCTTTGCTAGTTGAGCCTCTGATCTCTCTCTGGTAAATGCAAGTTTTGTTATGCTTTGTGATTCCGTGAGCATGTGTAATCAATCATAATTGGGTAGATGTCTCACGTGAGTTGTTTGATCAAAATTTTTACCACTCCATTTGATTTCTATGGTTAACTCGGGGCTCACTAAGAAAAAATTAGTTAATACTATCATATAATATGTTAAGCACCATCATTATCTTTGGCTGTACTAGTTGTATTCTTATCAATTATCACTCTTTCTGCAGAGGGTTCTATTTCATTCTTGAATGAATATTATTGACTGATATTTTATTTAACAAACTAAAACTAGTTTAAGATTTCTGCAGCAAGATATTGTGAGAAAGTGGGCAGACCTTGGGGAATTGGGGTCTATCATCCATTCCAGTTATAAAGCACATCTTTGTTACCTTAAGCCAAATAACTCCATGGTGGTCCCATTGATATTTTTATATGAACTTTTGTAGTTTGGAACATCTACTTCCAGATTACAATTATATTATATATCTACATGCCTTTTCTGGGTGATCGGGGAGAGCTTTTACATACTTTGCATCAGCATTCAACTTGCAAGTCTCAACTCATTGAGTATTTGGCCTTGTAACATTATTTTGATAATTAGGTTTCTTGCAGTCAGTGTTTTAAATATACAATTTGTGGGATCATTGCTATAGGGTTTATTTGTGTAGCTCCTAAGAAATGGACCAACTGTAAGTTGGAATAAACATATCATATTTTCTGTTTGAAGAATTCTTATCTGAATGATCTTTTGATAACACCCTTGCCTCTCTTCAGACTCTAGAGATACTTAGATGATGGTTATAGATGGAAGGTACGGTAATATATGGCATTTTCAATGCTTTTGAATTTTTACTCATCCCTTCAAACTCTTCTGCCCTTTAAGGTTTTCTCTAAATTGAAGGAGGGAAGGTTTCCTGGAGAGATCGAGTTGAAGGATCTGATTACCAAAAAGATGACAAATTCTATACGTGTCGATGGTGTGTCAGAATTGGCCTCTTAGTGCCTTTGGTGGAGACATATTTTGAGCTGTCATAAATGATGTAACTGGGCCTGCCATTGCACTATGAAGTAAAGGTTGATTATACAGATATCGGTAGGAATATCATGTTGTAAGGTTTCCAGATGTATACTGGAGCATGAACTTTCTGTATTGAAAGAACTAAGTAATTGCTGAAGGCAAAGCTCAGTCAATAGTTTGTGCAGAGTATGAATGTTTTTTTTTTTTTTTTCCATTGTGATATCTTTTCATTATCAGCTCAAATAACTTCATCCACTACGTGAAAAATTGAATGGTAGGAAAAGGAAAATATGGCTATATCACTGCATTTGTAAAAGGCGGGGTCTCGTACTACTCGGCAGTTAGAAAACTTATGCACCCAAAGAATAATCTTGTTCACAATATATAGTCAAATTTGATCATACAATTGGGGATCCGTCTAAACATGAAAATAGGTTTTTTAGAGCCATACAATCAAATATACTACAAATTGAATGATAACGTGTATACATTATTATAAAAGAGCCAAGGCAGCCAAATTTAATTTATTGCCTTCCCCTTCAAGCCAACTCCCGAACCTTTTTTAAGTTGCCTCTGTTTCAAACAAATTGAATGCATAGTCGATATCATGAACTAGTAAATTTCCTTGCTGCTCGGCTTACTGAAATTCATCTGAGATTTACAGGCTTTTAAAACATGCTACTCCAAAATGATCCAATTAAATACATTAAATCATCTTATTGTTTTACTAATAGCCTGCAATACAACCAATAAAGAGAAGTATCATCTGAAAGACCATATTAACATTTGAAAGTCTTAATAAAAATTAGGAATAAATACACATTTTTGATACTTGAAAGTGCGAGATAGTGGTAAATTGGTCCGTGAAAGATGAAAAATTCAAATTTAGTCTTTGAATATGCAAAAAGTGTGACAAATTGGTTCTGTCATTAAATTTGTGAGATCATTTTGTCATTAAGTTGTAATGTTTAAGGACCAACTTGTAATAAATTATATTTTTTAATGATCAATTTGACATTAAGTGACAAAGTTTAATGACCAATTTATCATTAAATTGCTTGCAAGACTGATCTGTCACACTTTTTTGTACACTTTAAGACTAAATTTGAATTTTCATCTTTTAGGGGATCAAATGATCACTCACACTTTCATAGACCAAAATAGATATTTGCCACAAAAATTACACGCATAGTATTTATTTACCTTAAAAAGTTTTCATATTCTGCTTATATCACGGCCAAACACAAGAGTAGTAGCCCAGTTGATAGCTACATAGAATCTATTCCTCCAGCTGATGACTCGAGTGAGATATGCCGAGCGCCAAATAAACCAACTGACAAAACCTGCCAGGGATAACCCTTTGCCCTCCTGTAGGAGATACATGAATGAATCAAACCATACATAAGTTTTTAAAGCACCAGTAAAAGCTTAGAAATGAAAGTCACCTTGTTCTGTCTGAGGTCCACTAGAGCCTTGTAACTCCCTATAGATGCCATGCTTCCCATGTGCTTGTAGACAAACTGATCCCCAAAGTCTACATCTTTTGCACTGTTTGCACGGCCTCCATTGGCTTTACCTATTTTGTTTAGTAAGATTGCTAAATATTTACCTTGCCTTTCTGCCACCTGTGGTTCAATTTCAAATGGCAATGCATTAAATTGGCAAGAATAAGCTTTCAGACACATATGAAACATGCAACATCACTTCCGTCATGAACCACTAACAGTAAAATATAGCAGTTACACATTTAACATGAAATGTCAGGGACAATGACCTTAGTGTAAAATCAGAACTACAAATGAAAGGAATTTAAGAAATGAATTTGTCTGTGGGAGAAACTAATGAACCCAATGGCACGTACTTGGGCTAAAGCCGGTAGTGGTGTTTTTCCAGTACTTTCAACAAATCCACTGCAGTCACCTATTGAGAATATATCCTCTACTGTAGGAACACGAAGCCACTCATCAATGCCAATCCTGTGCATAAGGAATTTTAAGAATTTGCTTCATGGAAAAACAGTAATCTATAGTTAAAATTACCGTGCAAAAAGGGAACATGAGAGCAGAAGACAGGGCACATCAACTATGTCAAATACAAGGAAACCTAATACAGCTAACACAGGTGGACAAATGACTAGGAAGTAAAATGTAACTACATATACGTATGGATGAAGGCCGATTGGTACCAACGACCAATGTTAGCCTTAACATACTTACACCACAATATAACTACCTACTGAATCCAACCATGGATTTATAGGTTTTCTACATGATGATTTTCAAGGCAAAGTTTTGAAGATTTTAAAATTAGTAGATAATCAAATTATTGATATTTTCTTACATTTATGAGATTGTTTTAGCCTCACATACCTGAAATAAACTTTCAAATCCAACCTTGAAATTAAGTTTTTTATGAAAAGTTATTCATTGGCTTAAAATTTATTTTAATCCATGCCAAACTCAGTCTTCTTGTTCATAAATACATGCATATAGTGTGTAATATCTTTGGACAAACTGAAACCTGGTTTCCCTGATTAAGACAGATCAAAATACTATATCTATTAAAAAATCGGCTTCCAATTTGTAAATTTGAAACAGCTGCCAATAGAAAGAAAATGAGTGCAACTATGTTGAGTAGCAAGAACAACCTTCCACCAGGAGCTTTAGGAAGATCCAAAGAGCGAATAATAGCTGATGGACCAACTCCAGTAGACCATACCAGCAACCCATATGGAACCTCTGTACCATCATTTAGGATAATCTTCTTCTCTTCAACATCTTTCACAATGCCACGGACAAGTCGAACTCCTGACTGATAGAAACTACAATATGAGAGATATAAAACTAATACTGAAAAACTTAAACAGCTAGCCTATCAATAAGTTTTCATCATAATTATTGCACTACACTGAAGAGTCCCATCAATTATATGAATGATCCCAATTATCTCTGCTAGAAACATTGTATTGTGATATTTTGTCTTTGTGATAATTAATTAATACCATAGTTATAGATTACATTTCTTTAAACAGAAAACTGGGTTTAGTTTCTCTTTTGTTTCTATTCAGAAGTTTGAGATCAGCAGGATTATTTTCAAGTTTCAACAAACAGAATCGAAGCTCTTTTTGACATATAGCTCACCTTTGTCAATTGATTGGTGGCATACTGCCTGAGTCGGACATCAAAGGAAGACAATATCTCATTGGCCTAAAATGGCATGAATAAATTTGTTAACAAACACAAATTACCTTAAAAAGACAATTAAGGCATGAAGAAAAATGACAACTTATTATGAAAAAATGTTCCAGGAACTCTAAGGTGTTTCCAACCATTATGTGGATGTTTAGTTTGTAGTTGAAAATGTTGCGGTGCACGTTCCAATGCAAATCTAACGAATAAAAGCAAAACCAAAATAAACACAAAACAAAGGTTCTGATCCGTTGGCAAAATTATTTTTGCCTCAAACATAATTTTGCAACTGCAAAACCAAACATACTCTATGTTGGCAAGAATTTAAGACATGGGGATATGGAATGGAAAGACCAAGTTGTTTGTTGCCATAGGCCATAGCAAAGTGTATCGTCTAATTGGTTGTATCACATATATAATGCTACTAACTAGTAACCACTAAGCATACCTCAATTAAAGTAACGTGGATGTAGTCCTTCACATGAGCATATCTCTGACGGACATCTCTTACAATAAAATCACTAAGTTCACCACTGAATTCCACTCCAGTAGGACCACCTCCCACAACCACACAGTGTAACAGCCTTTGTTTTTCCTCTTCTTCAATCCCTGCATCCAAATCAAATACAGATTGCATAGGTGATGTATAATAACACCATTATTTTCAAGTGACTTCACATTAAGCTAAAATAGAAGATTGTTGCAAACCTGGAACATCAGACATCATCAAGTTCAGGAGCAACTTCCGACGAATTTCCTGTGCATGGTAAACTTCACGAAGAAAAATTGCATGCTCATAGACTCCGTGGATTCCAAAAGTGGTAGGTTGCGCTCCTAATGCAATTACTAGCTTATCGTATGAGATTGTAAACCTCCAAGGATCTGGTGCCTGTGCCCCTTCAGTTACAGATTCACAGTGCACCTTAAAAAACCATTTGCCAGATTGTCCTCAATTAAGACACATTGTAAGTATCAATATTTCAATTAAAACTAGTAATTCTCCAAAATTAAGCGCTTTTTAAACTAAAAAACAACAACTTTAAAATAAGTGTTTTTCATATATATTAGCGTTTTTTTTGTAAACAGATAAGATTTATTTGTTAAAATAAAAAATAATAATTTTTTTAAGTAAAAGCAATTTAAAGACACTTAAAAAACAAAATATATATATATATATATATATATTATTAAAATAAATATTTATTTCAACAAATAAATTTAAATAAACTGACTCATTGTGAGTACCGAATATTTCAACTTAAACTAGTATGATTCCCTTTTGTTTGGAGGCGTAGAAAGAGTAAATCCAGATCAAACTAATCTCACGAAATGTCGAGATCTATGTAAGAGATTGATCTTCATATACAGATTCAGAAATATAATCCCTGAGCACATACGTAAGAGGAAATGATTTTTTGCCAACCATACTACATGTTGATTGTGAATTTAATTGTTTGTGTTCTAGTCCAGTTAGTATAAGGTCACACACAACCAGATATGCACATAGTTGAGTAGAGGAAATTCCTACATATTAAAAGTTGCAAAAACTTATGCCAATTAACAAAGGTCATACAATGCATAGTGACCTACTTGCCTCGAGCAAAATTACCAATACTTGTAGTCTTTTAAAAAAAAGAGGTGATACGATGCATGTTGGGCACACATGTCCATTATCAAGTAACCAAATAACGCTCAATTTAATATGACATTTAATTCAATAACAATTCCCCCAATCAAGCACAATAATTTGAAGAAAAGTATGTTGGTTAACAACTTAATATACCACATGGTTATCAGCATCAATGGCAGTACAATTGGCGAGGAAGAAATAAGAACCGGGTTCTCTGGAGATAGCGGGTTGGATCCTGGCGATGGGTTCGGCCACGGTTCTGAACTCGAGAGTTCCGACACACGTGGAGGCCAAGAGAGGCGTGAAGACCATGTGGTTGCGCGGGGACACGCAAACGACGTCGTAGATTGCAGTATCGATCCCCTTCATGAGGCGGCACCCGGCCCAGCCGGAGCCCAGAACCACCACCCTGGGCTTCTCGTGGCCCTGAGTGGGCCCCAGGCCCGCATGAGGAGTCGGAGCGGTCAAGGTGCTGAACCGGGACAGGGAAGTGAAGCGGCGCGTTCTTGTGATGGTGGTGGTGGAGAACTTGGAGGAGAGGTGTCTCAACCAGGACATAGTGGAAGAACGTGTGAAACTTCAACTGATGTAAGAGGTTGTTTTGTTTTACGAGGAACGATGAAGTGAGACCATGAGAGAGAGAGAGAGGGAAGAAGGGGTTTCATTCCATTCCAAAGATGTGGGCTGGCTGGGTCTGTTTGACTTGACTGATATAAGAGGCTGCTTTCGCGGGATGGGAGTGTTTGACGTTGTTCTCACGTGTTGTTTTTGGTTTAATTAATTAATAATGATGCACGCACCGATGAAAGCAATGTCACTGTGATGGCTGCTAGTAACATGTTCTGCCACGTGGACTCACACGTGGCTTCCTCACAAAGGTTTCTCTTTCTCCATACAACCATTAATGTTTTGTGCTTCTTGCTAAACTCCTCGATCGTCTTGTTTAGTTCCCAACATTTTGGTGAAGTCATATTAATCTGTTTGAGAGATGTTAAATTATTCATTTGCCTTAAAGGTTAAATATGGTTTTATTACCTTCGATTATTATTATAAGATCTCATTATAATTAAAAATAATTAACATAAGTGTCATTTTAGATTAGACCTTCAAATCAAATTTTAATTTGGATCATGTTATAATTATAAGGATTTAATGTAGTGTTATCTAATTTAATGATTCTATCTTCAAAATATTCCTAAATATTAATGAATTTTTCTTATTTTTAATATCAAATTTTAATGAATCATACTTTAGAAAAAATATTAATAATTTAAAGCAATTAGTATAATGAAATTTATTATCTCTAATAAATATTTGAAGGGAGAATTTTATTACCTATAGGATATATGGATCATTCGAATCTAATTAATATAAAAGTAAAAAAATAAATAAAAAGCAAAAGCAATTTGTAACATTTATTTTTACAAGGGAGGAAAACTAAAAGTAAAATATATATCCCAGGGATTCTTTTTTACAGTGTAAAATATATAGCCAAAGTATAGAAGAATAGCTTAAATAAGCTCAAATCACATAAGGACAAAAATCGTGTGTCTCAGACTTTTCATATTCATTCTCCATTCTGAGCAAAGCAAATTAAGGCACAGTTTAATGTGAAGATGATTTCTTCTTCCTAAACAGATATCCGATTATCCTCTATTATCTTTGTTTTCTTCATTGTCTCATCAGCTGGCACTGCTGCTGTGTCTGCCTCAAAAATTGAAGGCTTATAAGATCATGCATGAAGTACAAAAGGAACCATTTATATTAGATCTCCACAAGCGCCAGCCATTACAGAGAAAATTTTTCATGGAACTGACTAGTCAAAGTTGTCTAAGCTTCAACTGATAAAAGATTAAAGCTCAGACAAGTTAACACAAACACAAAATCACCATTGCCTTGAAATAACATAGGACATCAATTATTAAATTATAAGGAGTTATGTTGCAAATAGAGGATGATTATAAAAATTAAACCTGAATGAAAAATTTGCCTGCTCTATAATTTTTTCAGGATATAGATAGGGCTTCATAGAAGTGTGTTGCCATTTTGTGTTGTTTGGTATTTGTAACTTTTTATCCTTTTGGAAATGCCTATCATTTGGTTTCATGTGTAGCAACAAATTGTTACTTCTAATGTACGTTTGGAGCTTGTTCAACCAAAAAAAAAAAAAAAAACAAACACAGCTTTTACGTTGAACCACAGCTTTACTAAACCTACACAGTTTATCTATAGACAGTGAAACAGATCTCATCATGTGAGACCTATTTTCATATTTTCATTAATATATCTGTCATCTATATTTTCAATATTATAATGATAAATGGTTACACATTTCAGTTTGGCAGAAGAAAATTAGAGTGGGGAGTTGGTGACTAGGTAATTGGAGTACTGTGTAATCTCTTCTTTGAACTGCAAAGGATGGCAGTTATTACTGAATTAGAAAGAGCTATATAGTGATTGTTATTTCTTTCATGTTCCAAATTAGTGAGTTTGATATGGCTCTAGTTGAGGTATATTAATCTAAAGCTTGTGGTTCTTATTTTGGAGCTGGCAGTAGTTGTAAATGAGATGAGAGGTGTGCTTCGTTCTATGCAATAATTGCGATCATTCTTTGAAAGACAATATTGTACTTTTGCCCGTGATCGTGTTGCAGTGATTTCATGTACTTTTAGGGGACATTTAATAGGATTTTTTTTTATTTCTCATGTTTAATATACATTTTTAAAAACCTAAAATTCTTGAAAAAGGAGATTTCCCCCGAAATGTAATTGTAGCCGTACCCAAGTTTAATATATTGAAGAATTACTATTAGTAGGTACAGGTACTAATTACTAAAGTTTGGGGGATTCGTAATCTTACAAATATTATATAATTGTGTATTGGCCCAAATGGTCATTGAAACTAAATTTCTATAAAATCCTAAAAAAAAAAATTGTGGGCCATCAAAATTGGGAGTTACTTAAACAACATTTTCAAGATCAAACACATGGTATCATTTACATGAACAAATAAGTACGCTTCTTGCGCCAGCCAAAATGCTAACGAAACTCCTTACCAATTTACAAAATGAAGATGACATGAACACTACACCATGTTTGAAGGTGGAAGTAGAAGTCATCTCCACAAACGAAGATGTTGAAGATGTTGAAGGTGTTTCGTTCATCTCTGCACAGTTCCAGTGAAGATGGGTTGATGAAGACAAAAATCAAAATGTTGTTCCATAATGGTTATTTCGTAACACATGCGATCCAAAAATGTATTCAAAAACACCTAGAACACCTATTCTAGAAGCAAAATCCAAAACACTATTCCATAATGGATATTCCAAAACACGTTTTGAAATTTAATTTACTAGTGTTTTATGGAATATAAATGTACTTGTAAATCTAGAATGTGTTCCAGAAGATAAAAAAAAAATCAAAATTCTTGTATTACAATAAGGATATTTTGGAACACATTTTGAGCAGGGGCGGGGCAAACTTTCTCGGGATCCTGTTTAATATTTCCCTTTTATAGAAAACGGGACCCTCAATTGTCAATTTAAAAATAAATGACTCATTTAAATAAGAAAAATACTTTGTTCAATAAATATTACCAAAAAGTATTGAAGTTTGAAGGTTTTTTTTGAAGAGAGTAAAAAGTGAATTAAGAAAGGAGGAGAGAGAAAAAAATTGGGTGTGTCTCAGGAAATGTAAAAGTAGTAAAACTTGTTGTTGGTGGGAATTGAACCTTGGAACCCTTGGTTATTAAAAATAGGCATCACCATCTCCTCTAGTTTTCAATATTAAACATATGTTGCAGTAATTAATATTTGAGACCCCTTATTTTTGGGGGCCCTGTGCGGTTGGACACCTTGAATAGGCCCAGAACCAACCCTGATTTTGAGATTTACACGTCTATTGTGAAATACTCATTCCGTAATACATCCATAAATCTGGAATTAGGGAATAAGTTTTATATAACATTTATGAATTTTAGAAGTGTATTACAGAATGAATATTCTATAATAGACTTGAACATCCTCAAATGTATTTCGAAACATCCTTACTACCATGGGCCCTTTACTAACCGATTGGCATTGGGCTTTGGGGGTTTCTCCCTTCTTGTTTTTGTCCCTTTTTCGTTTTGTCGGCTTAATATATTATTGTCTGATGTAACCAACAAAAAAGTAAAAAAAAATTGTCTAATAAAGTTTTTTATTGGGTCTCATTTTTTTAAAATTACAAAAAGCATGAGATACTAAAAGAAGATCGAGCACTATAACAATGCAGAAAATTCATCATGCACATTCAAAGCTAAACAGCTAAATATAGTAGCAATCTTGAAAATATAAAAACAATAAAAGACCCTCCTATTACAAATAAACTTTAATAGAGCCATGTTCTTTTGGATTGGCACTTATCAACAATAGCTTATATCGAGGCGACTCAAAAGAATTCACAACAAATATAGGTAAAGCAGTGTTGTGTAAAAGAGATCGAATAGTTGCCTAAAGTAACTCCAATAGTTTGGATATAGTTGTAATAAATTAATTTAACAAGTTTAATTCAAAGGAGAAATCCAATGAAAAAGGTAGAGACATAGAGGAGGGCACCATAAATAAACAAAGAAATTGAAAAGTTATAAATAAATAAAAAAGAAGGAAGATGATGGCCGAAAAAAAGGGGAGAAAGGTAAAAAAAAAAAAAAAAAAAAAGTGAAGGCCGCGGCTGAAAGAGTAGGAGAGGTGGTGGTGACGAAGGGAAAAAAGAATGAAAAAAAAATATATCACTATTTAAATTATTGAACTCAACTAAAATAATAAAAAACAGTCCTTCCATAATTTTTTTTGAAAAGGCTAAATTATTTTTATAGTACCTGAACTATTTAACAATTTAAAACTAGGTTATTGAACTATTTTTTTTAATTGAATCCTAAAACTTGTATTTGTTGAGTCATTTCATCTAACTGTTACAGAAAACTTGTTGTTTTAGTCAATTGTGTGAGTTTGTAGTAAGATTGTTTTAGGATGTAACCTGAAAAGATATGAGAAAAAATATTTGGGTTGAGTGAACATATAAATATGAAAACATTAATTGAAGAACTTAGTTAAATATGTTGGATTCGTAACTTTTTAGAGACAAAAATACTGACCTAGAGAGGTAAAAATACTCACTTGAAAATATGAAAATGCCCGATATAGACCTGCAGATATAGTAATACTAAATTCAAGAATTAATTAGATCCTTGTTAATTTTTTTTTATAAAAACATGTAGACAAAAAGATCCAATTAAAAAAATTTAAAATTATCAAATAATTATATAAAAAAAAAACAATAAAGCTCTCCCCTAAAAGGGAAAAGTGGCCATTTGTGCCGCTCTCCCACACTCTATTAGGTTTTACTTTTAATTAGGGGTGGGCATGGATTGGATTCTTAGAATCCAATCCATATTTATTTAAATGAATTTCATTTTAAATCTATATTCATATTTCTTAAAACAATTTAGATTTAAGATTCAAATCATTTAAATGAATATGAATTTGGTCATATTCAATTTATATACACTTAAATGTTATATTTTTTAAAAAATATATATATTTATTAAATGCTAAAAAGTAAAAACTTAGTATCTATCCATTTAAGAGCTATTTTCAACCGATCTTGGTCAATAATATTTTCAATCGATCTTGGTTAGTGTATTTTTGACCTACCTCAATCAGGACAATTTCGACAGATATCGATCCAAACATTTTTAGACCGACATCAACCAGGACTATTTTTTGGTTGACATAAGTCAGTGCATTTTCGATCGACATTGGTCAAGAATGTTTTTGGTCTATCTTAGGTAGGGTTACTTTTTGAGTGAGGTCGACTAGGATTTTTAGTCAATGTTGGTCGATGATATTTTTTGACCAACATTGATTAGGGATTTTTTGATCAACATCAATCATGACTAGTTTTGGTCGGCGTTGGTTAGGATTTTTGTGGCTAATATTGATAAGGTTTTTTTTTTTGCCGATGTCGATAGTTGATATTTTTTTGCCGACATTACCCATGACTATTTATTTTGACTGGCGTTAGCTAAGGATATTTCTTATTGACATCAACTAATATTTTTTCGATCAGCGTCAATTGGGGGAATATTTTGGTTGACGTCAACTGCGTTTTTTTTTGCCGATGTCGATCGATGATGTTTTTCAGCTGATGTCGGTCAATAATGTTTTTCAGTCGATGTCGGCCAAAAAATAGTTTTGTCTAACGTCAACCAAAAAATCCCTAGCCGGCGTCGAGTGAAAAACCTACCAGACATCAACAAAAAAATAACCTCGATATAAATCGACAAAAAAACCTAGCTAAAGCCGACCAAAAAATAGTATCGACTAATGTCGGCCAAAAAGACTTTGAATGTCATCGGCCAAAAATAGTCTCAATCAATGTTGGCTAAAAAACTCTTGCTAACATTAACCGAAAAATAGATTCAACCAATGACAGCTTAAAATCATCATTCATTGACATCGACCAAAAAATGACTCGTAACAAAGTTGGTCAAAAAAATCTAGTCGTTATTGTTCAAAAAATTGTATTGAATTTTAAAATCCAAACAAATATACAATACATATCCAATTAATTGGATTGGATTTAAAATCCCAAAAACTGGATTTGAATATGAAACTAATCAATTTAAATGAATTTAAAGTGGATTAGATTAAATTAACTATAAATTATTTTATAGATATAGATTTTTTTTTCACAACCCTACTTTTAACTGCATGTTTGAATGTCTGGATGCACGAGAGCATACACACGTCAAAATTAAATTGAAGCAGGTATTTCTCACTTGTGCATATTTTTCTTAGGTTTGCCTAGTGTCGTAAATGGCATAAAACTATAAAAGCACGGCTAATTTAGCAAAATAATACAATTGAATTAATTATTTAGCAAAAGGGGGCATTTTTGAAGTTATTTGGCAATCTGGGGTCACCAAACACGCCCAGGCTAGGCGTGTTTAAACACGCCCAAGCTAGGCGTGTTTAAACACGCCCTAGCCAGGCGTGTTTAGGTGCCCTTGGCCTATAAAAACCCCCTGAAAATGATATTCGGTCCATTCCGCCTTCTCTCTAGAATTAGCTCTGCCTTCTCTCTAGATTTTGGGTGTTGATTTGTCTGAAGCGAAGTCCTGCCGAATTTGAAGCGCTGTGAACAAGTAAGTCGATTTAACTGATTGTGCGTACTATTTAGTTTGTTATATTAGCGACATATATATTAGGTTAGTGTATGACACCCACCGATGTCACTCCTGCCTGGATCTGTACATTCACACATTTGTCTGAACAAGTGTGAAAGGACGGCTGAGCCCCAGCTATATTGACCGATGTCCACAAAATCCCCTGCAAGCAACGACATGTATCGTGCTGCAATCATGCTACCTCCAGATCGGTCGCACAGCAGCCATGATCCGATAAGTCGTGCGATGTGGGCCTTCGTGAACCGCGTCACGTGGACAATGTCGGGGACCACCTCACCCCAATGCGTAAAATGTCTATCAAAGTACGACAGGCGCAAATATCCACCTTTCATCTCGTTCTCCTCGTCGGGTTCCTGACCAAACACCTCCTCAATGACGGTCGCCCACTCGTCAACCGTCACTCCGGTAACCACATTGCCCTCGGTGGGCAATCCTAGAATACCAGCCACGTCTTGCAACGTGATGGTCATCTCACCCTGCGGCATATGGAAGGTGTGAGTCTCTGGCCTCCATCGTTCAACCAGAGCACTAATAAGCG
>CM023942.1:17046260-17059549 GCA_013407115.1 Glycine latifolia | reverse complement strand
CCCTAAAACTACACTGGCATACCTAATATCCTAAACCATAAACCCTAATCACTAGGCCACACACCAAACCCTAATCACATCGTAAACCCTAAAACTACACTGGCATACCTAATATCCTAAACCATAAACCCTAATCACTAGGCCACACACCAAACCCTAATCACATCGTAAACCCTAAAACTACACTGGCATACCTAAAACCCTACTGACTAACCTAATATATATGTCGCTAACAAGTTCATATGATCCTAACATTTTTCTAATTGAAAAATATAGCAAACTAAATACTATGCACAATCAGTTAAATCGACTTACTTGTCGGCAGCGCTTCGAATTCGGCAGGGCTTCGCTTCAGACAAATCAACACCCAAAATCTAGAGAGAAGGCAGATCTAATTCTAGAGAGAAGGCGGAAGGACCAAATGTCATTTTCAGGGGGTTTTTATGGGCCAAGGGCACCTAAACACGCCTGGCTTGGGCGTGTTTAAACACGCCTAGCCTGGGCGTGTTTGGTGACCCCAGATTCCCAATTAAATTCAAAAACGCCCCCTTTTACTAAATAATTAATTAAATTGTATTATTTTGCTAAATTAGCCATAAAAGCACCCAACATATGTCTTGTCTATTTTTATACCAAACAAGTACAGTTCAGTTCTTTCAAATCTAATAACGAAACAATTTTTACTTTTCGTTTCAGGCTGTCTTCCTTGGATCTTTTTCTTTTAAGTATATGGTAACTAATGTAGCTATGTATAAAAAAACAAAAACTAATGTAGCTTGAAAAAATAATAATATGTACGGATAAATATTTATTTTTATCAATAAAGTATAAAATGCTAACAAATTTTCATCCTTAAAACATATATAAAAAATTAATTTCTAAATATATAAAAAGCACATATTAATTTTGTCATTAAATTTATAAAATTATTTTAATATTAAAATGTAATATTTAAGAATTAATTTGATAATAAATTATATTTTAAAGATAAATTTAACAATAAATTATATTTAAGGACTAATTTGTCATTCAATTATTCGTAAGATTAATTTATTGCAGTTCGAAAAACTAAATTTGAATGTTATTAAGCATGTTTATTTATGGAATTGATTGCTTTTGAAGGATGTTTTAACTTTTTATTTTCTTTTTCTTTTTTTGTTTGATTGTTGTTTACTTATTTGTTAATTTATAAGAAATTAAAGGTTTGCATGTAAGTTGTGATTGGTAAGACTTTTGCTAGCGCAATATGGAGAAAAATTGATCAGAATTGCTACAACTTTATTGGAAGCTATGGCGAAGAACCTTGACATAACTTTAAACATTCTAATTCCTATGCGGCAGAAAGCACATAAATTGTGTGTGTTTATCATTATCCAAATTGCTCCAATGTTGGTTCGGGAATGGAGGTGATATCTCAATCTTGACCATATTGAACCATGAAAATGAAGTGAGTTGAATTGAGGGGTGCTCAAGAACAATCAATGGCTTAATGTTAAACCCATTTCCGACACATTAATTGTCAATCTTGGTGACATGATTTAGGTCCATATCTAATTTATTTTTATGCTTTATATTAAAGTTTAAATATGTTTAATATATATATATATATAGTATATCTAGTTTTTTTTTTAATTTTAGTCTTTAGCTATTAAAAATTCATTTTTTATTTTAATATTTTTAAAATTATTATTTTAAAACAGTCCTTTTAATATTTACTTTTTTTAACATTAGTCTGCATCTTTACTTGTCGTTAACCACTGCTTCAGTTTGTCATGTGATAATTACATGCCACTTTATACAATTTTAAATTTTTTTAATAACTTCTATAATTTTTAATTTAATTTTTATAAATATATTATTTTATTTTAGTTCTTCTAGTATACTTTGTTTTTATTTTAGTCTCTAACTTAGCCGTTTCAAGCTTCAGCAGTTAATGATGAGTAAGCAACGACAAGGATTAATGTCAAAATTTTGAACATGATATATCTAGAAACTATTTTAAAAAACGATTAAAATAAAAGGGCATGTTATAAGATTAAAAATAAGTCTTATATTAATTATATTTTATGATGAAATATTAATTCTTTAGTAACGGGATAATTTTTTTGTTTAGGCAATAAGCACATACAGAAGTGTGACTCACATAGTGAAGCTAAACAATCATAAGAAAGGATCTCAATATGCTATTTTGTATTCCCTTATGAAGACCTTGAGATTCCGATCTCCAAGTACAGACCCTTCACTTATAATGAGTTTAGAGCACAATTTCGACAAGACATCAAGACCGTTGGCCACAAAATTGGGCTTGCAAGGTTTGAATGCACTTGGATTGTTAGTCTTATTGGCATTATCATAAGTTTAATTACTCTTCTCTTTTTTGTTAAATAATTCAATACCATATGTATGAAAATGAAAATAGTATGATTGGCAGTGCACAAATAAAGTATTTGCAAGCCCCAAAAACAAGTATGAGTCTTTGACTGTGGCTTGAAACTGATTGTAAATTGTAGTAGAAAGTAGAATTTACAGCGTGGTTATTAAATAATCAATTTTACTCCTTGAATACTGTCACCGTTTCCTAGTTCCAACTCCAATTCAATGCTTTAGTAAAAAAACAAAATTCAATCCAATGATATTTAAATATTTTAATTTTAGATAAAACAATAACAATTTTTAAAGACCTATCTAAAATATATTTAATGGAGGTGGTTCTAGAGAATGAGCAGAAAGGCTCCCCACAATATTAATGCCCATAGCCACCAAAACCACTTGATGGAGGAGAAACTCCTTAAGAGACAAATTGTTAGAATTTCAATGTCATTTGTTGCCGGAGGAACGTGCAAATTTGATGGGAAAGAAGTTGGTTAAGATAGAGTTGGAGTATGGAGATAGGTTGAAGCCTAAGTGTTTTATCGAGGATAACATCCTACACGAGTTGTGGTCACCTTAGAAAAATGCATTTATTGTCAAATTGTTAGGGAAGAATATTTATGCAATAATTAAAATCGAAATGGACATTAGTGGGGGCATGGGCATTCTTGATATTGGCCATGATTCTTCATGATCATTTGACTTATATAGGGATTTTTTTTGCGTGAATTACAAGCAAATAGAGGACTAGAAGCCGATATATAGGAAACGAAACGTGAGTTGTATTAGCTCAAAGCGCATTGACAATACAATCAGGAACATCATTATACTCTTTGAAGATCTCTTTCAGCATATAGAGCTTCCTTGGCTAATATGTCAACAACTTGATTTACTTCCCAGGAAACAAGACAGTGCCTAATGTTCTCCTGGTAAGAATTATGTAGATTCTGAAAGATGACATTATTTAACGGTATGTCCGTGGTCACCATATTTTGTGGCGTTAAAGGTGGAAATCACAAGCACCCTGGTCTGGATTTGGTTTCCTTATCTAGGGATAAAATACTATGCTGATAATGTATGTGAAATATATTTGAACTAGCTTAAAGCTTGGTTTCAGGGACATTGGTTCAATGTATGTAGAGTATGAAAGTCTTCACTTGCTATTCAAATACTGAGGTTTCTATGGCAACACAGTTAGGACCTTCTTGGAAAAGGAAGGGGAAATGAAGCGAAGTATCGAGTAGAATCTAATGATGATGACAATATCGAAGGATATGACGGGGGTGGTGCAAGAACAAGGTTTTAATCCTAACCCTAAAGAATTAATGCCCATTAATCATGGTCATGTTGGCCTGTTGATTGATTGGCTAGTGATTAGTAGTGGAAAAAGGATTAGTAAATCACACCGAAAGAATTTAGGAGGAAATTAAAAGCTTACTTATGACGATAAGAAATCAAGAAATGAATATTTGGGGCATAATAAATTTATTCCCCTTAATGATTTGAATATGAGATAGGACGTTGAAGGGAGGGGTTCAAAACGAAATGATAAGGTAGGGGCTGGTGGGTGGCATTGATTGAAAGTAGAAAAAAAAATGATTCATAATGAACAAAAAGTTCATGTAGTCACAATTCATGAGCCTTCGACAAAAAAATTGGAGTGCAGTATTGTCAATTTGAATAATGGAAGCATGGATCACCCCACAAAAAACTGTCATTTCACACCAAACATGCTTCACCAACATGATTTTGAGATTCGAACAACGATAGATGTAAGCGTGATTGGGTCAAATTGTTTTCTATTCTTGGAGGAACCAGAGCCTCTAGATCCGTGCACGAATTCACCAAATTTGATGGTAGAGATGACAACATCGAGCAAACCGAGTCAAGATTCCTATGGGGCTAAGGTTATGGAGGAAAACCAACAAGGTGCCCAACTCTTTATCTGGGATTGATCCTCTAACTTGTTTTCATGCCATCCAATGATTTAATATAAAGATTGATGCATTATCCCTTGGAATGTTAGAGGTTTGCTAGTAGAATAAGCCATTTCCACATGATTGGGCTTATTAATAAGTCGAACTAGGTTTGATCTTTGTGCTAAAGACTCGCATTGCTTTTTCTTATGCCTTTAATTAATAGGACACTAATAGTTAAAAGATGGTTGTTGTTCAAGAAACTAATAGACACTCTTGAGGCATTTAGGTCTCAAGATGTCATGAATATAATTTCTCAATCCAGATTATAGATTCCATGCCTTAAATTATTGCACTGATGTTATATAGTGGTAGAAGTTTTTAGTTATTTCTATCATTTATGCTAGTCTTATTTTCTCAATGTATTCCAAGTTATGGGATCATTTGGCCATGTTGAGAAACCCTATCTCTCTCCCTTAGGTTCTGATTGGAGGTTTTAATGATATCTCTGGTGCTTTTGAACAATGGGAGGTTTTCTTTCTCATACTAGAGTTAACCATTTTCTTGGTGGGATAAATAAATATTAGTTGTTAGACATTGGCTTCTTTGGAAGAAATGTTACTTGGCAATGGAATTGTTATGGTGGTCACATGATATTTGGAGGTTTGATAGAGGAGTAAGTGATCAATTGTGGAGGACGTATTTTCCAGAAGCCATATTTGAACATCTTGTTAGAATACATTTTGATTATAATCATATTCTCTTGTGTTGCTAGTGGTACATAGATAATGAGACTAAAACATGAAGCAATATCTTATTTTTAAGAAGCTCATTTGTTTTGACATTACATAATTCTTTTTTGTCTTTACTTTAGATTCTTTTTATGATTTCAAATAAAACATTTCTTAAATGTTGCAACATTTACAATGTTGGAACAATAATATTAGGCAATTTGTTAATTAATATCTTGAGTTTTTTAAAATAAAAGATATTTAAATATATAATATATCAAAAAAAATTAATTCAATTGATTGAGTAAGGTGGATGACTGTTGTAAATCCTTAGTAACGTGTTAATGTTTAATATATTAAAATATCAAAGCAATATATTTTATTAATCATTTGTAAAAAATAGAATAAGTGTAAGAATATGGTTTAGTTTTTCTCACTCTTAAATTTAATTATCCCTCGTATTTAATAAGAAATTGTTATTATTATTATAGTCTTTTTTTATATGTTTTTATTCTAGGTTAGAGATCACCAATATCTCTAAATTTATTGGATAAAAAATCTCATTCTCAGTAGGTACATGTTGTTCTTTCGAATAAATTTTACATTATCAAATAATTAAAAATAATCTTAAATATCACTTTCAAACAAATTATTACAAAAGTCAATATTTGTATCATCGATAATTAGGTATAATTGAAATTCTCGATACAACTAATTAAATCATAATTATAAATTATTGACTTTTACAGTATAAATTTTATTTAAACTTGTTAATACTTATCTGAAAGTGTAAAAAAAAACAAATATATATATATATATATAGTAATTTTGATACCTCCACTCAAGAGTTTTCGGTCCTGTCTTTCATCTTTTCAGGCTAATTCCATGGGTGTTGGTTTGTCTCAGGTTTACTATTTTTGTGTTACTGTTATTTTTCTTCTCGTGTTCATGTACCAAAAGAATAACATTTAATGAGGGTATTGTCGTTATTTTATATCATTAAAAGCATTCTTGAAAATACAATGCTTCTTGTGTTATTTAATTTATATACAAAACATGAACAACTAGTATTCAGGATATTATTACCTTTTTTATATCATTAAAACTTTCTTCCTAGTTTAGAAAGATTTCTACCTCCCTGCTGAAATATTGTCATGGGAAACATGCATGGATAAAAAACATTAGTAGGAAATAAATTAAATTTAGATTTTCTTTAAAATTGCAGAATAAATATAGAAAATTAACGTTTCCTTTATCATATTCTTGAGAAACTAAAAAAAAAATGGTACTAAATGTTATCTAAAATTAATATATAAGGTGATAGTGAAAAAAATCTCTATACTACTGGTACATAAAAACTGAACTCTATATTTAATTCTATTTAAAAATGTTAAAGAATTTAATTATAATACAGTGCAAAAAATACATTGTTGTTTAATCATAAATTATTATATAATTAAAAATTGTTGATTATTGTAATAATTTTTAAGGACTTTAATGGTCAAATTATCTGTATAAAATAATTTAAACTATTAATAAATTAAAAATTATTTTTAGCAAAACTTTTAAAATAATTATTATAAAAAATAATAAATTTATTTATGTAAAAAATTTGTGATTGAATAATAACTTAAAATAAACCATTTTCTCTTGTTTGGGCATAAACTGTTTTCTCACATTGTAAATACATAAACTATTTCCTGTTATTTAAATGTCATTTAAGATCACATTTTTTCGGTAGTATCTTTCAGATGTTTACCGGTTGATTAACAATGCAATAAAAAAATTTATTTACAAATAAATACTTAATTCTTTTATTGTATATTTTTCCTAACTATTAATATCACCACAAATAATTAATATTCAAACCTTGTTAATGTTTTATTTCCTTTTTAGTAAATATTACAGAATTTAATTGGAAATACAGTTATGAAATTTAGTTACTATCTAGTTATAAATTGCAATATAATTAAAGTGATTTAATTTTATATATTTCAATGTTATTTTTTTATTTAAATTTTTTATACGATCAATCATTTAAAAATCATATTAAATATATGACTTTTAAAATAATAATTACAAAATTAATATTCTTATCATACATAACAAAACTATAATTAGAAATCTCAATATATGCTAATTAACTTCTATCTCCTTTATCCAGGCCGTGGATAGCACAAGACCAATAGAACAATCGCCTTAGGCACTTTTAAGTTATTGATTTTTAAAATATTAGATAATAAATTTTATTCTATTATTTATATTTAATTTGTTATTAAAAAAATTATTAAAATTTATTCCTTCTCTAACTATAAAATAGAATAACTATATTAAATGATAATATTTTTAAAAATTATCATTTAATAAGAACATTTTAAAAAAATCTTTATCAAAAATATTTTTGGATTTTTTTTTGTTAATTTTTTCTCTTTCAATCTATCTTTTTTATTGATGCACAATGGAAAAAATAAATTGAAATAGAAAAAAATTATTAAAAAATTAATAATTAATAATATTTATTTCACAATCCATTTTTCATCTTTGTTTTTAAGTTGAAATTCAAATATTTTTTAAAGAAATTACTAATAATTAAAAGCAAATTTTAACAATATAAATAACTTATCATAATATTAAAATATAATTATATGTTCAAAATATTTTTATAATAATTTTAGTTATAATATTGTACTTTATATCATAAATATTTTGTTATATAAAATAGGTTAAAATACTTTTTTAGTCTCTAATTTATTTTTTAGATTTAATTTGATCATCTATTTTTTTTGGTTAAATTTGATCCTCTAATTCTTTTAAATTGATTCAATTTAATCATTTGATCTAATTGTAAGAAATTACACACCTCATAAATGCACATTTGTCATAAATATAAATCGATTTTAAAAATTAAAAGATCAATTAAAAAAATAAAAATTAGATAAGTAAATTGAATCAATTTTGAAAATTTGAGGACTAAATTGAGACTAAATAATAAATTAAATGAGAAAAAATTAATTTAACCTATAAAATAAGCATTCATCTTATGGATGATGCATTCTAATATATTATAAAAAATAATAAATTTTGAATTATATATGTTGGCACGCATGTGGTGTGGTGCATGTGT
The DNA here is from genome assembly GCA_013407115.1 of Glycine latifolia. Lineage (NCBI taxonomy): Eukaryota > Viridiplantae > Streptophyta > Magnoliopsida > Fabales > Fabaceae > Glycine > Glycine latifolia. The sequence goes on along the minus strand of CM023942.1, from coordinate 17,051,408 downwards.
GTTTGTGTAGACTAAATTTAAGTTTTAGTGAACATCAATTTAATATGAGTAGTATAGACATTTTCATTTAAATTAAAGTTAATAAAAGAATCACTAATAAAAGGAATTAGTGTCTTGATAAAAATATTAAACTATGTTTAAAAAAAACTAATGCATGTAATGTTCATAAATATTATTATTACTTTTTATAATTATTATAAATGATTTTTGACAATATTTTTTAAGATTATATTTTTAAGATTTAATTTGAAATAAATTATGTCATAAGATAATGATTGAATAAGTTATTAAAGAATGAAATGCCAAAATTGTTTCATTATTAAACTTTACTTAACAACTATAATTCACAAAATTAGAAAGATAAAATAAAATTAATGACTGATAAAAAAAATTGTAAAGTTTCAAAACTGAGAGACACAGTCCTGTCTTTATAAAAAAACATATCTTATCTTATTTAAATGTGACAAAAAATATGTTTAAACATTCATTATTAAATAACATTTATAACCGGATATACACTAAACAAAAGTATCTACAAAAGAAATCGTTAAAAATATATCATAAATACTCGAACGTTGGAAGACTTTCACACCGCTTTATGATCGTTCAACTTTCCCATCTCAGGATCCTTTTTGTTTTTGTTTTTCATCTTTTTTATTCAATGTTGTTTAACTCATTGAATTTTAATACAATAAAAATAATGCATTAATTGGATAACTTATATTAATTGAATGAATTTTATTATAAAAAATACTGTGCATTAAATGAATGAATCAAAAATTCTTTTCTTTGCCCTCAAGTACATTTAAAATCCAGTAGTCGGGTCCATCACCTACTTGGAGGCGACTCCTCGTGCCACGTGCACTCCATTCCTAGGTCGGCTGTGCCCATACGATGCACCCTCCCGCACTAGACCGCCAACTTTCTAATTCCTCGTTCTTTATTGGAAGGGTTGTTAAGAGAGAGAGAGTTATAGCGTGCGGACAAACCCACGTTCCCAAAACCGCAACCGCGTGCCACGTTGGATATTACGCACGAAGTGCCAGCGTGGACCAATGAGAACAAAGGACACAGAGAGACCAGGGAACAGAGGATTATAATTCGCCGTTGCCAGTTTCATGTGTGAGTAAGTGAAATAAGTGATCAAACTCAACACAGCACACACCAAAAAAAAAAAAAAAAAAAGAACTGAAGTGAGTGAGTATTTTGTGTTTTGAAGGAAACGCATGAAGAGAGATGACAGACCGGGAATTGGGCACGTTCGTCTAAAGTAGTGGCATTGTTGCCGTTTCGTTTTACTCTCTTTGGTTTTTGAATCGTTTTTTCAAGGTTTCTTAAACAAAAGGGTGGTGTGTGTATGCGGCATTCTCCATTGTCACCATCACCATGTCTCTGAATCATTCTCCAATGGATGTTGATGGTGAGAATTCTCATGGGAGCAATAAGCGTAGAAAAGGGTCGAGGAAAAGAAAGCTTCTCGTCAACCAGAGAGTTGAGGTAATGCTATCTAAATTCTCTCTCTTATTTTTTTGTAAAGATATTATCTTTTTCGTTTTTGAAATTCTGGGTCTTCATTTGGTGATGCATTGCTCAATTGTTTTGTTCTTGGTGTGTCAGTAATTCAGGTTTTGTGTTTTCATGAGTTTTGTGTTTTTTTTCTGTGTTTATGTTTATGATCCTTTGATGTTCTGTTGTCAATTTTTGGTTTTGGTACGTTTTTTACGATTTCCCCTCTCCGATTGTTGGTTTCTTGGCTGAAACCTCGTTCATGGTTTGCTTTGAATTCTCATGAAGCGTTCATGCAAATGATGAAAATTGGAATAAGGCACGGTTCATGGTAATCACGTGGGGTCAATGTTATTTGCAGGTCCTGATAATTTTTCTCATTGTGAATTGTGTGTGTGTGAGTCCTGGTAAAAAAAGAAATCTCTCATTGTCATTTGTGTGTCTGTGCGTTTTAATTACTGCTTTGTGATAATCGTGAATGTGGTGATCCCTTCATCTGAAATTTCCAGTTCTAGAAATTAATTTTTCATTTTTCATTTATTTATTTTTTTTTTCAGTTGAAGAGTGTGGAAGAGGGTTTTCAAGGCTCATGGCACCCGGGGACGGTAGTCCGTTGTGAGAGGCAGAAACGTCATGTCAAATATGACAACATTCTAGATGAGGATGGATCGAAGTATCTCGTGGACGTGGTGTGTGTTTCAGCTGTTTTGGATGGTCTTGGTTCTTCAGATTGTAGCAATGAACGTGGATTCATTAGACCACTGCCTCCTCCGCTTGCGTTTGGGGAGAGGAACCTTCCATTTGGTCTCTGTGTTGATGTGAATTATGAAGAAGCCTGGTGGGAAGGAGTTATATTTGATCACTGCATTGGAACAAAGGAGAGGAACGTGCTCTTCCCGGATTTGGGTGATGAAATCAAGGTTGGAATTCATCAATTGCGGCTAACTCAAGATTGGGATGAAGCCACTGAGAATTGGGAGCCGCGAGGGAAGTGGGTGTTCCTCGAGATAGTTGAGGAGTCTGAAAAGGAATCCATCATTGCTGTTTCGATAAAGCAGATTTGGTATGACGTGAGGGCAACAAAGGAGTTTGACAACAACATCAAGCACTGGACTTGTAATGTGAAGGAATTGTGGAGAGACCTTGTAAAAGAGGTGATTGGTGACTACTATCTTCTTACACTAGAACAAGTTTTCCCAGCCTTAAACCTTCCAGAGGATTTCTTGAAAGAAACACCAGAGTCAGTTGACAGGATTCAGGTTGCGCCAAGCTTGTTGGATCGCAATACAAAATGTGGTGGCATCATTCCCCTTCAAGAGGAATATGATAAAGATCCTTTGGTGGACTTGGCATCTGAGAAGGAAATTATTTTGCAGGAAGAACCAGCATCTCCAGTTCAAGAGATCATGCCTGAGGCTGGTGAAGTAATGCCAGGTGCTAGCAGTTGTGCAAAGAAGAGAAAACGTAGACGCTCAGCGTCCATATGTTGGAAACCGCTGGAATTGAGCAACGTTGAATTATGTCCTGATGTTATTAACGAATATATACGTGGATGTGGGAGCAAGACCGTTAGGGAACTTTTGAAGACTAAAGTACGGAAACATCTTGCATATCTTGGATGGAAAATTGAGTGGGCTGAAGATAGATATTTTCCAGGGCGAGGTCGCTACAGGTACAAGTCACCCGATGATGCACAGGACCAGAAGGTTTACACTTCAATTATTCAAGTTTTGACACAATTCCAAATAGAGTCCAACATGAACACTGTGCAGCCACAAATTGATCACAATAGGATGCATTCTACAAATGACTCTAATCTTTCACATCTGCTTTCAGATTTACCCCCAAATGACCAGGATGTAGCTGTTTGTCGTCCAAAACGGAAACCTTCTAATGCTAAAGTTGTAGTTGAGCCGGAATTTTGTCCTGAAGCTGTTGTTAAATATTACTTGAATGCATCAAAGACACGTCATTGGGTTGATAGAGGAAAATGGAGACTGAAAGCTAAGAAGCATTTGTTAGCAGAAGGATGGACCCTTGAGTACCCAACCAAGAAGCGAAAGACAACTTTGTACATGTCTCCAGGAAATCAGTGGTTGGGCTTACTTCGAGGTGCATGCAGAATACATATTAAAGAAAAGATTTCTGAATGGACTAATTCTGGCATGATACCTTTGAATGTCCCAGCCGTGAACGAGAACAAGAACGGTGAAGGTGATGGTGATAGTGAGGATCTATTACAAATTTTGTCCCAATTGCTTAAAAAAGAGCCTGCCCTGCTAACTGCTTCACCAGCAAGTAGATCAACTGAGAATAGAAACCATAGACGCACCAGTAATTCAAAAGCTTCCATGCCAAAGAGCCGCAGGAAAGGATCACCAACACGTGTGCTATGGTCAAGCAAAAGGGTGCAGAAGGTGTCTGCCCCTAGTCCGTCACACCAAAGACCTCAAAATGTCTTGTCTTGGTTGATTGATAACAGTGTGGTGATGTCAAGATGTAAGGTCTATTACTGGGCAGGAGGCAGGAACTCTAATGTGTCTGAGGGGAGGATAACTTATGATGGAATCAAGTGTAGCTGTTGCTCGAAAATATATGGTCTTGGTGGCTTTGTTAATCATGCTGGTGGAAGTAGTGACCGCAGGCCTTCTGCTAGTATCTTTTTGAAGGATGGTAGGTCACTCTTAGATTGCATGATAAAAGTGATGCATGATCATAGAACAAGCAAAGACATGAACAGACCATGCAGTGATCTGTGTGAAGGAGAAAATGACAACATTTGTTCTGTCTGTCAATATGGCGGTGAACTTGTTTTATGTGACCAATGTCCATCAGCATTTCATAGCACGTGTCTTGGTTTGGAGGTATGTCAACCGTTTTCCTTCTCAATTATGCCAAATTGAGTGCTATCTATGTTCTTGTTCTATTTCCTTTCCTTTTTCCCCTTGTGAGTACTACAATTCACTACTTTCATATATGAACAACTGGTCTTGCATCTTGGCTCTTTCATTGGGCTGGTTTCCCTCTGCATGTGTAGGATATCCCTGATGGCGACTGGTTTTGTCCATCTTGTCGTTGCGGGATTTGTGGACAAACCAAAATAGAAGGGACAGCAGATAGTGATTTACTTGCTTGCATTCAATGTGAACATAAATGTAAGCTAATTTGCATATTTGCTGCAATATTTCATCCATTCCTTTTGTGAGTTTGTTTTTCCAGATGACTGCACTTGTTGATTGTAATGTTTATGAAATTTTTTCAACCCTGTAGATCATGTTGGATGCTTGAAAGATAGAGAAAAATATGAGTCAAGAACATATATGAAAAATTGGTTGTGTGGAAAAGAGTGTGAACAGGTACATCAAATCCACCTCCCTTTTTTTCTATAATTAGGAGAATTTTAATCATATTTTGCATGTAGAATTAATAAATCTGCTTGATCTCCTTTCAAACTTTCTTTTTTTTTCCTTTTCTCTTCTATTTATTGTGATTGTGCATTTCTTTACCCATTTTTTTTATCAAAAGAAAATTAATTGTTGTCAATTACTTCCCCATATGTAATACTAGTTAACTATTCAACATGAGATTTTATAGAATTAATGTTTTCCAGTCCCAGAGTGAGCCTGTCAACAATGGAAGATA
>CM023942.1:17009785-17046250 GCA_013407115.1 Glycine latifolia | reverse complement strand
TTTGTTATGGATGTGTTAAGACATCGCCAGAAGAACACATTTAAATTTAAGGCTAATGATTTTATAGAATTAATGTTTTCTAGTCCAAGAGTGAGCCTGTCAACAATGGAAGATTTTTGTTATGGATGTGTTAAGACATCGCCAGAAGAACACATTTAAATTTAAGGCTAATGACACATTTAAGGCCTCGTGTCTTCATTATATACTGCTAGAAACATTTACCTGTGTGTTTTTTGCAGATATATGAAGGCCTTCAAAGTCTATTGGGAAAGCCACTTATAGTGGGGGCGGACAATCTAACTTGGACATTAGTGAAGTTTATCAACTCTGAGTGTTGCGATGTTGGTAGTACTAAGAATGACTTATTGGCAGAGACATATAGCAAACTCAGTGTTGCACTTTCGGTGATGCACGAGTGTTTCGAGCCATTAAAGAACCCTTTTACTAGTAAAGATATCATTGATGATGTTATATTCAACACTAGGTCTGAAATTCTTATCCTTTACTTCATGTTTGTAAGATTTAAAGAATTCTTTGCATATTGTGTTTTTCATCCTCATAATTCTTTTGTGTAAGCATGCTGAGTAAAAAATAATTCCCCTTCAAGTTCTTATTTTTTCAGAGGAAAGGACAATATGAATGTTATTATGCTCTATTAATACATTAAAAAGATTATATGATTGGTTTGGATCCCATTGATCATATTTCTATGTTAGCTGGACACTTATTTCAATAGTAAATAGCTGTCACTTATTTAGGTCACCGTAATTTTTTTAAATGATATTCAAGTGGGGTCTGACTGGATAGAGTTCTGGTTTAATACACTTTCGGCTTAACCTAAAATTAATAGCCATTACATATCTGAATTTCACAATTCACAGTTAATTGACAAGATATATATTTTTTTGTTTTAAATTTTTACACTATCCATTACACCATAGTTATGATCAGGTAACACAACCAAGAGTAATGAGTTCTATGTTCTTGTGCTACCCTCCACAACTCTGAATGATGATTGTAGATTGTCTGATAAACCAGCTATCTCATAACAAAATTCTTTATATGCATTAGATAGATATATTAGAATTTAGAAGCTTTCTCTCGTGCACACATATTGTGAAAGTTTTTTGGATCTAGATTTATCATGCAGGATGGAATGCCTGACATCTGTATTTTGGAAATTTGTAGGTCAGACCTTAATAGATTGAATTTCGAGGGTTTCTACACTGTACTTCTGGAGCAAAATGAAGAACTGATTAGTGTAGCAACAATTAGGTGAGTATATGATTGCGCTACTACTAAGTATCAAGCAGTGGGTTTTGCATGAAATGTGATTGCATTTCCTGTTTTGATTTGCAGTTTTATATGCCTAGTCATTTCATGGTATTCTGACTTGCCATTTCATTTTATAGGGTATTTGGACAGAAAGTAGCAGAGGTACCGCTTGTGGGTACCAGGATACAATATCGTCGACTTGGAATGTGTCGAATTCTAATGGATGAGCTTGAGAAGGTAACATAAAAAGCATTTAATAAATGCACATTTGCCTATTTCTTTTATAAAAGGAATTCCTGCTGCATTGTTTTATGAAGGAATTCAAGTTAAGCTATCACCAATTGGGATCTAATCATCTCATATTGCAATGCCCATTTTGTGCAATCAAGTAACTGCTCAAACACCCTGCTACATGACGCATGATAGCACATAAGAAGGGAAATAATTTACCCTTGTATCTAAAGGGACACTCTTCAATTTTTATCCTTTTTCTCCAACCACCGTGGAGGCTGCAAAATATTCTCCTTGATCTTACCATCCCTTTTGCTCTCCATTAGGATATTCCTGTCAACTACTCAACTGTTTTTTAGTTCATTTACTTCATTCTTAATGTATTAGCAATTTAGCATGAGATTTTATAAAACATAGCTAAAAACTATTAGTATGATCCTGTGTTATGTAAATCATACACTTACTTTCTCTTAATTAACTTCTTTCCAATGTAGTAGAATCTGTCTGTATTGAATTTAGTAAGAGCGGTAAAAAAACTTCAAATAATTACAATGTCAGTTTTTACTAAAAGTCCTAGTGTTCCTGTTATTGTCTCGAGTTTAGGATCATTTTCTCACTTGAGTTTTTTTTTTTTTTTTTTTTTTCAGAGGCTCACGCAAATTGGTGTGGAGAGGCTAGTCTTGCCTGCTGTTCCTGGAGTGCTAGAAACATGGACCAATTCTTTTGGTTTTGCAAAGATGACAAATTTTGAGAGGTCACAGTTCTTGGACTGTGCTTTCCTAGATTTTCAGGAAACCGTCATGTGCCAGAAGCTGTTAACAAGGAGTCCATCCCCCAAATTGGGTTTAGCAAGAGGTTTGCACTTGACACATTTTGTCGATTATCTTGTTTTAGTTATAAAGGAGATAATAACAGTTTACTAACTAAAGTAGAACTTTGATCTTTCATGTTGCAGAGATGCAACCAAAACCACATGATGTCTTCACTGTCAAATGTAAAATTGAGTTTGACAAGTCCAGTTCAGCATTTGAAGTGGACCAAGCTGAAGAGATTGACAAAAGTAGGAAGGATCTACAGGTGGTGGAGTGTGTTCCAACTTTGCCTACTTCCTAATCTGATATTTAGACAGAGATAGACCGTGTAATGACAAGTTGATATTGTGGAGTAGCATTGAACCGGGAAAGCAAAGGGAGACTCAATAAAATTGAGAAACAAACTCAAATTTGGAATTTTGCTTTTCATTTGTTATCATAATTTAGAAGTGTAAGAGTATAGTGTAAAATATGATATCATAATACGAGTACTGTTTATCAAGATAGTGTCTTTGTCAAATCTAAATTGGTATGGAAAAAGCTCTTATGAGTAGATTTATTTTCTTTTTATGGATGTCTTTTTCTACTTTTTGGCTTGTTTGACAGGATGACGTCCTTGAATTAATGCTTATATAGATGAAATTCTTTTGGTGATAAAAGTTTTTTAGAAGTAAAAGCTTTTTACACCCCGGCCCCCCCCCCCCCCCCCCCAAAAAAAAAAAAACCTGGTGTTTAGTAAAATGATCAAAAGCAGTAAAATAGGGTTTTCTATAAAGTTTTTTTTATCATAAGCAAAATGACATAGTTTACCATAATAAATTATCCCATTATTTTTTACTCTTTTTATTCCATCAAATTGATTATCTTTAAATATAAAATTAATTGTTATAAATAACTTTATATTTTTTTTACTGAAAAATTTGTTCTTTTTTTGTATTAGCTAAAATAATGTTTTTTTATACACACCCAAAATGTAGTTAACATCTTTTTTTAATTTGTTGATGGAAAAAAAGGTTGTTAACTTGTTCTACTAGTCTACTCTAAAAAAAACTGATCCTACTAGTCCGATCAGTTCATATTAAAGCAAAACAGATTATTCTCAATAAGAGCTTCAATTAGAAATTAAAGGGTGTATGAAGCAAGTATTTTATGATTTTTCCCGCATAACCCTTGTCATTTGCTTAAGGAACTGAGTAAGTTGAATACCACTCGAGTCAACAATTTGTTAATGGAAACGCATACCTTTAAATTGATTATCAGAATATATCTCATAATATATTCTCCGAATATCTTTACGATCTTCTTCGTATCTTTGGGATTCTGGAAATATGTTGTAGAATCAATCCAATACGGGAAGCAATCCTAGGCGATTTTTAATTTTATTTTGCTTCATGATTTATTTCATTAATTAATTAACTAAGGTTAGGAATTTTAGTGTGCATGGTCATGTTTTAGTGTTAGGGTTAGGGTAAGGAGATTCATTAATTAATTAGGCATTTCAATACAAGGAGTTTAATTTTATTAATGTTTAAGTGTGCGGAATTTTCCGGTACTAATTAGTTAGGGTTAGGGTTAGGACGAGTTTCGTTAATTAATTGGGCTTTCTATTCCTAGGGTCGAGTTTAATTTATTAATATCTTCATCTCTTAGGTTCACTTCATGACATTTTTAAAATGAAAATATTGATTACCTTTGAAAATTATAGAATGGATAATAAAAATTATAAATTGAGTAATAAAATTTACTAATTCAATAACAAAAGTTAGTAACTTTTATTACTCAATCAACATCACACACCCTCTCAAAAAAATATCAACAACACATACAAAAGGCTCTTAACCTCGGCGTCTTTTTTTAAATAAAATTAAAAAAAACTAAAGGCTGTTAACTTATTATGGTAGTCCATATTAAAGCAAACAGATTATTGTTAATAAAGCTTTAATTATAAAATAAAGAATGTAAGAAGTGAGAAGTTTATTCCTCTAAAGTGAAGGAGCTTATTAACAGAAAAAGAAACTGACTATATATGATCCACACAATAAATTTAAAGAGAGAATTGTTTACTTTCTTTTCATTCAAAGCAGGACATTCATGTCTTTAAACCAGTTTCACTGATTAATTTTGCAGCAATGCTGACAATTCAAGCAATCTCCCCCTTTTATGTTCATCCTGTATCGGTCGCTGAATTACTCAGCTATAAAATTACTGCCAAGGTGATAACGATAAAAAAAATTAATCTCTTAATCGTCAGAGTAAAGCAATTGATTTGTCTATCTTAGCGAATGGATAATTGGTTGTTATTTATCTTTTTTCTTGTAGTGCATCTCCTATAACTGTGTGAATTACTCGATTATTTACTGTAAAAATAATTCAATAAACCTATACATGTGGCCTAAACTAAATTATTGGATAAAAAATATGATGAATGATATAATATGCTAAAAACATGAATATTAGTCATGCTCAGTACTCACTACTCAGATGCTATATTCTCCTAAATATGGTAGCTTTTGAAATGTTGAATATTCGTTAAATTTTTATATATTTATTCCAATACCAAAATTTTACGGTACTTTACTTTATAGGGGAGAAATAAGAATGTGTTTTTATTTTATGTTATGATAAAAATAAATAATTAAATTTAAAGCACTATCAATTTTTTTTTACAGTCATCTAATCATAAATTATTCTAATAAAATTATTATTGCTTTGTAATAATTGCCCTAAAAAGTATAAGTCACATTTTGTGTAATTTCATCATCAATTGGTTAAATTAACTTGCTCTTATATATTAATAAACTTTTTTATCCATATATATTAATTTATTAAAATATTAATTTTATTTGCATATAAGATTAAAGTGTAACCTTTCTTCTTCTTGACCATTCAATCTTATATCAATAAATTAGGTTACTTTAGTCCAATTTCTATACATTATCGAATGAATCTTACTCGAATGAGGTTTAAGTTTTAACAATTAATAATTGTCGTGCTTTTCGAAATTTTGAGTTAGTTTAGGATTAAATTATATTCATTTCAACTCAGTCTACAAACTAATAGAATCGAACACAATTCCTACAATTTCTACAAACATTTAGTAACTACCGTCCACATTCTTGCATAGATTTCAAAGCATTAATGTTCTTGAATAGGTTTCAAAACATTAACACATATGATGTGTCGACATTCTTGCATAGGTTTTAAACATTAATATATATGATGTGTCCATATAAAAAGGATCAAAGACATCAGAAGAACGTAGCATAAGAAAGCATGCTGCTTCTAAAAAATTTATGGTTATTTATAAAATAACATAATCGAGCAGCATTAATGTTAACTAATAGAATCTAAAAAAGTCAGTCAGTATATTATTTAAAAACAAAATCATGCTAAAGAAATTTCTAGTTAAGCTAAAAACTTCTTTTAGTATTAACATGAAAATGTTTTCAGCACAAACAGAAAATCAAAATGATCAATATATTGACAATATTATGACAGCAAACTTAAATAGCAGTCTTATTAGTGTTATTATTTCATTTATCAAAACTAGGCTATCAAAATTATGCAAAGGTACTTCTTTTGTGGCCTCAAAGTCATTTATGGTCACATGAGTTTGCAATAGGCTCTTTTATCATTGCCTTTCCCCATCAACCCGGTCAGATCTTAAGAAGGTTGTTTTTCCTAGCTAGTGCAGCAAGATCACCGTGATGCATGTCATGGTAAAAAAAGTGTCGGTGAAATAAAACACACATGATACACCATCACATTAATAATATCCATACACATGAAAATAGTACAACAGACTCTTATATGATACTTCTTTTTCTTTTTTTCCCCATTGGGGTATTTCTCTTTTATCTAGTACATGTCAAGAATGATGTGTCTTTTTGTCCCTCTAAAAACTATCTCTTGCACTTTCCCATAAGAAAAGAACCACACTATCTCCTGAGTATATATATCCCAATCCAACAATTTCAAACAACATACGCTTAAATCAGAAATGGGCCAAAGTAAATAGGCTATATAATCCAATGGGGCAAGGTTGTGACATAGCACATGGAGATGTCCAGGGTCAGATGAGTCTCTAACAAATTTTAGTATGAACCTAAAAAAAACAGCTTCTTAGTTCTATGGCTGGCTTCACTACCACAACATTTTCCAACTAAAATAGAGTAGCATTAACCCATTTAGTCTTTGACATTAATAAGCATTGAGAAGTAGGAAAAGGTAAAACAATGGTTTGGGTCTTGAAGTTCATTAATTATTGGACAGATTACACTAAATCACATTTTTTAAAAAATTTACATGATGTTCCTGCCTTTTAACATTACACCAACCCCTTACAGCGTTCTTTGGTAATAAGGGATGCACTCATGCCAATATAATATATTTTAAACAATTATGGAAGGTTAGTGCAAGGAAACAAAAAAAGATAATGATATCGAGTAAATTTCAAAGAAAATAAGGGGAGCATTAATGTAATTTGCTCTTAATTATTTTGTTTAAGCTTGTCTAAATTATTTTATTACAAAGTTGAGCACAAATTAACTAGATGGCACTAATTTGCAGAGCTAGCCCAAATGAATGGAATGTGGGTAAGACAACTGTAATGACAACAAAAGAATTGTTATGGTGAAACTGCCCCAATCAGTGGCACAACATACCCTGGAGCATACCCTGAACAGATGAGGGTTGTGGATATGGTCATAAGAGAAATGAGAAACCCTGCATATCTTCTGGACATCACAATGTTATCAGCATTGAGGAAGGATGGCCACCCTTCAATTTACAGTGAATTGAGTACTCAGAAGAGGACTAACCCTAATCAAGCTGATTGCAGCCATTGGTGTCTTCCTGGATTGCCTGATAATTGGAATGAACTATTATACATTGCTTTGTTCTACTAAATTATATACTAGCTAATTAACAATGTTCACTCACTGTATTTATATTTTTTGTTTTTATTTAGGCCACCAAATTATCTTTAGTAGATGGTGCACTAATTGAGGGTTGCATAAATGCAACTCGTTGCAACTATGAACTTATGTATGCTAAGGAAATGAAAACGTTTCTTTGTTGTTCTATTAATGTAAAGTGTGAATTACACTATTATAGTATAAATTCTATCGTTCACTTTTCAGTACGTAACACAATGGAGTTCCAGAGTATGAATGACAGCTTATGTTGGACAGAAATAGGTAAAAAGGTTCACGTAGTTAACATTTTGCTGCTTATGACATTTGCATAATTTGCATTTAAATTTATTTGTTCTTAATTTACTTGTAGATAAATATTAATCCTATCATAGATTCTTGCTAAAATTAACAGTTTGTCTTCACCTTTTACCTAGATTTACCTTATCTCAAATAGGAATTCCTAAATTGAAGACAAGTGGAATTTCCTTTACAAAGCTATTAATATCACCATTTTCACTCACAAAGTATCTTATAGATGCAATGTAGCGGGATCAGTGTTGATATTTCTTTTTGGACCGTAGAATGCTCTATTTTGACATTGATCTGATCGAGATAGTAGGTCAGTAATTTAACCAGTTTGACCTGATATATATTAAAAATTTAAAATTATATATATATTTATTATATATAAGTATATAATTAACATTATTTGAGTAAGAAAATATCATTCATACTCAAAAATTCAAAACAACTATTGATAATAATCCAAAATTTTAAAACAAAATCCCAAAAAAAAAAAATAATCAAACTGGTCCGACCGATCGATTTTGGCCGATTTTGATTGAGTTTGACCGATTTTGACCGGGTCAACTACATGACCGGTTCAATAGCAGAATCAGACCGATTATAACACCGATTCCCAGTCCAATCGATTCGACCAGTCGATCCGAACCAGTTTTCACAAGTATACTATATAGTATATAGAGAATGAGACTATTGTTTCTTGCCCCTCTAAGTTGCTTCTTACATTTTTTTTTTGGCTTTCAAAATGATCAATCTGAAATGATTACAGATTTTGACTTTCGAAATTGTGAATCCAAAAGGTTAAAAAAAATCCAAAAAGAATACATGAAGCAACTTGTAGGTGCAAGTAGCAACATCTCTTACGGATTAGACAATATGGGTTAAAAATTTATAAAATAATTTTTGAAATAATAGCACATGCAGGTCCAAAACATGTGACTTTCACGTTATTAGCACGTCACTCTAACCAACTAAACTAATAGGTCATTTATGTTAAAAAATAATTAATGTCATTATATATAACATTAAAATTTCTAATGTATATTTAAAACATATAAATTTACATAATAAATTTTATAACAATTAATTTTTATCTAATAATGTATTTTTTTACATATATAAATTTTAAATAAAAATCATATATTTAAATTATACGAATTGGACAATCCCTATAAACGTAGACAATCTCATGTATTGAAAATTCGTTTGACATAGGAAGCAAATCCCTCGACTATTTTTTTCTTTGGGCTCTTAATTGTGCACCACAATGTCCAGCTATCGCTGGGCTTGGCTAGTGTAAGGCCCATTCTATTATCACTCCACTCTTTTTTTTTATTTTCTGAAAATTAATTTCTAAAATATAGAGTACATTTTAAAAATTAATTTTCAGAATATAAAAATAAAACGAAGAAGTGTAAAGAGAAAAGAAAACGTTGTACCGTTGTAAATATAGATTTGCCCGTTAATCACTCCCCAATAGGGCAACTTGTGTTGATTCATTTTTTTTTATTATTATTATGAATTACTTTTTTCACGGTATGTTTTGGAATAGCTGCAAAAATTAAATTATTTCAATAATCAATTATTATCAGAATTAGTTTTTGTTTGAATAAGTTTGCTAAAAAACGATTTTAACATAATTTCGTTTGAATACAACAACAAAAATCAATTTTTACATAGTAAATTATAGAAAGGGATATGTATGTAGCTAGAATAGAAAAAAAAAAGTTGTTGGGAAATTCTCAAACATATTTTTTTCAATAAAAGAAACTGAAATGAATAATTTTAAGAAGGTACCTGGGTAAATTACTATGTGTATCTTGCATCTCAATGCACAAACATGGTCCTTACTCCTTCCAAGTTCCAATCTTATTATGCCTTGACTAGCAATTCTCAGGTACTAGTGTTGATATTATTTCACGTGTATGTCCGTTTTAAATTTATAGGCATTTTTATTATAGTGGTTTCGAAAATATCATACATATCAAACAATTTGAGTTCGCACTTTTTTGTATTACTGTGAATCGTTTTCTTTTCAGTATCTTGAGACTTGAAAGTCATTTTTACTTAACACGAAGAATATGTTTCAGCTAATTAAAAGGTGAAATAAAATACGGCAATCTATATTACTGAAATAATGGACTTTGCACACATCATGAACTGATAATAGAAACACTTCAATATCGAGAAAAAAAAAAAGATAATAGAAACACTTTTATTAAGACTTCAAATCACAGAATTCAAGAAAATACAATACGCAACACTTTTAGAAAGCCTTATATCTATATCTATAAACTACAAAGCTTTGCCAAGATGAAATTACACTGCAGGCAATTTTTTTCATACACTTTTAGCTTAGTTATCTTCATTCTCCCCCAATTATTCTTTGTCACAGCTTTATATTATCCCTGGATTGCAACACCAAGAGGAGCAGCATCCATAGGTATAATCTTCTCAACTTCTACACCCTTGTTGTTGTTCTGGTTTTCATAGGCTGAAATGTGCACTCCAAGTGCTGCTCTACCAGAAGGATCAAGGTTGTTAGACCAAGCAGCATCCCACTCAACAGCTTTGGCTGTGCTACATGCAACACTTGCTCCTCCAGGAACGGTGAGCCTAGCTGAGTTCTGCAAAACCAAATCAGCAAACACATTTGAATCAGCCCTTATTGAATTATTTTACAGATTCACATCCACTAGTGATATGGTCAAAATAGTGTATATAAGTCGGAAGTAAGTCTTATCTTATGAGTTACCTTCAGAGTTTTGTTAGGCCTAAATCCAAATTCTAAGAAATTAAATTAATAGTTGGCTGGTTAACTTGCCTGAGGGAAGAACCTCTCAAAGATCATTCTGTAGTAATATGCTTCCTTGGTTGTTGGGGTGTTGTGGGGGTAGATGTTACCAGCATTAAGCATCATTTTGTCAGTCACCTAATTAAAAAAGACAAAAACCAATGATAAGCAAAACAAATTTCATGACAATAGCAAACTCCATCACTGAATTGTACAAAAAAGTATGGATTCAATACATGTTTTGCAGCATGGGCCTTCAGGCCATCAATCCAACTATAGCCAACTCCATCACTGAATTGCTCTTTCTGCCTGTATAAAATGTGCTGCATGAAAATAAATGTTTAGATGTTAGTTTTATTGACCAATTAATTTGGCAAAGATATAATATACAGTAGACATTGCAGTAAATTACATAAGTACCTTTGGCAGATAAGGATGCTCTTCATCATCAAAGGCTCTCCTCAGAATCCACTTCTCAATCCGTCCTTCATCTCTTTTTATCTGAACATTAAATTAGTAAACCAGCTAAATAAGTGTCTTAAAATTTTTAAAGTGATGAAAACCAACCAAATCATGTTCTTTACTCATACCATTTTCGACTCAGGGTCAATACTCATTGCAGTATTGATAAATGCCTTGTCCAAAAATGGTACACGGGCTTCTAGACCCCAAGCAAATGTTGATTTATTGGCTCGCAAGCAATCATATTGGTGGAGTGCTTTGATCTGCATATAAAAAACATAACTATTAACCCATGAACTTCAACCCCTTATATTGTTTATGTCAATACAAAAACAATAACAACAAAGCCTTATCCCACTAGGTATTGTTTAAGTCAATGAACAAGATAAATCTATGACCTTGCGGCATGTTTCTCTGTGAAACTCCTCCTTGTTGGGTGCCTTGTGGAAGTACAGATACCCTCCAAAGATCTCATCAGATCCTTCTCCTGAGATAACCCATTTGACACCAAGTGATTTAATCTTCCGAGACATGAGAAACATGGGTGTGCTTGCTCTAATTGTAGTCACATCATATGTTTCAACATGGTAGATAACATCTTCAATGGCATCTATTCCATCCTGCATGCACACACCATATATCAATTATGAATTAATAAATTGAAGGACCTCAAATTGTGAGCTGAAATGTACTTTTTCATGTATTTAGTTACCTGAACAGTGAAGGTAAACTCATGGTGGACAGTGCCTAGATAGTCAGCAACTTCTTTTGCAGCCTTCAAATCTGGTGAGCCCTACTCAACATGAGTTAACAAAAGATTAATAAGGGCATATAAGTTTGGTTTGGTGGTTAAGAAAGAAGGGAAGGAGGGAAGATCACTAGTTTGATCCCCTCTGCTAACAAAAAAATATAACAAACTAATAATTATCATTTGTTGATTAAAATAAAAACAAAAACAAAAGATTAATACAAACATTAAATGATTTCATAAAAACAACAATTAAATTTGCAATGTCATTCATAGTTTTGATTAGATTGCACACCTCAAGGCCTACACAGAATGAATGTAACTTTGATCCCCACTGCTCAGCAGCCTTTGTGTTGGCCAAGTAGCGAGAAGTGATGGATGCAACCAATGAAGAGTCCAAACCTCCAGAGAGTAGAACACCAAAAGGCACATCAGTCATCAACCTTTTTATGACTGCCTGTAATCACTTTCACTTTGTTAGCTGTACTCATGAAAAAGTTTTCAAACAATAATTCTTGCATAACCATAGTGCCTATGGACCTAACCAATCAAATGCTCAAGATGTGTTAAAATAATAATACACTATGTAATGAAGTCTGCTGAAGTTATTTAACATTTATCTTGAGCATTTGATTAATTGTATCTATAGATTACTTTGTTCATGCAAAAAAATTTGCACATAAAAATGGAACTTTAAGAGTTAGATGAAGTTCCCATTCCAATTGTCCTTAGGCCTTGTTTGCATAAACTTCTCCATAGGCACTTATACAAGAAGAAAATAAGCATCTCCCATTAATTGAAATTAGCTTGTGCCATAAGCTAACTTTGTCGAAGTTCTTTCATTTAGTTTACTCAAAAATTGACTTTAACTTTTATAAGCTAATTATAATTTATATGAAAAAATTATTATATTTTACTTTTTAATTCTCTTTTCCTATTAGTGTTTATGGAGAAGTTTATTCAAACACGACCTTGAACTTTTTTGAATAATACCTGCTCAAAGGCGTGTCTTAAAACGAGAGGATCATAAGGGGTGGATGGAGTAGCCTCAGAGAACCAAGGAGGATTGTACCATCTGCGGAACCCTCTTTCTTTGCTAGAGTACAAGTGACCAGGTGGAAAACACTCAAAGTGTTCACAATCATCATTCAGGCCTTTCATTTCTGATGAAATCCAAACAGAGCCTGAATACAGAGAGGATGTGCCAAACTTGTCACACTTTGTCCATTCAATTCAATTCAAAATTCAAGTACAAACTAGAAACGCATGAATTCAATTCAAAAGTTGGACATGTTATGACATTATTACCATCTAATCCCCATCCAATGTACAAGGAAGTGACCCCAATAGCATCCCGAGCCACTATAAAACTGTCGTCACGGGTGTCCAGTAGAACAAATGAGAAGATACCATCCAGCATGTCCACAAAGTCTTCTCCATGTTCCTCGTACTATTAGAAAGAATAACAAGCACTTGATAAGAACTCACATCTTCTATCTTGATTGCTTCAATTTTTAGCTATGGACTAAGAAAAAATTTACAGTTCATGAAAGAAATGATCTTCAAAAACTTCTTTTGATTAATAGATAATCAAATTATGTTTGAGTAAAACAATCTTAATGATTCATGCATGCCTGTACGGTTAACATTAAATTTTGACTTCATAATTATATTAGTATAATCAAGATTGAAAATTATTTAAATGTATTACTTAAGAAAGTTACGTGACTTTTTAAATTTTAATGCTGACCACTAATTTGCTTATGTCATTTTCATAAAATAAAATAAAAAGTCATATCGTTTAATACATCATGTACACAAAATAGTCATAAACTCAGCAAAACTAAAAATACTTTATATAAATAAAGATTAATTTTAATTAAAATTGAATCTTAACTAGTTAGTTAAAATTAATTCATCTCACTTGATAAGTACTTCTATATAAGTCTTAAATATTACTAACCAGGTGTGCAATAACATCACAATCACTTCCAGTACGGAACTTGTGATTAGGCAGCTGTTTCCTGAGCTCTTCATGGTTGTAAATCTCTCCATTCACCTATTTGCATCCATTAAATTACTTAGTACAATTAGATACAACATTAATAACTGAAAAAAGCAACAACAAAACACTTTGCATCATATGATGGCTCATAACACATCATATGATGGTATAGAAGAATTCGAGTGTGGCTCGTTAAAATTGCCAATATCATCATAAATAACATGAAATGAAAGAGATAAAAACACAGACTATCGTGTGGAACTATAATTGTTGTTTAGGTTATGGCCTACCGTGACAATGACGGATTTGTCCTCGTTAAAGAGAGGTTGATCCCCAGAAGCAGGATCAACTATGGCTAACCGTTGGTGTGCCAAAAAGCAGTCACCATGTTGATGGAGCCCACTCCAGTCGGGGCCACGGTGCTTCAATCTGTGACGTCAACAACCACAAACAATTTTCAATAATATGCAAATTATGTAACTTGTCATTAACCCAAACTTTTTAATATCAAAAAATATTTATGGATTATTGTTTGATTTGAAAAGTTAATAACGAGAACTTAACAAACTGATAAGAATAAATAATGGATACATTCAGTATAAGAAAATTTATAGTCTCAATGAATCAGAAATTATCATCATCGTTAATGTGACATAAGATAATTATTACAAAATTAATAAACTTATTATTATTATTATTATTTTATAATGAATAACAATGTATATTTTACAGGAACAATGATAACATATTCTTTTTGTTTTAAATTGATGTCCAATCATATAAATTGATATATATATATATATATATATATATATATATATAATATTTGTTAATTTTTATAACAATTTCTTTAAAAAATTAATTGGCATTTAATAATAATTACTTTTATAATTACTCTTATATAAGAATAATTTATAATTAGATGATTGTGTAAAAAAAATTATACTACTAATAATATAACACATGCATATTAGACTTGAAACTTAAATTTAAATTTTATTCATAAATCATATAGTTTTGAATAGATGTTTTCTTGTCATATACTGTATGTGTTAGTGTAAAAAACAACATAAGAAAAATCATTTTCATTAAATTAAATCGAATAATTCTACGACCAAGCAATCCCTTTTAATTATTTGATTTTCAATCGTCATCCACTTTTGGAAGGTTCCCACTAAATATTACTACCGATAATTGAATTTCAACCAGGACCCCACAATCATCTCGCTTCTTTATCTTATTCATAAACAATCAGTGACTTCAGAATATATTTTATTTCATAGTTGCGCACTTAACCTTATCAAAATCATGTATCCTAAATCTGACTGATGGACATAGAGTCCCAGCATAAAGAGCAATTATAATTTCAAACTCTACAATGATTAATCCATTCGTCACCTATGCTAGGTCCCATATTTATTCTCTATGTTCGTCTAAATACGTATTTTCAAAAAAAAAAACTGATCATTCATTCAAATTTAGATGTCACAAATTATACACTGCTGACTCGGTGACTCTATCACAAAACGCTACCAAATAGACTCGTGCCTTGTTATCTAAATCAATCACTTCCCACAAGGGATTTGCTGGTGCTGGTACCATCAAATTCTTCAGCATGAACTTGTAATCCAAAACACCCAAATTAATAAAAACCAAACTATGATAATCTTAAAACGAGGTTGGTTTGTCTAGACTAACCAATCGACAGATAACATTGTTTTTTAAACTGAATGTGTACAGAAATTAAACTCATCACAAAAACGAAAAAAAGTTATATACTAAATAGTATATATCATTGGAATCATTAAAGTTGGTCTAATATTAGAGAGTGTGAAAATATACATGAAGTTATAAATTTTAATTTTAATATTATTATTATACGATAAGTTTATTAATTTTTATTATAATAATTTAAAAATCATGCTTACTATAATTTTTTTATCGATTGATAATATAAAAACTTTTATATTGATCGATAGTGCTTGAAAATTAGGGTTTAATTACGAATTCTAAATATATAGAAGAATAAATTCATTGCCTGCGAGAGAGCTCAAGCACGCGGACCCTTTTGGCTCGAGAGTCATCAGAACAACCAAGAACAGCAAGAATACCACACATTGTGAAAATATGTTAATGGAATCAAATAGAAAGAGCTTAAACAAGCTCAGAAGAAGAAGAAGAAAAAGAAAGGGGAAGAGAAGAAGAAGAACACCACCACCACGTATGAAGGGTGAAGTTGAAGGCCTTAAGCAATTTGGTATACACAACTCTTCCCAAAGACACGTATTTATATGCATAATAACATGAATATAAATATCAATAATAATATATGAATGATAAGACTCCACCAAGTGGCTCCATGAAACGCCGTCGTTTTCCTTTGATTCAGTGTACTGTAACCGTCTACTGGCTGGTACCGGACACTGGACACCGGAACCTATAGTCCCCTCCTCTTATATTGCTCCACGTGGTACAACCGTAGTTCGTGGTTGGGATCGATTGTTTTTGTTTTATTTTTATTTTTATTTTTGTGTGTATGAATTAAGATAGTTAATATTTTTTGTTTGTTTTTGTGTTCATACTTCACACAAGTACAGACTGCTCCCTTTTTGGAACTTGCTTCGTCTCCAACAAATATCTTCTGGATTTTGTATTTGTGCGTTTACATTAATAATGAAAATAAATAGTTATAATTTGAAGTAATTTTATTAAATGATATATTTGAAATAAAATTATTTAAAAGAATTTAATTTAAATACACTTATAAAGTAAAAAAGTATATATTGTAATATATATTTCGAAAGTTATATCTAAAATCATTTTTCATTAACTAATAATATAAAATATTTATATTAATCGTGCATGAAAATTAAAATGTTTCTAAAATTAAAATATTAAAAGTTTCTTCTTCTAATTACTCTCCTGGGTTGTATATTTAGTGTCCATTTGTTTTAAAATTACGTAAAATTGATTGCGACAGAAATGATTTTAAAATGTTGAAGATAATTGAGTGTATTTAAATTAATCTCAACTATATATTTTATATTGAAATTTGCACACAAGATGGAAAAAAATATTCTAGTGTAAAATATATTAATTTTTTATGGATAATATTGTAAAAATATCATAATACTTTTGGTTTAACTTATAACTATGCCGATTTCTGCTTTTGTGGTTGATGTATTTTAGTTCTAATTAAAAATTAAAATATTTTTGTAAAATCAACTTAAACTTGTGATACATTTACCAAATATAAAAACTGTCAAATGAATTAGATTTGTAAAAACTCAAATTTAGTTTGTATTAAATATTTTCAATATAGTTATTAGCAAAGTAAACAAAATTTAATAAGTCATTGGTATGAGTAATATGAGACTTGATCTTCTTAAAACTCTCATGTTCAAATCTCGTGATGAAAAAAATGTAATTAAAAAGAAAAAGTGATAAATCAAGTTTTTTGAAAGAAAAATAATCATCAATAAACTAATGAATATTTTGCACTTTATCAGTTATCACTATGGAAATAAATAAAAAAGTAAGCAAAAGAAAGCCTTTAGGTTATTATAAATTTTAAATTAATCACGTTAGTTAACTTTTCTTAAAAAATATTCTCTAAATAATTAAATTAATATAATATTTTAAGGTTATTTCTGTTAATACCACTAACCTATTATAGTGGCTTCATGTGATACCAACAATATTTTATTACCTAGCCAAGATAATTACACTTACGAAATTGACATATAAGAAAATCGAATTAACCCTAAAAAATTCATCATATTTGATAACTTAGAGAACTAATTTAAAGCAAAATTAATTAAGGAAAACGTATAAAAAATATATATGAAAATATGTTTTATTTTTTATTTTTAATACTATTAAAATCACGATAATGTAATTAATGTGTAAGAGTGTTAAAATAGACCAAGCCAATAGATGGATTGACCTGATCATAAAATATGTAAGACAAGCTAATATAAATTAAAAATAAAATAAAATAACCTTAGTATATTTTTAATACTTCGTAATACATGTTTTCTGAACAATTAATCTTCTTAATTAATTAGATCATTTTTCTTATTTATATATGTTTTTTAAATAAAAGAAAATAATTATATCGTGGATAACAGTATACCTTCTTATAAAAGACTGAAAACAATTCAAACACTTGACCCAATGAACTAGGTCCATTTGAATATCCAAAAGTCTCTATTATTAGGTATTTCTATTCAACATGTGGATGTAAATACTAGCTAACTAATGGAGGCCATAGTTGATAATTACTAAATTTCTTAATTAAGTTTATTCCTCTAAAAGAAAGTTTATGTAAATATTATTTTAAAGACAAACATTCATGTGTATTTTCACCTTCTCTCTTCCATTAATTTTCTCTTCATCAGTTTAATTACGCAAAAGGATACTTTACACAAATTAGATGTAAATTGCTTTAAAATATAAAGCTTATCATTTCATATTTTCATTACTATGTGCAGTTGTGTTGCATTGAGGTCACTAATCAAAGCCACGTCAGGAAAGCATTAAACCGATAGTGTCTCGGTCAAAAAGTTTTATTATATTGTGAAAGCCTGAAAGCTAATCATTCCAGACTGATTCGGTTTATTATTTATTAAATTATATTTTAAATTTAATTTAATTGTGTACATATATAGATGTTCAATCCACTTATAATATTTTTATTAGATTAACCCTCTTAAGGCCTTAAATCATTTTGTCTGAAACATTTTTTTCCAGCAAAACTAAAAAACAGTTGACACAAAATTTATAATAACTCACTTATTATATTTAGTTGAACTATATTTTTTCAATTGTTTTGTTTGAAACATGAAAATCTGTAAAGAAAAAAATACCTAAATTAATGAAGAAAACACATATTTACATGTAATTTAAATTTATGTCAAATCTCTTTTTCTTTAAACTGAAGAGAAAAATTAATGGAATAGGGAAGGCGAAAATATTGTTTGTTATTTACTCGTCTCATTATAATTGTCATCTAAAAAAAATTTAACATAATTTTTATTTATCTTTTTAATATAATATTAATTATTTTTTTTATTTATATCTCTAATAATCTTTAACAATGGATAATAAAATTTATAAATAAATTAATGACACTATAATGTTAATTTTATAAAATTATTACTTTCTTTCGTTTAATTATTTTTTTATCATGTATAAAATAATCTAGGATGGCTATTATTTTGAAATGAAGGAATTTTTTTCCTTTTCTTTTACCTTTATATTGTGCCACCTATTATTTTCTTAAAGTATATATAGTAAATTTTTCTGCATTTTATAACTAGAAATGTTTTAACGTTAACTAATTTATATTTTAATAAAAAAATATTTTAACAATAATTATATACTAAATTTTAATATAAAATCATTAATTTATTGTAACGATTATATATAATTTTAACGGGAAAGGAAAAGAGATTTGACATTAATTTTCATTTAATAATTACTGGTGGACCAAAATAGAAAGTTTTTTTCACAGCATCAAAATAGAAAGATTCAATTGGAATACTTAAAGAATTCATTAAAAGCCTATCAAATCTTTAAAAGAGTTACTAAAAACAATTAAATCTCTAAATATATTAATAAATTCTTAAGTACATATGATGAGTGATTTCTTAAGTATTATATGGTCATGAAAGATTTTAATGAATTTTTTAATTAGTAAGTATTTTATTGTAAACTACCTATTTTGATTTGACGATATTGAATGCACGTATGTGGTATGCATAATGTAATAAATAATAAAAACTTGAAGAAGTCATCTCTAGTTGAATTACGACTTTTAGTTGCATGGCCGCATCTTTCTAAAATTGAAATTGTATAGAGATTTATAATTTTTATTTACAAAATCATAGTTATTTTACTACTTATCTTTAAATGGAAATTATTTCAAAAAGTACTCCTGTTAAGAATTTTTAAAAAAAAATACCCCCAAATAATATAAAAGCCAAACGGACACTTATTAAAATTAATTGGCATGACATTGAATGATGTCATTCTTATTTGGCGATGAAGTGTGTTCTGAGGTGATATAAAAAATAGGAAGTAAAAAGAGAAAAAGAAAAAACTACCAAAGTATGGATGATATTGACATTAGACAAATATTTAATACTACTAAATTAAGAAAATACTAATAATATTAAAATTAATATTTTTTATCAGTAAATATTAATTTTTAATTAATAGTATATTAAAAATATTATTATTTTTAATTAATATTAATAAATATAAATTAATAATAAATATATTAAGGATCAAGATTTCACATAATTTATTATTAGTAGTAGTATATATATTATTACTATTTATTAATTTTATTTATTTTTAAAATGATTTGTTTTTAATCCATTGATGAAAAAAGATTTAAA
Organism: Glycine latifolia; assembly: GCA_013407115.1. Classification (NCBI taxonomy): domain Eukaryota; kingdom Viridiplantae; phylum Streptophyta; class Magnoliopsida; order Fabales; family Fabaceae; genus Glycine; species Glycine latifolia. The sequence goes on along the minus strand of CM023942.1, from coordinate 17,026,300 downwards.
ATACATTTTTTTTGTTAAATGCAAGGAATAATTTAAATAAAATTTATAAAGAGTCTAAAAAATCAAATTTCATTTTTCAATCATTAAATTCTATTAAAAACCATGTAAAATTACTAATCATTGACGTAAAGAAATGGAATCGAAGAGTGCATGCGCGCAGCGCTGTCTCTTTCCAAAATAAGAAAGGGTTTTAAACAAATTTTACGATTTTTCCTTAAGATCTTTCAGTTACAGCTACAAAGCATGCATTAAGAAATAAATAAAATGTCAAAATTTTCAGCTAAGCAAGAGATTAATCATTCAACGTGATTTATTTTTTTGAATAATCACTTGAAGATTCCTTCACGAAAATCATTCAGCGCTCCGCAGCTCAATCTTCGTGAACGTTTTTACAAATTAGAATTTTCATTTTTTGTTTGTTTTCATTAGTAAGCAAATACTCATTAATCAACAAAAAAACAAAGTTTTAGACTTATTAGAAGAAGTTGTGCTTAATTACATTAAAAGGTATTAAACTATTAATCTCAACCTTTAAGTTGGGTGATAATTTTGGTAAAAAAGAAAGAAAAGGGAAAAAATATTAGATATATTTGAGCAGCATTTTAGTCAATTTTTAATATTTTTTACTAGCAAAAAATAGTGTTTGATTATCTATAATCTATAATTATCATAAAGGAAATAATTTCATTTGGTATCCACTTTATTAATATACATTTTTACCTCCAAAAATTATAAACTTTCAATTTGAATTACATCATTTTAGCTTTTTTTTTCTCTATTTTCTTTTATTTTCATTTTTCTCTTCCCCTCACTTTCTCTTTCTTTATTTTATTTTTGATTTATCATTAGATTCATTTATCATTAATCTCAATTAACTTGGATTAAAAGTGTTATTGATATTAATGTTAATATTTAACTTTCAATCTCTGTTACATCTTTTTAAATGGATCACACTAACTATATATTTAGTATTTTTAGTCCAGAGGCGAGGCCTCTGCTTTTGTCTTAGTATTGGTAATGTTTTTGGTAAAAAAAAAAAAATTAAGTAACTATTAGCATTTTGAGATACTACTTAATTTTAGCTCCTTATATTTATTTTTACCTTTAAAATATTATTAATATAATATATGTAATTAAGTTTACATATAATAATAATTTATCTTTTAATATCTATACATAATTATTATTTCAAATATATATGTTTGTAAAATACTGAAATTAATATATATATATATATATATATATATTATTAGGATTTAAATAATTATGGCTTCATAATAATATTTTTTATTTAGTAATAGTAAATGACTAAATGTACGTACAATTTTAGTCATCTGTTTAAGTTAAATATAGTACTATAATTTTTATATATATTCCAAAGGATCAAGTTAGATCCATGGTTATTCGTCATCAAAATCATTTAAGTATTTATGAAAGACTTGATGGTGAAGTTTAGAATAATTGGGTGGTCCAATTAATATAATTTTTTTTACAGACCACAAGCAAAATTCTTTGAGTTTTTCACACAAGTGCTTATTCAAGATTCCGACTCAAAACTTCTTATTAGCTTTTCTAATTATGCCCTTTCTAATTTCAATTCCTGTTTAATTTCTTTCGATATTCTAACTTATAAATTATAATTATAATTAGGACAACCAATACATTCTAACAAGAGTAAATTAGGCGGATAACGCCGATAACAAATACAACATGATAAAATATAATACAATGCCCTTTCTGAAATCCACACACTTATCTGCCATAGAAATGAAAGGAAGTAACACATATTCTAATGTTTTTTTTAATAATTTGTAGGGTTTATAGAATTTAGGGGTATACACATGATCCAATACTAACATTATAACAAAATATAATATCATAAAAGGCAACACTGAATCTTCTGTTTTATAATAATTTTTCTTTATCTTTTCAGACAATTAATCGTGGGATCTATGATATAGCATAAATTATATAGCAAAATAATGAAGCCAATTAATCATCAAGAACTTGCCAAGAATATGCACATGGGAAGTGGTTATTTACAGATCATCATCTTTTATACGCTTATCAGAATATCACATGCAACACAGATCATATACATTGATATGCTGTCCAACAATTTTGTGAGATCTTATCCAAATCTGAAACTTTTTGCTATTCATTGTATATTTGCCGCGTTTCCATGTCGAAAAGGATAATAATTAATCTTAACTAATGCATGCGTATTCATCCTTTTCTCTTTCAAATAAAAAACAGTACTCAAAGGAAAGAGAAAGTAATAATACCAGAAAGAAACAACTCTAGCTATAGCTTTTGGACTTGCACACAGAGGTCCCTTCATGAATTAAAATAGCACAAAAAGAATCTCACCACTTAATGACCAACTGTTACATATCCAAGCTTTGTGAACTTTAAATAATATTAGCTAGAATCCATTAATTTAATTTAATGTACAATCATGTACAAGATGATTCTAATAGTTAATTGCTCTTTTATGAGTTATGACGTACGTAAAACCATGCACTTCTATGCATAATTCGGCATAGTTTTAATTAAATCAACATATATAAGATTCGTATGACTTCATGACTTCATTAATTAATGATTTTACACTTTTCATCCATTTTTTTTACATCGCGCTGCCTTTTTTACTTCTATTGGAATTAGATAAGATAAATACATGTGTCGGAGTAAAATATAAATATATTAACATTAGTTACACAAATAACGTTTGTACATGTCAGATATGTGGGGTCTATGCAACGCATCTCATGTTCAAGGAGAATTCATCAAATGAAATGAGTTTACAAACTCAACTGAGTAGTTCGATCAATTAGTTTTTGTGGCTTTTAGACTGCTCTTAGAGCTCATTTTTTTCTCCATTTTGCTGTTAATCTATATAAGTTTGAGGTCCTCATTTATAGTGACTTTTGGATAACTAGTGAGGCCATAATATAATTAATTGACAAATTGACATGTATTCGTGATCTGCTTTAATTCATGGTGATGAGAAATTAAAGAGAAATCATTCACCAAAAATATAAAAAGAAAATAAAACTTTGTGTTTCCAAAACCCCGCGAGGTCCTTGTCCATAGAAAGAAGTCACTTATATATGGTGCAGACGGAAAACATCGCTTCACATACAATGTTGTTCTTTTGCATCCATTTTTTTTAGTGACTTTTAGAGGTTATATAGAGTTCTTTTCGTACGTGATGACAATATATCGTGGTTTAAACCTTTCAAGTTCGGTTTATGATGACTTTTGGTATCTCCGTTAGGTCGTTCTTTGAATTTTTCCACTTTTTTTTATATACATTTTTCGTTATTTCCCTATCCACATGAGTGAAGGGTCTGATTGATAAGGACCTCCTCAACTCCATAAACTTTTTTCTCTTATTGCGTATAAATATATTGTTCTAGTTGACTCTCTAATTGAAGTTCTAGCTAAAATCTCTCAGCTCATACAAATTTTATTAACATAAATGGGAACATATAGGAGTTTTTATTTCACAAAATAGAAGAAAACTAAATATTGAGATTTTTTTTAATAAATTATTATTTATTAAGAAAATAATTATTTCACTGTATAATTAATTAGTAGCTATAAATTTTTTTATGACACCCTATCTATAGTACTAATTTATTTAATTCAGAGCAAGGGGGATATTCCATTAGATTCTAAACAATCCATATAAAATAACCAAAAAAAAAAAAAAACTGAGAATCTAGTTGTCGTTGCTAGTTGGTGTGCACAGAAGCCATAAATTATATCTTTATTATATTTATATATAACAATTTTAAGTTTTGGTTATTTAAAATTTTAGGAATGACTACTTTTATTATTTTGCCTTGTTTTTTTTGCTGAATAAAACATTAATTATAAAATGCCGCTGATCCATCCCTATCCTCTGTTTTTTTCCCATATGGTATCCTTGTTAGAAAGTCTACATATATGATAAAATATATTTCGCGGATTTAACGTACGGATGTTGACGTGGACGATAATTAGAATTTTTATATTACAGCAAGACATTAATTAGATTATAAATAGAGGAATTAAAACTAATAATAGAAGGTCTGGTCTAAATGACCAAGTAAAAAAATTATTTTTAATAAACAGTAAATTAATTTTAAAAAAATATAAATTTAATTAAATAGATATGTCAATCTTTTGAAATATCGACAAAATATACAACATAGACTATATACCTGAGAATCATTGCATGAAGCAAGATCAGTGTATCATTATAAGAATTGAGTTTGTGAACAAAATAGTTATTGAAGGGGAGTATCAAGAAAACCTATAATAATTATCTCTCGTCAAGAAGGTCTACCCTGCAAATCTACATAGTTATAGTTATATTATACAATTGCTAGTAAGTAGCAAATTTAGTGCGTCATTATTCCACCATTTTTTATCGATGCCACCCAAAATTTATTTACTTTGATGGATTTTCTATATTTATGCAATAGTTTATTAGGAGACTTTCGTTTATAAAAAACATGTGAAGTACATTAGTTATTTGTGTGCGACAATATTTGAATTGAAATAAACTCTAAAGCTCTCTTGCTTCTAAAAAAAAAACTCTAAAGCTCTCTTGCTTCTAAAAAAAAACTCTAAAGCTCTTTTTTTTTTTCTTGTATGTGTGTGATAGAGAGAAAAATATCTTAGTTCTTGTTTTTTCAACAATATTAACATGTATAACAAACTTCAAATTTGAGCTACTTGAACTACTAGAAGACGCGCTTGAAAGTTCGCAGTGTAGAACTTCATTTGAGTATTTCCTATTTTCCTCAACACGCCACTGCCTTCATGATTCCAAAGCTCAAAAGTTTTCCAAGAAAATAGTTTTTAATTGGGTTACATAGCAAAAAGTTCCCATCCAAGACAAAATGAATAAACTTGAATATGTGAGAGATGCCCTTAGTGCATATACACGTGGGTTCTTCGGATGCGCGTGAAGTGCCATGCCTCAGCCAGGCCCAAGCAAGCAATAATATCAAGCCTAGCTTCCTTTTATATTGATGTAAGTTTGGTTTCTTTCATGCCATTCAATTCCCTTTAACACAAAATGAATAAGCTTATCTTTTTGGATCCTTAGGCACGAATGAAGGAACAAATGAACAAGAGGATATACCACAAAGAAGCAATGAGTTCGGTTTGTCTCTCCCCGTTAGAATGTAGCTCGTGTCATTTCCTGATTAGAAGACATTGAGTTGATAGATAAATTGATTTTCTATAATATAATTATATAAAAAATTATATGATCCTTTAGAGCATTATAGTGTTTAACCGACTATTTATTTTCTTTAAAAAAAATCTATGGGTTGAATTGCTTAAAATTAAGTTTTGTGGCTTCTATAAATAATGATTACTTGATTAAAAAAATTATTGTCACTTTAAGGGTAGATTGTAACATTTCTTTTACACTATGACACTTCACGCAATGTCATTTAATATTTTTGTTGGTTAAAATCTTTCACCGATTAGAACCTTCCATAGATAGCTCTTTTCGAGACCTTGAAAATCAATTTTATCTACTTCTAGGGTCAATGACTTACTCTGCAAATCAACACAAAACTTTTCACTATATTTTGTTTTTATTCACACGCTTACCGAAATTTTTTTCAAAAGATCACTATCTTATAACTACTTAAAGCCAAACACACTTAACTATTATTCTTAAATGATAGACTACTGAATAGTATATGCATCTTTATGGTATAAATAGTATCAATTAATTTCTTTAAGCTATCATCAATTACACAGTCTTATAATTACACAACTTTTGGATTCTTCCATGTGATTCAATTGGGGTGTTACATAGATTATTTAAAAGTACCTTAAAATTATACCATTGAAACAAAATGTATAAATTATTTAAATATGATGTGGCATTATGGGAACCAATTAAGAAGAAATAAGGAACTCAAATTAGGTTGCTTAAATTATTCATTTTAACCTAAGTTAATTATTGACATAAGCTTGTTAACATTGAGGTTGTTAATTGTGATCACTCATATTGATAATAATTTTATTATACTTAAAAGTAATTATATAATTACTTTATTGATATATGAAATTTCATGTTGAGATGTGGATTGTATTTTAAACAATTAGAATCATTAATAACTATCATTTGACAACTTATCTACTTGTTTAAATAAATGTTTTCATATACATTTATTCCATAAGAATATAAGAAAGTAACATGATTTAAATTTCTCTTATAAGTTAAAATTAATTCATGCATTTTTAACTTTTTTATCTAACTTTTTTAAAAAAATTCATAAATTGATATTAACTCATCAAAAAAGTTCAATTCATTTTATTATCTTATTTTCTTTTTCTATAAATATTTATGTAAAAATTTATTTTGAATTATTTTTAAATATATTTCTCCAACTTACATCACTAACCCATTACACACAATTAAAGCTAGCTACTCAACTTTCATCATGACAAACATAAAGCACATAGCATAAGAACTGTTTCCCCATTATTCATTCGTACAAGTTGATGACTAAAATACCAAATTAGTTAAATCGCCTCACAATTTGAAGAAAACATTTATTTTAAATTTCTATTGTCCAGTTTGTATGAAAATCATAATAGCGAATCTCATTTCATTAGTTTAACTATTTTTTTTCATTAACATTGTATTTTTATGTTATTTCTTATAAAGTCAACAACTGAAGTACAATAACTGTTTTATACAATATCACATAAATAACTGAAGTACAATATCTGTTATATTGATGATAATACTATAAACAGATTGTGGATAACTTTTTGGTCGAGATATTTTTGTACAAAATTTCAAACTCCCCTATATTCATCCTAAAAAATAAATATCAGCTCATTAAATTGGATATAATATTAAATGGAATGAAATGCCCAAAGTGCTTGAGAATGAACACATTTTGTTTTCTATAAAAGTCCCATTTGAGCAACCAACAAAGTGTGTGGCTTGATTGGTAAATGTATCTTCTAGACCGAATCATTATCTGATTCCTGTATACTCAATCTTTGCATATTATGTGCTTGAAGTTTTAGGGGTTGTATATTTTTTTAGATTGGATTATATTTTGATTCCTATTAGTTAGTTTCTACACATTTTGTGTTTAAAACTCAAGATTGTGTATCATTTAGATAAGATCGGTATTATCTGATTTTTATAGACTTAACATCTACTTATCTTATCTTGTGTTCGAGGATAGGGAGATGTGTATCCTCCGAATCAGATCATATTTTGATTACTATCATTTAACCCCCTTTGAATCGGACCTTGAACTGATCATCATCTTATTGGATTATGTCTGATCCAATCACCTCTACGAGACCTAGACATGCCATAAGATAATTAAGACAAATACTTAAAAGTTATCATAGTCATATACTGAGCTTGTTAAGATATAATATAACATTTTGATACATCATGACACCTCAACCCATGAATATTAAGCTAGCATACACACAATTATATATCGAGATTATTGGGATATGTGGAACATTCTGATACACTTTAACACCCCGACCCATGAATATCAAAGGAGATATATGCAACAGACAATGATAAATAGTCTTTTCTTTAATCTAAGAAGGTAGATTAAACAATATTTTTCACTTGAGTGTTTTGAATTAAGTCACCTTCATCTATAAGAAAATCTTTTCTAGAATAATAAATAATTTTGTTCCTTAAGTGTATGATCATGAAATCAATTTCTGAATCGTGCGGGTGAATAAATATTTAATAAAAGAAGTCAATTTCTTAAATAAATTTTAGTATCTTGAGAATTGAGTAAATACTTGTTTCAAAAAAAAAAAAAAGTTCCGTTTGAACATTTTGGCATTGTGTGCTGGCAGCGTTAACTGGTGTTGGGAGTTTGGCAAGCAATTCAAGTCGTGCCTATTATTTTATTTATTTGTTTCATGTTTCTGGCATTTACATATCAAAGATTATTTTCATTGCTATCGTCGTCTTTATTGATTATAGTATCTTCTATTTCGATCTTTTCTTTCCAATACATAGAAAGCATCAAGTTGTAAAATTATTTAGTCATTTTATAGGTTTTTTAATATTCTATATATGTATATATATATATACATACATATAAATAATTAAAAAAAATGCCCAATTTGTTAAATCATCAATACGCATCCGTGAACGTAACCTTGTCGTCTTGCCTAATTAGCTTCAATAATTAATCACGTTAAAAGAAAAATATTTAGTCCAAGCAATAAGACTGTTTCCTAGCTTTTAATTATGTTTGTATAGTTCCTTTAGATATATTGATTTTAAGGTACGGTTCCTTATTTTAATAAGTTTTTAAATGAGTCTTTCAAAAAATAATTTATTCTCAGTTGATAACTAAACCCAAATTGCAAAACTCTAAGGAAGGCATATAGGGACCGAAATTTCTTGTCAAGTAAAGTAGAATTTATCAAGCATAAATTTTTAAAAGAATTTATTATTTACATAATGATATTCTATGATTCATATCAAGCCAATTAATTCAAACTTCACCATTGACATATAGCATAAAGAAGTAGTTAAAAATAAATCATAACATGAACAAGATTAGGTAGGGAATTATTTTGCAGGAGTATTCTAAGACCTACCAATCCCAATAATGATGCAATCATGATTCTTTATTGATGTATAAAAAACTAATTATCAATGAATTATATGGAATCACACTATTACATTTTTTATTATTTAAAGGATTTAATATTTTTTGTTACATTAAAAGGATTTAATATAAATGTGTTGATAGTGCAAAAAAATTCATTCTCTTATTATGATAATGTATGATAAAAATGTTGATTTTTATAATAGTTATTTTAAAAATCATGTATATGACAATTTCTAATTAATTCATAGTGTAAGATTTTTTTACAATGATAATATATCAAAATTAAAATATTGTTGTATACTTTTTTTAATGCATTTGAATATTAGGTTTTACACTTTTACCTAACATGTCATATATTGACATCTTATTGAGTAAATTTAAAAATATTTCGTTACATAAAATAGTAAGTTCATTAATTAATCTGTAAAAAAAAGTTCATTAATTAATGTGATGATGCATCATTAAATATAAAAGCTATGCTTTATATTTAACCTTTAATTTGATGACGAGGTATTTTTAACTTAAATATGTAACAATTGTGCAATCACTTCATGTATTCAATTTTTCTTCATTCCATTTTCTGGAATGTTTTCAGCAGTGGTTGACATAAAGTGGGGGATGCGATAACGATGTATTGTTATAGACAACAATAATAATAGTGTTAGTAGTACTACAACTTTCTTCATCAGCAACAAGAAAATAATTGTGATTTCTTTGAGTGTATCGTCAGTGCATTGAGATATAATAAATGTTAACCAATACTCTTAAGATATTAGTTAAGAAATTAAAAAGAAAAAAATATTGTGATGTCCATAGCTTGCTTTACATTCTCCTATAATTTTTATGATAAATATATTTTTAATTTTTTAATTAATCAATATTTTAAGAATACTGATTAACAAAATCATTGACATATATGCTTAACTAGTAAACAAAATAATTTCCGTCATATGCATAATTAATAAACACAAAAACTGAAAAAGAACACTGCTTTCGTGGGAGTGAGTAAGCGCCAAGGGAATCACGTTGGCCATGAAAACGAAAGCATAAGAATATGCCTTAATAAAATAGCTAGCGTGCGGCGACACGATGAAGTTGCGTGATTAAGTGTAACAATACCGCTATATAATAAATGTTTGGAAAAAGACTCTTGAAGTATTGAATAATGTGTGGTTCTTGGTTCAAGTTCAACTTCATGTTTCGGTTGCAAGGGATTCAAGAATACACAATGGATTGGACAATCAATAAATCTTTAGTCTAAGTTGTATTAGATTTGGTCTATCTTAAGTTCAATTCTTATCGATGCAAAAGATTAGGAGAGTTCACTAAATATAATTAGTCATCAATAAAATTAATGAATATTTCATTGATATGATAATAAAATAAAATAAAAATTGAAAAAGAAGATAATGGATCGGATAAGCCTAGCTATATTTCTGCTGTAGCTTGGTTTCTTACGCGTGATATTATTGGATTTTTAGGCTACATAAAGGAAATGAGATTGGACCATTCTATAAAATTCGTGATTTGGGTACAAGAGTAAAATGAAAATGACCATTACCCATCGATCTACGTTGGCTTAGTTTGGTTTTTGTCTATTTTGTTCTTTTAGACCCAAACAAAATGTTCGTTAATAATTCCAATTGAGTCATTGGACCACCCTCTAGTTACCCCTCTTCAAAAAATTAAATATACTTGTGCATCGCACCTACGGGTACCAAGTCTAGTTACTTCTCACCACACGTTTATTTGTGCATGACAAAGTGTTAGCTCACACATAATTTTCATTTGGTCCAAACTCACATACATTTCCTTAATCAGCAAGAACAACTTCAATAAACATTGGGCCAAGAAGCAATCAGCTAATAACTGTTTTTGGTCCATGACATTTCCAAATCTCTATTATGCCCCTCCCCCAACCCCCATTATTTTTTTCTTGTCCTCCATTGTCTTACCCACGTGAGTTTTTACACCCCCATTGACTCCTACTGTTTTTTTATTGTTATTTTTTTTGTGTCGCCAACATAATAAAAACTAGTTTTCGTTATGTCAAGTTACAGAAATTAGTTTTTCTTTATGCATCTTGACAATATTCCATTAAGAAAGACATCAAAAACTAGATTCTGTCAAAATACATACTGAAAATTATTTTTGTCCAGTATATTTTTGTCAAAAATATTACAAAACAAAAAAGGTGCTGTGAATATCATCGGCTATTTTTTTTAAAGCCTGCCACCTCGGCCCAAAAATTGTTATATTCAAAGGATATTCATGTTTAACTCTCGGAGAAATCAGTTTTGATCCAAGCGCTCATCATGGGTGACATTATTTTTAGGCTCTTGCTATTTAGACCATTATTTTATCTAACTACAACCCAGTAACCCCTTTATACCTCTTAACTACTCATTTTACCCTTTTTTTTAAAGAAGCACACCCCTTTTCTTTCTAAAAATGTCTTTCCAGAATAACATATACCTATTTCAGAAATGTATCTATGGAACTATGATTAATAGTTATGAAGTTACACTTTTGGAATAGGTATATGTTATTTTAGAAAAACATTTTCGATAGTAATAAAATATTACTTAAGAATTAAGATCATTGATGAGATAAATGCTTATTTTATATCTCATATTTGTTAGTCTTATTTAAAAAAATATTAATTATTTTTTTAAAAAAAAGGTTGTACCAAAGCTAGTTGGAAGTGATAGGGAAAAAAAAGCTCTCGTCGTCGTATTTGTAGGATGATAATAGGAGGGAGTAGAGTAAATAAAAGTAAGAGCAAATCGTCATTTTTGTCCTTAAAAGTATAGGACACTGACAAATTCATCCATAAAAATGAAAAATTAAAATTTAGTTCATGAAAGTGTAAAAAGTGCGATAAATTTGTCTCTTCATTAACTTTACTCTATTAACGTTAATGGATCTGCTAATGTGACATGTCAAGAAAAAAAATGTCACTAAAATGTTCATTCACGTGGCCTTTATCAAATTGTTGATGAACTAATTTGTCATCAAAATGTTAATGGACTGATTTGTTAATTTTCTTTTTTTATTTTCTTTTTTTTTTCCTTTTCATCTTTCTTCTCTTGGACCACCGTTGACCACATTAATAAGATATTTTTGGTGACCCTTCATTTTCTTTCTCTCCTTATTTTTATTTTTCCTTCTTTTGCAAATCTACAAATTCCATATCCAAATCAGATCTACAAATTCCACAATCTCACCTTTCACCCACAGGTCAAACCCAAATCCAAACAACCCACCATTCACGCTTGAGCTCAAAAATTTTTCAGTCATCACTTTGCTCAAAGCTTCAACTTCACCATTCCTGTTGATAAACATGACAACCATGTGGGTGTCAAAGAGCTTATGGAGAAAGCACACAAGAGAGCAAAAGAGTTTGAGGACCTTAACAGAGGAGGAGTCAAGGCATGTGGCGACTATGGTCCATGACTTGATGTGGGAGACGTAACTCAAGCGAAGGACAAAGGTGACATAAAGGGTGTGGCCGACCTTGACAGAAAGGACGACGAGGAGGTCACAGATGTTGGTGTAGAGAGTGCTTTAATAAAATATTAGTTCATCGACATTTTGATGACAAATTAGTTCATCGACATTTTGATAATAAAATAGTCTATCGACATTTTAATAATAGATTAGTTCATCAACATTTTGATGAAGACTACATGAACAAACATTTGATAACATTTCGTCTCCATATACCACGTATGTGAATTCATTAACATTAAGGGAAAAAAGTTAATGGAATGACGAATTTGTCACATTATTTTACGTTTTTGAAGACTAAATTTTAATATTCATTTTTCAAGAAGGAGTTTGTTAACACCATAGACTTTTAGGAATAAAAATGAGTATTTATCTCAAAAGTAAAAATAACTAAAACCGTAGCTTAGGAAACAATAACATATGGCAAAGGAGTTGGGTGGTGACACGTGGAAGAATAAATGATTGCTATATAGTGTTTTATTAATACTATTAATTACTTAATTAATACACAATAAAATATGCTGAAAAAGTTAAAAACTAGTAAAAGATCTAGACACTCATAAAATGTAAACAACTTGATTATCGTCTCTTCCAACTAAACTCAAAGTAGAATTGCTCATGCGAGGGAGTTTTCGCTTGCAGCTGGAGAGTTGGAATAGGAGCCATTGTAGATGCTTCCATACAAAACACGTGTTCGGTTTTTATTAATTATTACTAATATTACTTTAATAATTCACATAAAAAAACAAACGGATTACTTTTTGTTACGAAAAAACGGGGGTTTGATTTAACGAAAAGATTAATTTCTCATGAAGTATTGAATTATGATTTTAATTTTTAAAAATAATAATTGAGCCTATAAAAAACGGTTTAACTGATAATTCTTTGGAATTAAACGGATTATGAAATATAAAAAATTACATCATAATTTGTAATTGGTAGTATTAATTGTTAAAGAACTTCAAGTAACTACATTTATATAATAATAATAACAATAATAATTATAATAATACACTCTATTGTTTAATCTTTCTCTAAAATAAGAAAATAGTTAAATCTCTTAATTTTTTTTATAAAAAAAATAATATTTACCTTTTCTCATATTTTATTTTTCAAAATTGTAAATTTGATTTATTTTGAAAATATTGTGCATATAATTTTAAATTTTAAACTTTTATTATTCGTATACATCTAACTTGCAATTAATTATATATTTTCCCATATAACTAATATTTTTTGAAATATTTTTTAATTTGTATATTTAAATTTTCTTAAATTAAAAATTACTCGTATAATATATGAAATACTAACTAACATAAAATGATACACCATTTGTAGTCAAGAAACATATTTTTGCCTTTGTTTTGTTTTTCAGAAATTCAGGGTTCTCTAATTTTTTACTCTGAATTCTATTTTTTTTGGGCCGTTAAATAGTTTAATGTAGTAGTGGCCTACTGGGTCTCCTTTCTGGACTGGGCTCAAGCTAGTTTGGGTTTGACTGAAGCTGTTGCACTAAAAGCACATGAGCCGTTAGATCATAAGAATCTGATAATAGTCGTTCGATGAATTCCCTATTCATTCTATAAAATGACAAAGGAAACACCTCTTGCGTCGTCATCTTTGTTATCCTGTATTCTCAGCCTCTGCATACAAAATTAGGGTTTTATGATTCCTTAGTCTCTTTTTCCAATTTTCAATTTCGAATACGCTTCTCTATCTGGTCGATGTGGATTAACTCGATTCCCATTCGACTCGTTCCCTTGAAGCAATAGCGATTTGTGTTGTTCTTTTTATATCTCTGCCGCAATCCCTTTGTTTGTGGAGAACATTGGAGCAACTAAATCAATTTTTCTACTAAAGTTAAATTTTTTTTTCTAGGTTTGCGTTTTTTCGTCGATTGAGTAACTGGGTTTGCGCTATTTTTAACTGTGATGAGCCTACAGACCTGTAATGATTTTGCGGGTATGATCGCAATCATTATTGAACATCTAAGGGACTGAGTTCTCTAATGTTGCTCCCAGTTTTTCCAATCGCTTCTTTTAGATTTTGTTTTCGGAAGTTTAATTTTTTTATGCTTAATTTTTTTTTCTAAATAAGTTGCTTTTAATTAGTCGAGTGTTTATGTTTGAAAGGCTTCAGCTTTATATTAGATCTTTGCTTGGCACTTTTTTCATTGTGTTTGGCAATGTTTAATTGAAGCCGATATGTGTGTTCCCCTCGCTATCCATTGTTGCAATTTTGATGCTGCATTTTGGACGTCGGGGAACTAAATCACTATTTTCTGTTCTTTTTAAGAACTTCTTTTTTTTTTATTTGATGAAAAGATGTTGATTTTATTATGTTTTTGTGCAACCAGGTTGAATTTCTGGATTTAAGCGTGTTTTCTTAATAGTTTGCGATCTATGTTAGTTTCAAGCGTGAAAGTTTGGTGGGTTAGGATGAAGCTAAATATATAATCCAACACTTGATCTGAGTAATTAATTACCAGTGATGTAAAATTATTCTATGCTTCTGAATCTACATGTTAGTTTTTGAGCAATTGTTGTTAAATGTTAATACGTAGGCATATCTATAACAATTTGTTAGTTGTCCCATTGACATAGATTGTTTGTTACATTGGTACACGTTGACTGATGTATCAACATTTGTTTATTTGCTTTGGATTTCAATTTATTCTTATTGCTAACATCATGTGATGAAATTGGAAAAATCTTAGGACACCTCCTACACAGTCAACACTGCTGTGGATGAGAATAAATTTTCCATGCTGATGATGTGCTTAGTCTGTTCCCTGCTTAGTAAGCCTAATAACAAAACTCAATTCAGAGGACAAGAATATTTTTGTATAATTTGCAGATAGCATGTCATTGAATATTCAACAAGTAGTAGTATTTGATTATTTTGCCATTGATATAAACGAAGCCCAGACCCAAAAGGTAAAGAATTTGGATAACCTGTTGCAAAGATTATTGCATTTTCGTGGAAATAAATTTGTTGACACCATATTAGTGAGACGGTTTCTATGACACTTTAATCTGGACTTCCAAAAATTCATTCACAAGGCCGAAGAAATGGAAGGCAGGAAAGAGATTGAAATATAATGGAAGTGAAATAGAATATATTATAATAACGAATATCACATCTATTTTATTAATCAATTATCAAACAAAAAATCATTTTCTTTAATAAACCATTATCAAAAAATCTGAGGTTAATAAGAAATTGCCTAACCAGGTTAAAGGATACAAACGGAATCGAAGATAACATAAAGCAATAACCCACAGAAATAAGCATATCAATCCAGACATAGTATTAGAGTTAATCATAAGCATCATCTCATCCCCAAAACAAAAGCCATGTGTCACCACCAAACAAACCCAAATGTACTTGAAGACCAAAAAATCTTCACGCGATGTTCAAAGGTAAATGTACTTTTGATGCCATGTATTTCACTGCAACAAATATAGCCGCAAAACATCTATCATCTATCCAGTGATCCATGTTACCTAAACACAAATGAGGACTGTTTATCCAACCTCTGATTCAATACTTCCTCACCTTGGTATAAAAATGTAACTAATCCAGGTAACTTTTTTCTCCTGAATTTTCGGACACCCGAAGAAAAGATGAGATGAGTTTTCAAGCCCCTTGTTACTCAAGAAACAGGATGAAGGGAAATCAATCCCTTTTACTCTCAACCGAACTCGTTAGGAAGCACATCTCTACAAATTTTTCAAACAAGGAGTTTAACTCTAGGGGGCACTTTCAGCTTCATCTTCTTCATCAGAACCATAAAGGAGGGAGTATGCAGAATTGTATTTTAATTTGATTTGATTAATATTAAAAAGAATAAATAGTATTTTAATTAAAAAATAATTTGTATTATATATATCTTTAAAAATCATAATTATAGTGACTATGAGAGACGTGTTTTTGACTTTATGTTAAATATATGAAACTTTACAAAATCCAAGGGTAAAATTAACAAGGGATTTGCTTCTTACACCAGCGTTTTTTCCAATGTCCGTAGGGTCAATTCGTAACGTTAATCCGTAAGATTCTTATGGATTTGTGTTAAAATATTTTAAAATTATTTTTTAAATAATAGTCCAAATAGCTGTTGAACTTAATTAATGTTGTTATATATAACATTACAATTTTAATGCATATTTAATACACATATTAATTTTTATCTAATAATATATTTTTTTACATATATAAATTTTTAAAGTATATGAACATATGATTTTATAAAATTAAAATTTATAATGTACATGAACCTAATATTTTTATTCAAACCTATGATTTTTAATTAAATCATAATTTTTATTTTAAATTTATTGTTATAAAATATGCATTATTAGAT
>CM023942.1:16992981-17009385 GCA_013407115.1 Glycine latifolia | reverse complement strand
AGATAAAAAAAATATATTATTAGATAAAATCATGGTTTAATTATAAAATATAATAATTTTTATAACAATAAATTTAAAATTAAAATTATCGTTTAATTAAAAATCATAGGTTTGAATAAAAATATTAGGTTCATGTACATTATAAATTTTAATTTTATAAATCATAGGTTCATATATTTTAGAAATTTATATATGTAAGAAAATATATTATTAGATAAAAATTAATTGTTATAAAATTATTATGTAAATTTATGTGTATTAAATATGTATTAAAATTTGTAATGTTATATATAATAAGATTAATTAGTTTTTAATATGAATGGTCTAGTAGTTCAGTTGGTTACCTCATGGATTAACGTTATGAATTGACCTTATGGATTCGTAATCCATAAGGTTCATATGGATTGGTTACGAGAAGGGCAAAATTAGTATTATACTGTGCATATTGGATGTATTGGAAAAAGTACTTGTGTACGAAGTAGATCCCAAATAACAACTCCCTAAGTAATGAAGTAAGCCCATGGATTGTTACAAGAACAACTTGGCCCAAATCATATAATACGGCATTGCCAAGGCCATCGCTAATTTAGACCAGTCACAAGTACTAAATAAAATAATTAAAGATAAATAAAAGAAGGTTAAGATCGACTTATTGAATAGATTGTTGCTTCCTCCATCTCCAAGTTATTTTCTGCACCCTTTCCAATATATATATATATATATATATATATATATATATATATTTTTTTTTTTTTTTTTTTGGACTGGTCATATTAAAAATCAAAATTTATAATCAATCTCAAATATAATTTTACATTCAGAATTCATCGTTAAAAGTTAAAAGGGGTGCAAGAAACAATAGAATGAAAAATGTCGGCACAACTCCATATAGCAGCCCAACACAATGTCAACTCAGATCAACAATTTATGGCTTAAATAATTTTATAAAATAGTAATTTTGATTTTGCTATCTAAATTATTGTACCACACGAATTTTCTTTTTTTTTTTTCTCTCTTGCGGCTTGATTTTTCTCTTTCATAACTCACGAATTCTTCGTTCCGCTTCAAATTCATATGAGAATTCGTTCTTTGCTCTCAAATATGATATTATATATTAAGAACTTAAAATTAATTTAATATATAAACAAATATATTAGTTACATTCTTTAATTTGTGCATTATTATCTTAAATGGAAAAATAAAAATGGATATAATAATTGATTTATCTAGTGATTTATTATAATTTAAAGGTAAGAAAAATGACAGAAATGTTATTTTCAACAAGAGAAATGCTATCTTTTTCGTGTATTTTTTTACTATTGACTAACATTTATTAAAAATTATAAAACTGTGTAGAATTCACTTTTTATTTAACGAGTCTTGTTTATTATTTTATAATTTTCTCATTTCGAAGCAAAAAAATAGGATGATTGCCGAGATGGGAGATTGGTATGATGAGGTGTGGAGGTGGAAGTTTTTTGTAGAGAAGGCCATGGAATTGTTGGTGGTGAACAATGTGGGATGAGATTGGTGACTTGAGACTTGGAAAGAATTAAAATGATGGATGCGCATATATGGAACAGCAAATGGCGATAAAAAAAATATGTTGTTAGGGAGGTTTATGAAGATCTATATTGTCATGGAAGTTTGGAGGAGGTGAAATTGTACAATTATCTATGGAGGTACGTACTGGTGGACATCGTTGGTGTTGCTGATGGTCGTCAAAGGTTGCTGCATCGCTAGCTTCTTCATCCTCACGCCGGTACTTCGTAAAGATCCACAAGATCCTTATCCTCACACCTGTGGATGTTTGCACTGCGGTAAAGGTCTTCTAGTACCTAATAATGGCTTCTATTGAGAGAGTAGCGTGGGTGTGATCGGTGGTCTGTGAAGCTCCGTGCTGCTGTTTTGCCAAGTCTTCCTCGGGGTGGTGGTACTTGTGTGTTCCTACCATGTAAAGGATGAATCTGTAATTTCATATGTTTAGCATTTTATTTTCACTTTATTTCACTTCAACCAAATCATTCAACTCTTAATTTTATTGTTTATTATAATTTTTTTTTTTAAATTATCTTTCTTTTATTTTTCTATTTTTTTCTCTATACCAAACACACCTTTAAGTTTTTAGTTGGGAGAGTTAATTGTATCTTAGAGACTGAATGGTCCAAGGGATTAGTGTTTGTTTTCTCCTATGTATGGACTATGGAGACGGAGAATGTCAAAGAATCTCAGATAGAGATGTAAATGAGTAGTCTAATACTTTTTGAAAAACTTGTTTAAATAAAAATGTTAGACTCAAGTCTTAAAAAAAAATATGTTAGACATGTTTGATCTATTTAATATATATATATTGTCAATTTATCATATCCTAATTCTTTTTAGATCCCAAAAAAAATGGAAAACAAAAAGTATTTTTTTTTAAAATAATTAGAAAAACAAAAATGAAAGAAAAATAATTATTTAAAAGAAAAAAGAAAAGGGAAATGATGAAATGCAAAGAGTAAAAAAAGGGAAAGAAAAATATTAAAACAGAGAAAAGAAGAAAGAAAATGTAAAAAAAAATAGACAAAGGAAGATAATAGAAAAAGGGAAAAAGGAAAGAAAAATATTAAAACAAAAAAAAGAAAAAAAATATGGAAAGAAAGAAAGAAAAAAATGGGAAAGAAAGATAATAGAAAAAGAAAAAAAGAAAAAAAGGAAAGAAAGACGATTAAACAAAAAAAAGGAAAATAAGGGAAAGGAAGAAAAATTGATATAAATTTGGTTTTAGGTTTACAAATTTCTATATTCATACTTATGATAGACTTTTTAATAGGCTCGTAGGTCAAGTTACGCTTTTAAATAAACCAGACCAAACCTTAAAAAAAGTCTATAACAGATAAATATGTGAGGTCAAATTTTATGTTTTAAAATTAAGTCAAGACCAGACCTAATTAAGCTTAGCATGATCTCACTTATTTCTACCCCTAGTCTCGAGTGACAATTAAACGTTCATTTTATTTGAGTATGTCCTCTTGTGAACTTTAAGAATTGACACTTCTTGTGACAATTCTCCTTTCCTTTAATGATATAATTTGTTTGTTGTGAAAAAAACAAAAAATTAATAATTTTAACCTATGTTAAAATGAGTTAGAAATTACTATTACATTATTGATTTTATTAATACTGAACTCTATTCTTGAACAATATTTCAAGTTTGAATCTCTTAAATAAAAAATATTATTTGGATGAGATATCTTATTAAAAATGATTAATTATATTTTTTAATAAAAATTAATTATCGATAAAATTGATAAATAATACATAATAATAATAATAATATAATAAACGTCTAACATAATAATCAAAAGATTAGGATGTGTTCCTATATAATCTACTAAATAACGAATAAATATATATTTTTAAAAATCAAGTTGAAAGTACATTAAAATTTATTATGAAAATATTCTAATACTTTTAATAAAAATTTCACGTTTTAAAAAATTTAAAACCAAAACTATAAGAGTTCCTATTAGCAATTTATTGAATAAAACATCATTTTCATTAAAAAAATAAAATAAAAAATCATTCAAAATAAACATTTAAACCTAATAAATTGATATATGAACACGTTTCTTTAACAATTGACATAAGTTCTAACATTGGAAGTTGCTAGTCGTAAGTTGGAACTGTAATTGGAGGAGGAACAGCTAATATTATGAGATAAATAAAGCAGTTGCAAGCCTAATGGTGATGAATGACAAAAAAACAAGCATTAAAAAGGCGTGAGAAAACTCTGTTAACGTTGGGAATGTGAACTCGATAGGAGATGAAGTCACGAAGATAGCAACGGTCATGATGCCAAAATCCAAATACTAGTAAGCAAAAATAAAGGATATATCAATATCTGTCCTATATCTAACGGTAACTTCTCAGATATTGCTTCTCTCTCTTGGCCCCACACTCTCAATACTCAATAGTTGCTGAAAACTCACATAATAAATAATACAAAAAAAAGAAAGAATCTTAATTAATAAGTAAGAATGAACGGTTTTAGGGTTAGGCACGCATTGTACTCGCAGTGGGTAAGTCAAACCTCTCTAATCAAAATACACTCTTTCAACATCCCTATTACATTCATTTTATTTTCTTTTTAATTCTTCATTCATATATATCCCATTCATAGACCGCAGTCACCTCTGCATTTTTTTTTAGTTCTTGTAACTTTCGCCAGCTTTTACTCGCCTAGGTCATCACACTTCTAACGCCTCAAATTACATTCTTATCCTTTCTTTCTTTTTCCTCTTAAAGTTAAAATGTCTTTAATAAAACACATGTTAAAGTCAACATTCAAATAAGATTTTGATTCCATTTACCTTTTCTTTGTTGAGTGATGCGACAAATAAGAAGAAAAACACTTAAATTTAAAATTTTACAAACTTTCTTTTACTTAACGAAACCTGCCTACTCATGAAGCTAATTTTTACAAACTTTTTTTTAACTCAAAAGTATGTCGAAATAAATAGAATAATTTAATCATCATATTGTTAATATACAAATTTATAAACTCTAAATCAATTAAAAATCATTATTGTAATGATTTTTTTAAGATAATTATATTAAAAATTAAAAAATTTACCACATAAAAATTTATAGTAACTTCTTTTACAATGTCAATACAATTTAATCTAAAGATAATTGGAAATTCTCTCATGATTCAACACTTTTTACCTGTTAATGTTTCTTTTATTTTTGGCTTTTTTTGTGTGTAAGTGCTAGAATAAGAATTGGATTCCCTCACATATATAGTAGGTCACATTAAATTATATATATAATTTAATATGTATCATAAACACAATTAATAATTATTGAGAAAAGAGATAAATACACAGTTTAAGAATTAACTTATCAAGTTATCATATTAAATATTGTAATAGAGAAATAGATGGTATTTACAATAATTAGTGGATTTTGTAATAAATGAAAATCTTTCAATAATTTATTTAGTATATATTAGAAACTACTAAAATGGGGAACAACATCTCCAAACATGTGTTTATCCAAGTTACTTAAATTTAACGAAAATTGCTCAAGTTTCTCTCTCATTGAAGCATACAACGTGAATTTATTTATATAAGTATTGTTGCTTAATAACATTACATCATAAATAATATATTTTTAAGCATTGTAGGATCCATAAAATTAATTTAAGTACTCACTTTAACATTCTTAACATTAAAGTGAATTTTTGTTTAAAATGCTTAAATCCATATAGAATTGTAAGGCCAACAAAATTGTGATAATCAACTCATATAAGTAACTATACATTGTAGATGCTTTAACATCTTAAATTAATTTTTAAGACTAATTTTTATATTTTCTTATAACTTCTGTCTTGTTTCCATGTTCATATTTTATATAATTTTTTTTGACAGATCATATTTTATATAGATTAATGCATAATAAGTGACTAATGATGATATAATTAAGGGCTAATATTATATATATTAAACTTTAATTTTATGTGCTAACAACATAAAATTTTTACATATCAACTAACAAAAGTTATCATTAATATAACTTTTGTATTTATGATAATATATAATGATTAGTTTTAATTAAAAGATATTATAGAAATTATTTGCATTATTAGTGTATATCCTACTTTAGTTTTTATACAATTAGATATATCATATTATACTAATAAGTTGTTGGTCAACTTTATACAAAATTTGATTTCTTTAAATACTATCTTAAATTTGAATTTTATGGACGAAAAAAATGTGATTAAAAAGAGAAAATTCTAATAAAGGTGATCAATCAAATTTTTCAATAAAGATTAGTCATCAATAAAATCGATGAATATTTCATACCAATGACAATAAAAATATATATATATATATATATATATATATATATCATATTATATGAATATTAATTTTAAAATATTCAATATTTATTACCTCCTTATTTTTTCTCAATACTTGAATTTCCATAATTCAACAAAAAAGACAACAAGAAAATCAATTCAAAATAAACTTATAAAACAATCTTGACCCTTTATTTCAACAAGAGACATCACAAAAGAAAAAAGCTCAAATAATGGAAAGCAAGGGCAAAATAGAGTTTGCAGAAAAAGGAGTAATAAGCTGGTC
The DNA here is from genome assembly GCA_013407115.1 of Glycine latifolia. NCBI lineage: Eukaryota > Viridiplantae > Streptophyta > Magnoliopsida > Fabales > Fabaceae > Glycine > Glycine latifolia. The sequence continues at coordinate 17,003,251 of CM023942.1, read as the reverse complement.
AAAGAACGTTTTAAAATTGACTGTGTGATAGCTGTGTCTGTTGTGTCTTGTGTGTATTGTGCTTCGCAATTAACACGCAAAATAGGTGGATCCCACACTGACTCCAATCTGACCCAGAACAACAATATTCTATTCCCGTCCTTTATAAACACACCTCACCCCTCCCTTGTATCAACCTGTCTCTCTCAAACACAGAAGCCAAACTCAAACACAACAACACAAAGAAAAAAAGAGCACAAGCAGACCAATTCCAACGGTTGAATTTTGACTGAAGACACCGCCACCGACGTTAGAAAAAAAAATATATTAGAAATATGTCTTGCTCCGTCGCGGTTTCCAATTCGCCGGTGTTCTCTCCTTCTTCTTCCCTCTTCTGCTCGAAGCCCTCCATCATCTCTTCTTCACCGGAATCCCTCTCGCTCTCTCTCTCGCATCTCAAACCTTCGAACTCTTCTACGACGTCGTCTTGTTCTTCACCCTCTGCTGCTGTTGCTTCTTCTTCTTCTCCTTCTTCTCCGTTTCGACTTCGCCTTCCCAAGCCTCCCACCGTGTTCTCTGCTTCTTCTTCTTCTGCTTCGTCTACCTCTCCGAGCGGCACCGTTTTGAAGAGGAAGCGACCCGCTAGGTTGGACATACCCGTTTCCTCTCTCGCCTTTGCGGTTCCGCCCACGCCCTCCTCGGCGGCGCGTGACGTGGTCGAGGCTGAGGAAGATGGGTTTGGGGTGTACTGCAAGAGAGGGAGGAGGGAGTACATGGAGGATCGTTACACCGCAGGGAATAATCTTCGCGGAGAACACAAACTGGTAAGAAAAAAAATCTTTTCATTTAAAAATATAATTTTGGGGTTTGGGAGTTGGGACTATGCTTTTAGGAAGTGGGGTTGTGGAAAGTTTGAAACTTTCGATCTGGGTCTGGTTGAATTGAATTGAAGATTTTGAATGATTGTGAATTTTTCTATATATGGTTATGTCAATTTTATGAATTTTTTCGTAGATGCGGTACGGGAAATTGTGATTTATTTACTCAGTTATGTATTTGTAAAGAGAATAAGAAAATAAAGCCTTTAATTTTATGTCTGAGTTATTGTTTTGAAGTTTAAGAGTTCTTTGAGTGGTTAGGGTGTGGGGTAATGATATTTGTGTGTGTGAATTGACTAGGTTTGTTTACCGTTGGATTGAATAGTTAAAGCTGAGAAGGAATTCGGGAAAGATCATCATGAGTGTGATTTTAATTGAGGATTGATTAATATGCTCTTCATGCTCATGCTTAATTAGCTAAATGGATTTGAGTGGAATGAAATCTAATGAGGAGGAAATTTGTTTCGTGATTGCAGGCTTTTTTTGGCATATTTGATGGGCACGGTGGTGCAAAAGCTGCTGAATTTGCTGTAAATAACTTGCAAAAGAATGTGTTAGATGAAGTTATTGTGAGAGATGAAGATGATGTTGAGGAGGCAGTGAAGCGTGGGTACCTGAACACCGATTCGGATTTCCTAAAGGAGGATCTCCATGGTGGCTCTTGCTGTGTGACAGCATTGATTAGGAATGGTAACCTCGTTGTGTCCAACGCCGGTGATTGCCGTGCTGTCATTAGCAGAGGGGGTGTTGCTGAGGCCCTAACATCTGATCACAGGCCTTCAAGGGAAGATGAAAGGGACAGAATTGAGAGCCTGGTAAGCTTCTGAGTGTGATAGTACTTTATCTTTTCTGTCTGGTCATTGAAACCACGTCAACATGTTTGAATTTGGATTTGTTGGTTCTAAAAAAGCATTGGAATTTGTCATGCAGGGTGGCTATGTCGATTTATGCCGTGGTGTTTGGAGGATCCAGGGATCTCTGGCTGTGTCAAGGGGAATTGGAGATAGACACCTGAAGCAATGGGTGACAGCAGAACCTGAGACCAAAGTTCTCATAATTGAACCTCAACATGACTTGTTAATCTTAGCTTCGGATGGATTATGGGATAAGGTATAGAACTTGACCATTTCACTTCACAATATTAATAGTATCTTTATTCAAGTATTGTTCAATATTGTTGCTCATGGATTGGACTGGTTTCACTAAACAAGTTTCTTTCTCATTCTCATTTCAGGTTGGTAATCAGGAAGCAGTAGATATTGCTCGTTCTTTTCTCGTAGGCAACAACAAATCACAACCATTGCTGCTGGCTTGTAAAAAGCTTGTAGATTTGTCTGTTTCACGAGGCTCTTTGGATGATACAAGTGTTATGGTGATCAAATTGGAGCACTATGTTTAAAGTTATCTTAGTACAACAGAAGGAGGGTAGTGCATAAGGTTTCAAGATTATGGCAGTTGAGATCGCATTGAGGTCAAGATTGCGTTGCAGTTTGTGGCTTTTGAACAACCTTGGTGGTGCCTGATGATGGATAGAGTAGCTGATTCTTTTCTGTATATATAAATCTGACTACATTATTCGAATTTTTTGTACGGGGTATGGGAGGGATATTAACAATAACATTTAGTAATTATTTTTTTATAGAATAAGTTATGTAATAAGCATACAATTGATTAATTTATACATTATTTATTTATTTAGTAATTCATTTATTTTTTACACTGAAATTTTCTAATTTGTGATGGATAGTTTCCCCTTTTAAGTACATAAATGCAAAAGTTGTCGCAGAATGATTCAATCAAATGAATCTCAAAATTTATCAGTCAGCCAAATTTGGCCTTCTTCTCATGAATTAGTCAGCGTAATCTAACGGTTAGATATTGAGCTTCTGTCTTACGAATTTGACGGCTCATTCAAACTGCGCTTGCATTATTGCAAGGAAATGAATTTTTTATACCTATAAATAATTTCTGGCCTTGATTTGTTACCTATGTTGCTTTCAAGTTCCATCCTCGTGTAATTCTTAATACGATCCCATTAACACGGGCTATTGTTATATATAGAGATAGAGATTCATGCTCGTTTGTTTTACTTCTAAAAGTTAATAACATAAATTGAGTTAGATATATTTTCATATATATAGAGATTCATGCTCGCTGTTTTACTTCTAATGTTAATAACATAAAAATTGAGTAGGATAGATTGTCATGCTTTATTAATATAGATTTATTTCAACATAACAGAAACTTTCCTTCTTATCTCTGTATTATTGGATCTTGAGTAGGGTTACATCAATAAAATTTTGCATATAAAAGAAAATTATTGTGTTGTGTCCACTCGTGCATGGAGATACTTAGGTCACTCTTCACGGAAAGAACTTGACTGTTCTACTATTTTTCTTTATGAAAAAAACACTTAGTACATGTGAAAAGCATGTTTTATAATTGATATATTTATGTTAATTTTTGTTAATTTAAAGTAACTATTAAAGCAAATGCTTCTCCAGTTTCCAAGACTAATTTTTCGTCTCTCAAATGTTTGACATTGACTCGGGGGAAAAAGCCTGGAACTGTGGAGATGAGTACTTGCTGCTAGGTTTGGGTGAAAGATAGACATGACAGTCAGACTCGAACCCGTGGATACATGTTTGAATCCGTCCTGATTTTAACAGAAAAAAATCGAGTTTTTCGAGTTCGGGATCTTTCCTGAAAGCCAAAAGCGGGGGCGGGGACGGGTATGGGATTACAGGTACCCACTCCGCCCCCGTCCCATAATAAATAATATTAAAAAAAAGAAAAAAATAAATATTATTTTGTAATTTTTTAATTGAATTGATTAATTTTATTTTGTAATTTTTAAATTATAATCTCATATTTAAAATGTGAATTTGTTATTGTTTTTTTTATTACGTAATTAGCATTTTCGTTCGATTTTTTCAATAAAAAAATTATATTATTTTTAATTTTTTTAAATTTAATCAAATAGCGGGGGTGGGACGGGACAAGGAAAACCCGACCCCAGCAGGGATGGGGATGTGGATGGGTTTTAAAATCCAACGGGGTCAAAGAGCGGGTTTTGAGTCAGTGACAGAAACGGGGACGGAAAATGCAATACTCGTCCCCGCCCCACCCGTTGTCATGTCTAGTGAAAGATATATATTGGCACAAAGTCCATGAGCTTAATTTAGTATAAAGAAAATTAAAAATATTTTTTATAAATCTCGTGAAAATTAATGTGAGTGTTACTATTATTAATTTATAAACAGCACCGTTGGCAGAAGTTGACCGACCAAGTTTCCTGGCCATTAGCATCACTAACAAATGTGTCCTGCCGACCACCGAATTGAGAAAAAAATGATGAAAATGTAAAAAAGAATTAGTATCATATATCCGCAGCACTCGTTTGTCATGAATAAATAGAACCACTTTTTTTTTTTTTGAATAAATGGAACCACTTTATAAACAATGAAGAAATTGCCAATTTCAGATCCAAAATTCCAAATATATTTAATCAAGAAACGCTATTTTGTGTTTACACTAGTTTTTAGAGTCTAGTAATGTCTAAGTCGACTGGTTCTGCGCGTTTTTGGACTCTTTTTTTTCCCATACATATGGTCATGTTAAAATTAGATAACTTATAATAAGTTATAACCTTATTCTTTGTGGTCTAATTCAATTAATTAACCTCAAGGTTCTAAATTGTAGTAATCTTTCATATTATATTACGACTAAATATAGCAATCGCAATTGATCGTGATACATGGTTACATATGGTTTTTAATCTTACTAATCTCACGCAGTCACGCTATTGCTATTGCTATTGGAAGCCCTTGAGGTATAGTCGTATAGAGTATAGACTTTTCTATTAGATGATTGATGAACATTTTATTTTAATTGGTGCGAATATTCAGTAATTGCCACTACAACATAACAAATAATGCGAGAACTCAGTGTGTGTGTGTGTACACATTAAGATGGGGATATTAATTAATAATAATGAAGTGATGGTGAAAATAAGATATTTGTTGTAAGCTTGACTTGAGATTAACTTGGGATGAAGGTTTGTTCGAGGCATTGAGACTACATACGCACATGACACGTTCACATTCGAGGATCCTTCCCGGAAGGCACAACGTGTTTGTTTGTCAACTACACTTGGGGCACTCCAAAACAAATAAATGACCTTTTGTTTGATGATACATTACATCCTCGTAGATATGACACAAATATTTTGAGAAGGGGAATGTACATGTAACTAAACCCTAAAGTCCAATCACCAACCGACATTTGTAATTGGATGTGCATGTATCCCCGTACCATACGCCGAATACTTAAATAATATCATTAACTTGATTATTTGATTGTTTCAGAGGAGAATCAGTCATCTATCTCCTAATGATATATTATTGTGTACGTTGTGAAACATGCACGTTGTTAATTTGGTTTATTTGGATTATGCTTCTTCTTATTAGTTTTGTTTTATTATAATGGTCAAAACGTCTATGATTTTCATTTTTCTATCAAAATAGAGATTTCCGGAGGATTCAAGAGAGAGAAAGAATTGTTTTTGGGATGAACGGTCAAGTTATATGCAATATCCGTTGTACCATTTGTTTATTTGTTGTTTCGGGGAAATAAATTTTACAAATTGTAAGTTTGTTTTTAATTTTTTTGTGAGAGATTTGAAACTATGAAAATGTGTTCTCTTGTCGAAAGAAAATGTATATTTTATCAATAAAAAGACCAAGATGCAATATAATACACAATTAGTACAAAATGAACAACCGGAAGCATCTATCTAATTACAGAGTCATCTATATGATTGTCAAAGTAATATGAAGTTAAAATCTTACAGATAAAGGGACATGGATTAGTATGAAATAAAAGCACACAGAATAATTATTGACTCTAATTATTTTAAGGTGACCCATTCAACCGTGTATTTTGCCTTTCCTGGATTGGAATAAAACTTACGTTCATAAGAAGATTAGGTAAAATATGAAGAAACAGCCTCCCTCTGTTATGCCTGTATCATATATTATAGTATTGAAACAATCATTAAGAAAAATGTGAAATTTAATTTAATGAACCATATTCGTGATATCATGAGATGCGCGTGGAAATATATTATGTACCAGCAAGAGAAGTAATTTGTGAGTGTCTAATTCTTAAAGCAGGAAACCAGAGCAAATAAAAATTATAAGGAAAAAAAAATGTGTTAAGTCCAGTTACATAATGAGTAACGATTCTCTTACTATTCCAATAGTAGTCACATTTGTTACATGTCTCTTATTTCTTTCTCTGGCTGTCTACTTTATTTTGTTACGTCATAATACTAGTTATATCAATTACTTATCTTTTTCACTTCGTAGTTATATATGTATCCAAAAAGACTCCTATCAATCTTTTTCTTTACTTAATATCACTTCGAATGAACTTGGAAGGATATGACAACTAATGCTTATATACTCTACAAGCCCTCACAAAAACATAACCTAAACTATTGAATAAGAGAACCCAAATTTCATTTGTGTTAAAAGATTCTATTTCCATTCAAGGAGTGAACGTAAAACGTTTTTCATTGTCGAGGACAGTAAAAAATATTCAAAAAGATATCTATTTTAGTGAAGTGAAAATTGTATAGAAGTAATTAAACATTACGTCTAATCCAAAACTTTGTGTCATTAAGTTTTTTTTAATGGAAAAAGATAAAAAAAATATATTTGTCATCGAGTAAATGAGTTTTTAGAGCTTATTAATTTTTACGTAGTGTGAGATTTATCGTTCACACTTGGCATTTGACATTTCTAACATTTGCTATAATGAGTAGATCCCGTTGGGCCGATGCATGAATTGGGTGGGGTTGGATTGTGAAAATCCATACCCAAACGTATTGTTTACTTTTTTATAATTTGACAAAGTTATAAATGATAATTAAATAGTACAAGTATTGTTTATGTCTATTTTAAACTTAATATTCTATGTATATTGATTTTTTTTTCTAATACTTGTTCATTATTACAATTGAGGTATTTATTTTATTTTTACTGTTACATATTATATTATGCTATTTTATAGTAAAAATGACAATTTTTTTCTTTACTTTAGTTCATAATATTAAGAAATATTTCATTAATTTGTCATATACAATTTAATTCGTTGTTGATAATTTTTATTTTTATATTTTAAAATTGAGTGGTCCATGAGGTAGCTCAATTTGCTTGCAACCCGCCAAGGGATGGGCTAGCAAAATTTTAACCAAGACATTTGTTTTCTGCACTCCCACAATTGAATCCTGCACCTACCATTGTATTTAGAAAAATCCATTCCAAAATACAAATTTATATTCTGAAATTAACGGAAATATAGTAGAAGGTGTAAGATACAAATAAAAGAAAGCCAGGATTCAAATACCTTCAACCAAACATTGAATTGGATCAACCTAGCCCAACCTAAAAATATGTTGGCCCATGATAGCCAAGCTTAAATGGGTCTAGCTAGCCCAAATTGACTATTCTAAGCATGTTCAAAAGAAATAAAACCTTAGTTCTTATAGCATAACTCCTTGTATCCTTCGTGAGAAATGTTCTAGTTCCTGGCTAATGTTAAAGATTTTGTGTGTAACCTTAGCTTAGTTTATAAGCACATTATTATAATAAAAGTTAGAATTAATAATTTAATCTCAAAAACTAACTCTTGAAATTAAGAGAATAAGATGATTCAAGTCATACAAGGAGTACTTTCATTATTTTTCTTGAATGTAAGTATTGGTGTCCAGTTAATTAGAAATTTTCCAAATATTAAAAATATATTTCAATCGACCAAATTTGGTTACTCAAAAGGGCCATATATGTCACTTAGAAATTGATGTTTTATAAGTTATTGTATTCAGAATTATCAAGATTTTAATGAATGACCAATTTGAGTTTAAGATTAAGATTTGATAAACGAGACAAGTGAAAAAAAAAACTTTCGAGTGAAGTATTGGAAGGAAACCACGTTACATGACAATATATGTCGAAAATCATCCAGATTGAGATAATCTAACACGTTATACACGTGTGCGTACTTGATATCTTCATCGTTATAATTAAGAATTTATTTCCAATCTTTATATTTCCAATTTAATTTTCATTACATTCCCTTCATTTCTTCTACTTTTTTTTTTTTACTTTCTTAGGTTTTTTATTTTATTTTTCTGATGTATAGTTTAAACTTTGAATAGTTTTTACATTTGAAATTTATTTATAATGTATTTTCACTTTACGTCAGTACTTTGTTTTTCGAAAAATTTATTGCTTTTGTTACCTTCAGATCATTTAAAGTTCTTTTTGAGTTTTATAAACATTTTTGCATTTCGAAATCAATCTATTCTTTCATATTTTACATTTAAAAAAACTATGTATTTATCTTTATAACTTCATTTCAAATACTAAATCTATGATTCCATTCACATTCGAATCTACCTTAAAATAATTATAGTTCTTTTTATGAACTCTAGACTCTTTTTGCATTTCAAAATCAATCTAATCTTACAAATTTTACATTTAAAAAAATGTATTTGTCTTATTAATTTCATTCCAAATACCAATCTCCTTATCATTCAATTCATATTCAAAATCAATGAACACTTTTGCATTCCAAATTCTAAAAATATATTTGAATCATATTCGAATTTACCTTCACATCATTTAAAGTTCTTTTTACGAGCTCTATGAATACTTTTGCATTTCAAAATCAATCTATTCTTGCATATTTTACATTTAAAAAAAATGTATTTATCTTTTTATCTTCATTCCAAATATTGAATCTACCTATGATTCCATTTACATCTATCTTCATATCATTAATTTAAAGTTCTTTTTACAAGTTCTATAGACACTTTTACATTTTAAAATCAATCTATTCTTTTATATATAAGAGTAAAGTTACATACAATATCTCTTTCCCTTAATTACACATAGCATAAAACTTTTGAACAATGAAATACATAATTTTAATTTATATATATATATATATATAATATATATATATATAATTATACATTTATATATATAACTTCATTCAAATACTGAATCTACTTATAATTCCATTCACATTCAAATCTAATATTTTGTGTCATAGATGCATGTTAAAAAGTACAAAGTTGAAACATTGCCAAATTCGATTTCAGTAAATCAAATACAGTATCTTATATATTCACCGATAATATTATGATCAAATAACATGAATTGAGATTTAACTTATCTATACCATAAGATGAAAGTACAATGCCATTGGTTTATTGAAAAGAACTAACAACTAGTAATTAATTAATTATAAGTGTCTCACAAATAAAAAATGATTTGTTGTTACAATCAGTATGAAAAATTATCTCCTCAACTCAACCAAAGAACCATAATCAAAATATATTAAGAATCCTAAAAATTTCCACCATTAACAATAGAATATCTCTTTTTTACTGATCAATGTAAGATTTAGCATGTGTTTTCATAAAAAAGAAAAATAGTGCCTCAAGAGTATTCCCCCCACCCCACCACCAAGTTTTCAGATAATAGTAAGAAAAAAATGTCAGATTAAGGGTACTAACTCTCAAGAAGTGGGTACCGCAAGAGTACCAACAATTTGTTCCTCATATCCAAGACAAAACATCTAAGAAAAAGGATCACCCAAATCTTATAATGAATATTTTAATCATGTTTCTAATTAATGTAACACATCTTAAGATACATGATAAAACGTGAAACAACTGTACATGACTCTCAAAGAATGTGACTGATCTGAAAATATCAATGCTAGAAATTTCATACCACTGCACATAATTTAGAAAAAAATAACTCGGTCAGAATTTTCAAATTTATCTACAAGAAGATAAATCTAAAAGATTTGAATTAAAAAATGGAGGAAGCAAAAGGAAGTTCGAACACCGAAGGATATCAATTGCCAACTATGTACAATTCTGTATTAAAAAGGAAAAAAAAATGAAAAATCATCTCAAAGCTAAGAAAAATCATCACCACCGAAGAATGGGGGAAAGAATCGTTAGATCCGGCTTGGAAGAAAAAAAAATGAAATAGAATATAATCATTTCACTCAACGATAAGGAAAATACTTATCATGAGCGATGAATCCAAGGTTTATATTTATATGTCACACATTTTGTATGCCTTTTATCTTATTTTATATTTTAAAATATTAAACGAATTCGTCAAAGTCAAAACACAAAGTTTTGCTCCTGGTTCAATGGCACTGGACAACAAAATCCACAAAACATTGTACAAAATTTATGTATCATTGTAAAATTGAAAGCATGTTGGGGGCAATTTAAGTATTATTACTAAACAAGACAGAAGAAAGTAGGGGCATGGCGGGTTCATGTGATCTTTGCAAGTTTGCATGGTGAGCACAAAATATGG
>CM023942.1:16957430-16992881 GCA_013407115.1 Glycine latifolia | reverse complement strand
GGGGGGGGAGAGGCTTCTAATCCTATAGATAAACAATATGGATTACACGTCTTTGGTTCTGTTTATTAAATTGCTTTATCTCTGTTCCTTTTAAAGATGAAAAGGAAAAGGAAAAAAGGGTTCAATGCTTTGTTTTTAGTTTCAATTTGATTGATAGTGGAGCCATAAAGGAAAATAGCTGAGCTAACGTTAACAAAATGTTCTCTTGCATTATTCCTTCGGCTTCTGCCTTTCATTTTGACCATGAGATTTCATGAAACTAATTTATTACTGCTATTGTTTTTATCATTTATGTGGTTAAATTTACCCACTTCAATTTCAGTCATTTGGTTATCCCGTAAATTTTTAATTTTTACAGTTTACCTACTTGAACTTTAAAATTATCCCGTATAGCTAACTTTTACTTCTCAGTTTAAAATATTTAATTTTTTTTAGCGATTCTCAGTGCTAGAAATTATTTGAATGGGAAAAAATGAACAAAAAAAGCATAATGATATGTTTGGCATTATTACTACAAAAAAAATATTAAATTACTAAATGCTCAAAGTTCATGTAAGGAAATTATAAGAATTAAAACTTTAGGAAATGATTTCATAATACAAATTTGACGTTCTACGGATAAAAATTGATTTTTTTAACAAGACGTTATTTTTATCATCTTATTTCCTATTTATATAAGAATGAGTATCCTAATATTACGGCTTAACGTAACACCATATGTTAAAGATCTTTTTTTTTCGGTATGTTGAAGATCAATAACGTAACATCTTATGTTTTCATATTAAACATTTTGTCAACTAGTTTGAAGTTTAAACGCAACACTATTGTCTAGTTTGTTTAACTTGTTGGTTAAACAAATTATGGCTTGAGGACCTGCGCGCTTAGTATTCTTATAACAAATTAAACCTCCTCTATAATACTTCTTATTTCTTAAAGTATATTTCACTATTATTTAATAATGATTATATTTTATTTCTTATAAATTTATTTAAATTTAAAATACATGTACAATATAGAGAAATTAATTTAAATCATATGATCCAACTTGTTTATTACCAACTCCTTACAAGTTAAATCATTGTACTAAACTGAATTAATTTATATACTTCTATTAAAAGCTCCGTTTCATATTCATACACCTTTCTTGTAGTTTATTTATTAAGGGTATTTAGTGTCTTGAATTTTTTTATACAAGGACATTCAAAAAAAAAAAATCTAGGTGTACTTTTGAAATATATAATATTGGTACTAGAGAGGCTAGTTTATGTATTTTGCAAAGACAACGAATTAAATAATATATTATAAATGGAGTACCACAAGCACTTAATAAATACAGCTGTTTAGTTCCTAAACATTTAATTTAATTATGCCTATAAAATCATAATGAAAATAAAGGATAGTACAGTTTTAAAATTAGAATTCTACGTTCTTGTAATCTCCATATCTATGTGGTCTTCAGACTTAACTCTACTTTCAACTTATTTGTATATGTTAATTTTGTAATTATTACACTTTTTAGGCTTTTACAATCATAATACTTTTTTTAGATATACAATCATGATAATTAATAACTTAAAATCATATGAATAAAAGTTAATTAAAAATAACGCTTTCAATTATTTATTATTATAAATATTTTGAAGTTTATTGTTAAGAGCTATCATTTTTATTACAAAAACTAATTGGGAAATAACTTGCCCAAACAGAAACTTAAACTATTATTACATTTTTCAATTGCAAATTAAAAGGAAAAAAAGAACATTTTCTTTGAGGTGGTGAATACGTTTAACTCTTTACCAACATATTCTATCGATTTCACCCACCTCCAACAATTGCAATATATAGTAGAAATAAAATGAAAAATTGTCTTGGTGAGGACAAAGTTCAATGTGCTTTGGAAAAGATGTGGACACCACACACCGCGTCACATAAATATATAGATACGTTGCGGCAATATGCAAGTCAAGTCATGAAGCACGTTGCTTAACCCTCATAACCACCACCTTATCCAAACCCAAGTAGTTCACCGAGTAAGCACACTACATTATTATTATTAATTTGTATTTGTATATTCCACTCTTCTCCTTCGTGTCTTAGTGTGAAAGGATCTAAATTGAAGCTCCTAAGAAACCATTCCTACGCGTCACTTTTTCCTCCCTCCCAATCTTGCCACATATTCATGGACTAGTCACTACCACCGTGTACGTGTTGTGTCACTTGTGGTGGTGGGCACCCATTTCGCATGCCAAATGGCATAGTTCTAGATTTCTAGTTGTTACTTTAAATACCTTCTAAAAAATTATGGAATCAATATCGAATAATAATCATGTTGAAATTGAATCTCCCTAGTTTCCCTTTCAAACTATTTTTTTTCTTCTTTTATGTATTTAGTTTCATGCCAAAAGTAATGTTTATGTGGACAAACCCTTCCCCCGTTTCCCTTTCCGTAACGCTTTGTCCAATTTTAAAATCCCTTTCTGCGAACTTCAATTACGCGCTGCCAAGTGGCGCATGAACAAGTGTTCTAAGCCCATTGAATTTTAGATTGCATATACCCGAAATTATAATAATCATTTGTAAAATAAAAATATTTTCTATCCCCTAAGTACAGTCAGTCATCTAATCCTACATTGTTAATTGAAATTGAGTAGGGGAATACAGCACTAATTTTTCTGTTTAAGGTGAAGTATTGCATTTAATTGAGCTTGATTATTTGGTGAATTTTTCCTTTTTATAATTTAGGCTGAATTAGGCAAACCAAAAGTTGAGGTAAGATATTATCTTCATAACCCAAAAGAAAGCCACGTCTAATAATTTGATGATAGCAGGTGCCACATACTTAATGAGGAAGCCAGAACCCGCGTGCCGAATTTTCCCCATTAATTTCTCCACATGAGCGAACATCCCATAAACATCTTCTAAAAGATACGACTAGATTTGGGGACCTTACCGAAGTCCAAACTCTTCACATGCAAACAAAATTTTCAAATTTACGAAACCCAAATAAAAATAAGAACAAAAACAAAAATATATTAAAAGATAACATAATAATAGTATAATATCTAATCAACATATATAACATAGTTGATAAATAATCTTGTCCTTCAAATATATTGTCATGAATTTGATTTTTTATCAACTATGTCATATATGTTGATTAGATATTATACTATTGTCATGAATTTGATTTTTAATTTATACATATAAAAAAAATGTCTGTAAGAAGAGATTAATTTTTTAAATGAATTTCATAGTCTTAAATGATTAATCTTTAGGTTTTAATAGAAGGATACCTTCTTTTGACACAAATAATATAATATGTAGGGGAAGTGGGGTGATGCACGTCACAAGTATATAGTTTAACTAAACCTTATTGTGACTAAAGCCACACATAAGCATCATGGGCATCTCCAGACATCTCTTGCATCTCTTTTACGGGCCTCTAGCACTGTCTCCACAACTGCGTGGACCAACAGATTTGTGCCACGTGGGGGTTTCTCCATCCACTTCAATTTTACTATCCCTACTACTACCACCACCGTGTATTATGTTCCCCTTTGCCAACTATTAACATCTACCTCTCAACCAGAAAAATAAAAAGGCTCACATTCCCCATTACAACCACATGTTCAAATTAATATTCCTACGCAACAGGACAAAATATAACGAAGAATATTAACCCCAGCAATATAATATATAGTAATAATTATAAAAACCGAACACCTCTTCTCACCCGATCCAAGTTATAAAAATAATACTAAGAAAATAATGCCACCCATGACACCCATGATGTGCACTTGGATCAAAACAGATTCAACCGAGTTAAACGTGAAAAGGCTACGAAAATAACCGCTTCAATCTGTATTATAAACAATGTTATGTAATTATTGTCTAATAGTGACGTAAACATGTCACCGACGACTTAGAAGTGCTCATAATCCAATTCAGTCTAATGCAAATGGATAAAATTGAATAAAATAAACAAAAATTAATAAAATCAAAAACTGAAAAATTGCAAAAAGAATTATTGGATTGAGTTATATTTTGAGCAAATTTTAAAATTTGATATAGTTATTTTCTTTACAATTTTATTATCTCAATAATGTGTTATTAAGATGAGTATCATTTTATTTTAGTATTTTTAATTTAAGAAATATTATTATTATTATTGAATAATATTTATAATTTACATTGACGGAGAATACATTAAATTGTTTTTTTTACTATGATTATTGTGAATTTTTAGATTTATTTAATGTTAAAAAACAAATTTTGAAACTAAGATATATATAAAATCAAATTCAATCTTAATAACTTTTAATAAAAATAAATTTGATATTATATTCGATCTGATCTTAAGTGAAGTATAGTGCTTGATTGTTAAGAAGTGTGGAACTAGACTTCCTTTAAACAAAAGGACCTAAATGTACTTACATAGAATTATGTATCCGTGAGCTAATACAATTTCTAAATATGAAAGGAAAAAAAAGGTGGCATAAAATGTTACAGTGACAAGTGGAATTAGAATTAGAGTTGAATGACAACAATGAAGTGATATGATATGGATAAGGATTAAAAAAAAAAAATCCCATAAGAAAAAAACAGTGTCCAGTACTTCATTCCCACAATCCTCCATTTACGTCAAAAACATTACCGCCCTTTCAGATGTCCATCTCAACGTCTCCACCGCTTTTTTCTTAATTATCCACTTTCAAATATTTTGCCACGCTGTACAACCAAAATCCCTTTTTTTATTTTTTTTTTAAAAAAACACCGAATGTTAGACACAAACACTCACTACGTTGTTTATATATACCCCTCCAAGGAACCCACTCACAAATGTCAATCACTACGACACTTTCGAGTTCGAACTAAGAAAAAAAGGAAAAGAAAATGGTTTCGTGGGTGAGAGGCAAGTGCGTCGGTAAGGGCGCGTTTGGGGTTGTGAACGCGGCAGTTTCGAAAAGAGATAATCGCGTTTTCGCGGTGAAGTCCGTGGATTGTGGAAGACGGCTTTCTGGTCATCAGGTGGAGGCTTTGGAGAACGAGATTGGGATTCTGAAGCGGGTGGCCTCGCCGCACGTGGTGGCTTATCTCGGCGACGATGTCACGTGCGAAGGAACGGCGTCGTTCAGGAATCTTCATTTGGAGTACATGCCAGGTGGTACCGTCGCTGACTTGGACCGCGCTGACGTGGACGAGCGGTTAGTGAGGCGCTTCGCGTGGTGCCTCGTGTCAGCGCTGCGTGACGTTCACGCGCAAGGCTTCGTCCACTGCGACGTGAAAGGGAGGAACGTGCTTCTCTCCGGCGACGGCGAAATCGCGAAGCTCGCCGATTTCGGCGCGGCGGTGGAAATTGAATCCTCGCCGGCGGCGATGTTGTTGTTGCCGCGGGGGAGTCCGATGTGGATGGCGCCGGAGGTAGTTCGCCGGGAGAGGCAGGGGCCGGAGTCCGACGTGTGGTCGCTAGGATGCACGGTGATCGAGATTGTCACCAGGAAACCGGCGTGGGAGGATCGTGGCGTCGACACGCTGAGTCGAATCGGTTACTCGGACGAGTTGCCAGAATTTCCAAACCAGTTGTCGGAGCTAGGGAAGGATTTTCTCGAGAAGTGTCTCAGAAGAGAGCATAGTGAACGGTGGAGCTGCGATCAGCTGCTGCAGCATCCATTTTTGCTTCCCTACTACGCCGTTGCTGAATCGTCGCCTCGTTGCGTTCTCGACTGGGTTGACTCGGAGTTGAACTCCGAGTCAGATTATAACGACCGTGATCATCAAGAAGACGTGTTTTTAAAATTTACCAACAGTGAAGAAAAATCAGTTATTAAAAATAGAATTAGTAAATTTGCGACAGAGTCGAGGGTAAATTGGGAAACGCGGGGTTGGATAGTGGTGAGGGAAATTGAGTCCAAGGGAGAACCAACGACAACGGGAACAGAAACAGAAACAGAGGAAGGAGCGTGTACGTGTGAGTGTGATGGTGTTGGTTCGAGCAAAGAAGGGGCAGATTGGGAATTTCACAATGTGGCGGGGACTGGCATGGAATATTCGGATTCTGTAGGGGTAAATCGGGGAATACGAAAGTTTGATGGGAGTAACACCGCTGGAGGGGGTGGTGGTTGGAGCTGTCGGTATGGGTGTGAGTGGGAAAAGTTGGGTAGGAATAGAGGAATAATATTCAGCATTTACAGCTTGTATTGTAAAAATTTCATGTCGTGTAATATAATATTCTTAATGTATATCAATATATATCATGCTTTTCGATTATTGATGTTGTTTACCTTTTACTGCACGTGACTGAAAAGTGGGCTTTGGGAAAAGAAAAGATTAGGGATGTGAAAAAATTAATTGGAAAGGAAAGGTGTTTGCAATTGAGAGCCACAAGCTAGAGTGAATAATCCAGCTTTGAGATCCCAATGGGGTGATGGGTTGGAACCCTAGGGATGGGACAATAAAATTGGGTGGATTGTAGAATAAATTGATTGATTGGGTGGTGTGAACTGTGAACTGAGCAATGTTGCACAGTTGGACACATGATGCCTTGCTTTAGTTTTGTGTCAATGATATGGGAGATATGAGCTGGAATGGAAATTTGAGAAGAGAATGAAACTAGGGTTGAGCAAAGCAAATTAAAATGAGGTAATTAGATGATTATACAAATAGAAAGATCCAGGAGACTATTGATTAAGAGTGGTAAAGTGGGTTAAATTTGTGGAGTTAATTCCTCTAACTTGTGGTATCATAAGATATATTAAGTGATTCAACTTATTAATTCGTCTAATCTTTCTAACCTAAGTTGCTAATATTTAAGCAAGTATTAACTATTTTAAAATAATAAATTCTTACAAAATAGTTTTAAAAATGATAAAATTTTGTAAAAAAAATTAAATGACTAAAAACACAATTTATACTATTACTTTATATTTTTATTTTATGAATTATATGTATTCTCATGAATAATTTTACATTTTACTTGATTATAGTAAAATTATTAGTATAAAATACAAAATAATTTTCTTTGATTAGAGTACAAATAAATGATAAGATTGAGTGTCGAGTCCACATAAACTTTTATTATACTCAGAATTTGTATACGTCTATTTATAAGTAATTAATAGACTATTTTTTTGGGATTTGCATATGATAATATGCGTAAATATAAATTCAAAATAAAATAAATTACGAAATAGATGAAGAGCCAAACAAGAAAAACAAACACTTGAAGATTGAATTGAAGGTTGGTGCAGGATTATAAGATATGCTAGATGATCAGTCTACTAAACTTACTTTTGATGCATAATTTTTCACTATTTAATATTATTTTACATATTACTTTCATTCTCTAATTTACTCTAACAATAATCTCTCATGTGAAAGAGCCTAAATTATCTAATTTCACTCCTGATCTTTCAGCAAGCTACATCAAATAATTTACATTAAGAGTAAAGATGTATATTTAAGGCTAAACAATGCAATTTTATCCCTAGATATGGATTGTTTAGATATTCTTTCCCAGTTTTCAGAGTATAGAGATTTCTCAATGCATAAATCATCATAACATTACATGTACATGGATGATCAGACCACAAACATGACATAAGATTTAGAAAAGAACAATAATATGAAAATAACATTAAATAGACAATAAGAATTGTTACATCAAGAATGCTTGGTTGCTGAATGTAGCACCCCGTATGCATCCGGTGTATTAACATATTACTTAATCAGATAAGCGCAGTAATTAATATAAAACCAATTAATTACAACCACCGAAACGTTTTCGAAACCATGTTTCTTGATTCATTATGTATGGTACGCATCAAACTTAAAACACTGAACATCAACACAAACCAGCCTCATCGATCCAAACAACATAAATGACAACAAATGAATAATTAATATCTCTACAGATATATCAGGAGAAAGCCACAAGTATATATACATATACACATCATCATGATACTCACAGTATCCAATACAAAAGAATAAGCAACAAGAGTTCTGATCTCAAAGATCACTTCCTCACACGAGGGCATACAATCATATACAGTCCATGTACAAAACATAAACATAACCACAATATGTGCACCTACACATATCTTCCCTCTACAGGGTACAAGGTATAACAACATAAACAAAATGAGCCTCCCAGCTCGCAAAATGCTGCAACAACTGTCCCTATTGGGGCCTTCTGCCCTGGGAACCGTCATCTCTACCAGATGAGCCACCTGCAAAACATAATCCCCACACAGGATGAGATACACATCTCAGTAAGCTCAGGGTCCTTGGAGGCATCTCCTCCACCCTGGCTCACTTTCATGACACACAGCATCAAAGGCATCACAACCACTGACCTCCCGACCCTCATAACAATACACATCCAATCATCTAGCTCTAATGTATATCTGCAGAACTACGCCGCCACGATGCATCATCATCAGCATCAGGACTCTCAGTCCTCAGTGTGAGACCGGAACTCACACCCATGCCATCCCATCGGGAGCTACCCCTTACGCATGGATGCACGTATATGGCACCTCCCAGAATAGGCTTCAACCGCAACGGGACCACCTATCTCTTGGTCTTAAGGGATCATCATCACCCTTTACGTGAGCAAACCAAACTAGGAGGTGCGCTATACTCCTAGGGAGGTCCATATCTATCTAATTGGCCAGAAGATCTAATCAATAGGTATCCATACATACAAAGCATAGAGTTATGCATACATATCATCATGAGGAATGCAACAACCATTCAATACACATGCATCATGAATGCAACCATCACTCTCTCGGAGTATGGTGGAACACAGCAGTGGGAAACACTCCGAGGAAACCAAGAACTTACCTGGCAAAGCCGTGCTCTGTGGTTCAATCCCTGAACGGTGGTCTACGCCACTGACACCCTCGGTGTCACACCCTATACAAGGCATATAAGTTTAATCAGACACCAATCCAATCATACAAGGCATAAACACATCAACGGTCCTCAACCGTTATAATGAAAGGAATGTCCTTCTTTTCCAAAACCTCTAAGTCATCTAACTTAAGGTTATCAAGACTAACCCATTCAATAGACAACTCACAGATCCTCAGCGATCTATCTCGGCCTAACCATGGCCCTAGAGTCTCCCCGAGACTCGGTATAAATCAAAACAAAGAGCTCAAAGCTCTATACAGGCCAATACTCAAGATTATACAACATGGCTTGAACGGTTTCTTTCACACAATAACACTGTTCCTAAATCCTCTCTAGCACATAAAGATTAAGTATCAAGGCTCATACATGTTCTACAATCATCAATAAACCAACATACTAGCTAGACATGCATTTCTCAGAGCCAATAATCAAAGTCCATGAAACTAATATTTGAAAGCTAATTCTTCATCACAACAACATTCTAAACATACTTTTCTAAAGGACCCAAGCCTAATTTCAACTCTAGCTCAAAAGGGTCACTATTCATTCCAAGAACAAAATCACAAATCAAACGGTAAAACTCGAGTTTCTTACCTCAAAAACGACAAGGAAGGCTAATGGACCACTTCCCCAAGCTTGGGTGTCCGAGAATCGCCTCATTTCCTTGCCGAGCTCGAGTTTTGTGAAGTTCTCTATAGAAAACGATCTCTCCGTTTGATGGTTTTTAGGAAAAAGTGATGAATGATTCTAGCTCATAGGATGATTCCCTACAAGTTTCACGTTGAAAGGGAAGTGTTTTGATGAAGTTTAGTGAAGGTATAGAGCTTCCCAAGCTCAACAATGGTGGAATGGCTCAAGGAAGAAGAGGAAACTGATTTTTGGCCTAAATTTCGTAAAAATGACCTTTTATAGACCCCCAGCCCGTGCTCCCACGCTACCAGTGTGAGTCCCACGCTACCAGCGTGGCATACCAGTGGGAAAATGGTTTCCTGCTGGAATCTCACGCTAGCAGCGCCACTCCCACGCTATCAGCGTGGCAATCTAGTGGAAAAATGATTTTCTGCTAGAATCCCACGCTATCAGCGTGGCTCCAGCCATCGCTAAATCCGGCCCAAAATTCATCGCTAACGCTTTTTGTGACGGAATATAGTAAATTTAAATTTTTTCTTTTATTTATTTAACCTTGGTTATTATACTGAACTTCAACAATAAGTGGTTTAACCTCTCATTATCATGAGAGACTTACAAAACAAAGGAAAACAAAAGATGATGGTAGAGAATGAAGAACTGGTAGAACAAAGGGCATAAGTCACCTTATCTTGAGTGGATTCTTCTCTCATTGTCATTGGATTTCTCTTTGGCTTCTCATTATTTTTTCTCTAATTGCTTCCCCTTTTTACAATCAAAACTTTTTTAATTAAGCTTTTTTTTATATTGGTGACGCACTAAGCCCATATCCTCAATCCATCTTCCAAGTCTTTAATGTGTAATCCTACAAAAAAAAATACAAACAACACTATTAAAAAAACTAATTTTAGCATTTATTGGATAAAAACTCAGAAAAAACTAAGTTTCTACGTTTCAATCACAAAAGAAACATTAAAAGAGAAAAAAAAGATAATTGGTATGTAATTTAAATTCATAATTTACGTATAAATAACAATTATCATATTTAATAAAAAAATATTTTTTAGTCCTTATACTTTCGATCAAATGTGATAAATGTCTCTATTTATTTTTAAAAATGTGATTAATTTTTAGATAAGAAAAACTAAATTCATTTGTTTTTAACGTTTAAAGACTAAATTCATCGATATAAAAAAATATAAACTTAACAACATTTGATCCAAATTATAAGATTTAAAACACATTTTTCTCATATTTCATGTTTTAACTTAAACTTAATCCATAATCGCGAAAATACTATTTAATAAGAAAATATAAATATTTTTAATTATTATTAATAAAAGATAAAATTTTATCTTATCACTAAAAGTTATGTTTGTTAAAAGATAATATCATGTATATATATAGAGAGAGAGAGACAGAGAGGTAGACAAAAATGGAGTAAAGTTAGAGGGATGTGGAAGAGAAAGATAAAGACAAAAGAGAAAAAGGAATGAGAAAGAGAGATGTCATAAGGAGGAATGAAAAAATATAATTTATGTTAAGATTGATGGTAAATGATGGGTGCTTGATACTTCAAAGTATGTTACATAGAAAAAGAGTTAAGTTGTTCATGAATATGATATTCAAGTATATATCTATATGCGCGTATGTACTTACATGCATATGTGTATGGGTGGGTGTGTCTTCACCCACATCCAAGTCATTGAAGAGATATAATTGTCAATATTTCATGCATGAATAGTGGTAAAGTATTGTAGATCTATAGTAGTGAAGGGAGACTCATCATGTCCAAGTTTATGAAGAGCTACAACCTACAAGTGTCATTGTTTTAGGGGTGTATGGTGGTATAGTGAAAAGAGACTTAACATCCAATTTTATAAGGGACTATAGACATCATCGTTATCATAGAATGATTTAAATTTAGTGTATTTATTAAATAGAAAGAGATTTGTGTAAGATTTAAGAAATAGAAGGACTATTATTGTGTAATGAGTTAAAATCAGTAATAAGGTTATTTATATCAATTTGGTCATAAAAAAATGGATTGAAATATAACATATTTATAAATAAAAAAACACATAACATTAGGACATTAGAGTAATATTTTTTATTACACACATTTTTTTATTTGGGTTGATATTTTCTAACAAATAATTAGTTCTCAGTAAATTAATAGTGAAATTTAATATCTATAGTTATTTGTGATATCCACTTTTTGTTTCCATATTTTTTAAACCTTTTTATTCCTTAACTACATTATAAACTACATCACTATTATATTTTAACTGAAAACGAAAAAAATCACTAATGTTTTTACCTATAAATAAATCATTTTCTCCACTGATACACATAAAATCGAATTTCAAAATAACTATAAACTCTTATAATGACTATACATCATCTAATTCTTTTAGTTTTTTTTTTATAAAAAAAATCACAAAATGCCTCTTTTCCCCTTGTCATTATAGTGAGAATTGACGAGAAGACAAACCAAATGTATATGTGTGTGTGAGAATTGATTAAATTACACCGGTGTAATTTTAGTAACTCTCATATTTTTTATAACTTTTAACTAAATATTATTTTCTTAAAACTCACCATTGGATTGAAAATTCATTTCACATATATTATATATGCAAATTTTCATATTAACCAAAAACCATAGTTATCTCATTCATATGGATTAAAATCATCAAATATAATATTTTAAAATATACTAAAATATAGATTATTTGATTAGTTATTGTTCAATTTTGACAAAATTTGGTACAAACAATATTAGTAATATAAATATAATTCAATGGTGGATTAATAAAAATGACATTTTATATCAACTTATAAAAATAATGTAATAGTTATCAAAGTTACATCGTTATAATTTGATCTCTCATATCTATATATATATATATATATATATATATATATATGTATGTATGTATTGTATTATATACAAGAGTAAAATGATTAAATATGTATCATATAATCAAACATGGATGATCAAAATTTAATGTCATGTGAACAATTAAAAAGTCATGTGATTTTTTAAAATATTTTATTGTGATTTTTTAACATCAAATCTTGACTGTTCATATTTGGTTATATTATTCATGTAACTTTTTAAGAAATTCAGATTTAGTCTTTTTACTCTCATATAAGATATTTTCTCTTATACGATATGTCTTTTATATATATATATATATATATATATATATATACCTAGAAAATTGAATAAAAATAAAAATAAAAATAGAAGAGTGATAAAACCAAACTTAAACCTAACATGCTAGTTTTCCCATTACCGACGTGTTATAAAATTTACCATTAAAGAGGCAGAAATTAAGAGCCACTCAAAAATAATGAAAATGAAAGAGACCACTTTTTTGTGGTATGTTGTTTTGAGTGAGAGAGACATATGGGGGGTATTCTGTTTTAATTGCGGCTCATATCTCTCGAAACAAACGTAAAGTGCGATAAGGGTTAGGAGCATCATCAGCACACAGAACTTGCAATGTGGTGTTTTTTTCTTTGTTGAATTTACCATAAGTTCAAATTGGGCAACCCACATGTTAGGCAGGACAAGGTCACAAGAAGCATGCCTCATGGTCAGGCCTATGCCGAAATAACGCTTTATGCTTTGGTCCAACAATTGCATATGGCAAATGGATAGGAAAATCCAATTAGTGAGTCTAATGTTGAGAGAAATAAGAAAATAAAAAGGAGGGGAGAAGGTTTGATAATAAAATGGAATGCAAGATGAAATTGGATTTTGATGTGTTTGGAACTTAGTACCTACAATTTAATTCCATGATATTTTTGCCATGAATTAAGGTCGGTGTTACTTAATAACCCATCACTTCAGGTGCCAAACTTATCTACATGTAGCAGAAAGATGTATAAAGACATCATCAAAGGATCAATTAATGCAAGTGCAAAGTGAAAATGAGTGTTACCATTGTCTTTCTAAAACGAGTGAGCGTTTAGATTGAATAATTTGTCAAAATTAAAATGCACCACAGTTTGATTTTGACTGAAAAAAGCTATCTTTTTCATTAAATAGTTTGTATGATGGATGCATCAAGAGTGGCTCGTAAGCTTAAGAATAAATGTACTGTTATATTTGGCATTTGTTAAAATATGTATTTAAGAGTTTAAATTAAAAGTTGTTTACTTACCTGCATATAGTGGAGAGTGGTTTTAAAAATGAGGGTTTGGGTTTTAATATTTTTTTTAAATAATTAAGAAGCGTCTTATTTTCCCTTCTAAAAAATTAGTATAAAAAACAATAGAAAAAATATTTTAATGTTTACATTATTTTTTGTACAAATCTTCAAAAACATGTAAAAATAACTTTATTTTTAAATTATTAATAAAAATATGATTTCAAACTGAAGATAAATTTATGTACCCAAAAAAAACTAAAGATAAATTTGAATATGGATGCAAGATTATCCTCTTTCAAACCAATAAAAAACCGGTAGAGGAGAAATTTTTTTCCTAAGGCTATGTTAATATGTTTGGTGACAAAGAAATATAGGAAGAAGTGTGAAAATAGGAGATCATGAAAAGTGAGTTTATTTGGTATATACGAAATTCGGTGGAAAGAGGTAGGTCTCATTCAAATTTATTTGCTATAATCAATTTTGCATGATGACATGATCAATTTTGCACAACATTGTGCTACCAGCAGACACCTACTCGTATCTCGCACAGTTAGATGAACCTATAATATGTGTATGTCTTGTTTCAACACAATTTTCACTGTTCCCTTGAAACACACACATTGACCTTATTAATTGTTTCATTATTCGAGTTAGTCTCGTCATCTTACTGAAAACACAAATATAGACAGCAACTTTCCTTTCAATTGGCACCCACCTACATCCGGCACTGTTAGAGATTTCAGCGCACAATCACTAAACCGAAATTAACGCGGAAGCAGAAATTAAAGAGAAAGATAATACACACAGATTTTACTTGGTTCAGTAACTAGGATAAATCCTTGTTACCTACATCCAAGGGCAAAGAACCTGTAGACTCTTTTATTAACACTAATAGTAAGAACAATTACAACAATATTTCTCAGTAATTACAAGGCTAATTTTCAACATGAACAAACCCTAAAAAATACACAGGTAATCAAAAACAAGATTTACAGGGTACAAAAGAGAACTACTCTTTACCAATGTTAAGAACAAACATTACCCAATCTACTACGTTCTTCTCCTATGGTTCCTTTCAGAGAAAACATCTCAAGAACACAATCCCAAAAATAGAGCTGGGAGAAAGAATCATTACCTGCAAAATTACTGCAACAAGAATGCAATACACACACCAGAGAACATCATCTATCAGTTATACTTCACCACGCTCAAGATTTGTGCAGTATTTTCAAACCCTAACAGAGCAAAGATGAAGAGAGAAAACGCAAGATGGACAAATGGAAGCTGCTGAAAAAAGGTCACCAAAGGAAGCGTAAAAAGCCAAAAAAGAAAAACTGCAGCTTTTTGGAATAAAAGCAGTATATATATGGCTGCAATAAAGACCAAAACGCACAGTTTCACTAATGCAACGTAATATGTTTAATTTGGGCTTCACAAGCAGGCCCAACAGGCACCATTAGATGAACTCATAATCTGGGCGTTTCTTGTTTTGACACAATTTATATTGTTCTCTAATAGTACACTCACCCACCGACCTCATTAATTATTCCACTATTCGAGATTGTCTCATCTTTGTCTACTTATTTATCTTCATTCAAACGCTTCTAAATCCACTTCATTTCTTACTTATTTCCATTCACTTATTTCTCATTTTCCTATTTCTCACGTTATGCCTACCAAAAGGAGCGTGAGTATAGAAAAACTTCTCGCAGTGCAAAACGGTTTGCAAAGTTGATATTTGACTGCATCTCCTCTTTCTCAATGGCGATGAAATTGAAATAATCACTTAAACCTATGCAAGCTATGACCAGAAAAAACTTATGCTGATCCCAAAAAAAAAAAAAAACACCCACTCAATGTAAAAACATTGAGCAAGATGGTGAGTGATATCCTTATGTACAGCATATTTTTTCAAGACTGTTCGATTTTTTTGGGGGGTTACCAATTTGGGGGGTTACCAATTCAACAAAGTTTACCTAATTGGCTAATTCTAAAAAATGTGAACTTTGTCTTTTGAAGCAAGCTAACCAAATTTGAATTTACACAAATTACTGCATCTGAGATTTTCACGTTACATGTTATAAACTCATAATTTATTCTTGATATGAACGTAAAAGAACAGATACCACACTGTATTAGAAGTGAAATATGATTTTAATGCTTTTTATCCTTTTTCTTAAAAAATAGTTCAACCATTACTGCAGTTCGACGGTCCTTTCTGTTGAACTTTCAAGCCTCTTTCCCAGCTTTGCGGAGAAAAGAATTATGGTAATTAAATCAAATGTTACGATAATGGCAATGAATTTGTAGATTCATTTTTTTTATTTAGCTGAGTCTCCAAAGGTGGTTGGACCCACTTGAGGATTAAAGATGAAGCTGAGTGATGATCAAAGAAAGAGGTGGGGGATCTGAAACAGTTACAAAGTTACAAGAGCACTCTAATTAGTATGTGAACCGACAAAATAAAAATATATTGATAAACTTTTACAGGACTTTGTTGTAGGTGAGTCACAACCAAGTTAGTCAAGTACTAATCATGAGATAATCCCTAAAAATATGAATAATTTAACACTGTTAAATGTGAATAGCATAAACGTAGGAAACTTCCTAATTTGGGCGTGTGTAATAAGACAGACCTTGTTTATTTGAACCTTGGATCCAACCTTGACATTGGACCCTTTTGAACCTCGTTGGTGTTTTGGGTAGGGTAAATTGAACCTGGGTTATTTGATCCAAAACAATTTATTTTTATAGCGATAAAATCTTCAGCATCCTATGAAACTTTCTAGTTTCTATATAATTTAGATTATTTGTAATGAAAAACAACTTTCTCTTCAAAAAGGTACATGCGATCTTAAAATAATGGTAACTTTTTGTCAAGAAAAATGTTATTTTTAAACTGCTCTCTAACAAGTTTACTTGTGTTGAAAGGAATGATCTAACTGTCCCCAGGTAAAAATGAAGTTAAATAACTCCATCCTAAATGACCCAATAAAGTTATATAGAATTTTGTGCATAAAAAAATTTAAACAAATTAGTACAATTTTATTGGACTACATAGGATGAGATTGTTTAGTCCCATTTTTAGTTGGAATTAGTTAGACAAACCCGTGTTAAATAAAAGACAACATTTTCCGTAAAAGACACAGTTCATTTTACACAAAAGTATTGAGAATGAATCCAAAGTTATTTTACACAAAACAAACATTTTTGTTTTCTAATCATCATGAAGCAGTCAATGCATACCTATGGGTGAAAATCATCAGGATTTACTTTCTACACCAAACAAAATTCTAATATACCCAAAATAAACAGTGCAATTCCGATATTACCCTTTATTAAAAGCTTGTAATTCGTAAGAAAACCATACGGATTGGACTATCTGTAAGAACATTATGGATTCATAATTCGTAAGAACCTTATGATTGGACAATCCGTATGGTACATGCGGTACAACTCTGATATTACCCTTTATTAAAAGCTTGCAATTCGTAAGAAAACCATACAAATTGGACAATCCGTATGGTATATACGAATTGGACTATACGGATTGCCCAATCCAAATCCATATGGGTTAAAAATTTCAAAAATAATTTTTGAAATAATGGCACATGCAGATCTATTAGCTCAGTTGGTTAGAACATCATGCTAATAACGCGCAGGTCACAAGTTCCAGACTTGCATGCGCTATTATTTCAAAAATTATTTTAGAAATTTTTAACCCATACGAATTCGGATTGGGCAATCTATATGGCCCAAACCGTATTCTTACGGATTGTCCAATCCGGCCTGGATTGGATATGAACCTTACGGATTACGAATCCGTATGGTTCTTACGGATTATAAGCTTTTAATAAAGGGTAATATCGAAATTGTACTATTTATTCTAGGTGTATTAGAATTTCATCTGGTGTAGGAAGCAAATCCCAAATCATGAAAGTAATGAGCAGGTTAAAACATGACCCCGCCTTTCAAAGTTTTTGAAAAAGAGGCTTAGCTATTTGCACCACTCATTTACTCTTTGCATCTCACAAATTTCAATTCTCCAAATAAAAATGGATATTCAGATAAGTTAACCAAACTTATCAGTGAAAGGCAAAAGGGAAACTAACCTGCTGCATAAAGAGACCATTTTTAATAGTTGATGAATATTTTTCTATACCAAATTAACAGAACAAAATTTGTGTTAAATCCTAATCAGAATACATTTACATGACTACATAACTAAAAAGAATTATAGGAGAGAAAGAATCAACTATACATCAGCAACCGAACTAAAGCCTCAGAAGATTCAATCATCTCACAGGATTGATCAGACAACCCAATCTATTCAGCAATTGACTAAAGAAATAATAACCTATAAACTTTCCATGCAAAAAAGCCACAGTCGTCAGAAGGCTAAGGTAGATGCTTACATTCATCGTGTTAAATTCCTTAAAGCTGAGGAACTCATCTTCAATGCATGTGGATTCATACAATGCACCTAGCTTCTCTGATAAAATTTTCTCCTGTCTTGAATGGAGAGATCAGTAGGAGCCGCTGCCGCCGCTCATTGGAGGCATGCCGAAAGGTGGCATCGGAGGCATCCCCATACCACCCATAGGGGGTGTTGTCAGTGGAGCATAGCCTCCTCCACCCATACCTGGCATTGGTGGTGCAGGCAAAGCAAGTGGTAGTAACTGGGCATACATATTCTGGAGATAATTGAAACTATTATTAATTTGATAGCCAAATATAAGATAAAATATGTACCCAAAAGAAAAAGGATATTATCTGACTTCATAATGGAATGGATTTAATATTGGGGGATGGGGGGAGAGTACCTGCTGAGCAATAACATCCTTCTCTTCCTTCTCTTTAGCTTTCTCCTCTTTCTGTGCTTCAATTTTGTCCTTGATAAGCTCATCAACTTTACCAGTATACTCTCGAATAAACTAGGGGGGAAATATTAAAAAATACTTATCAATAAAAGGAAGAAAAATCATCCAGTAATACATATAGTGAAAGAAACCCCTCGTGTCATTCCTGTTTAGTCTCCTTTCCTTGGGCTTTTAGCCCCGTTACATATAAAATAAAATAAAGAAGAAACCCCAGTGGAAAATATACCTGTAAGAGGTATGGGAAAGCAAAATCAATCATATTGTTCATCCAAGATAGCTCAAGAGCAACATCTGGTCGTATTATATCATAACAGACGAAGAGGCAAGATGCAAAACATTCCTTCTTCCCCTGGAAAGATACAAGGAATAATATGAACATAACAATTAACTACTTCGTTAAAATTAAAAATTAAGACCAAAGAAGCACAAAGAAAACAAAGGTGAGGTGAAGGAATGAATTTGTAAAAGCTATTTAATTTGTAGCATAGGTCAAATCGCACAGTGGGACCTGGCAAGGTTTTGAGATATGAATAGAAGAGTTTGGTATTTTAAGGAAGGGAATAAGAAAATAGACCTGCTCAATAAAGTAAACAAGCAAATCCTCTGAGAGTTCACGGTCACCAGATTGCGAGCAAGTTTCCATACAGTCCTTGTAAAGATTGTCTTTTTTTGACAAAGCAATGGACTGCTTCCACCTTCCAGCTTTCTTGTAAATATAAGCAGCGACACGCCTCATCTCAAGAAGCTCATGCTTCTCAATCTGCAAATACATTGTTAAATCCAATAACCAATCGTGAAACTTTAAGGCTATGCTTGGTTTAACAAAATGTTTTCTGACTTCACTTTTAATTACAAAAATGTAACCTTGTTTCCATATCAAAGATTTGTATAGGAAACAATAAAATTTGTGATTTCACAGTTTTCTGTTTTAATTACAAAAAATTATGTTTTCACTGTTATAGAAACTTTTGAAATCAGGAAACAAAAAATGAAAATAAAGTGACATTTTTTGTAATTAAATGTATAAATAGAAACAGAAAGAAAAAAAAATTACATTTCTTCAAACCAAATGACCCTAAGTGTCTCAGTAAGATTCAGATTTCAATTTTAGCAATTTGAAAGATATGGAAGATTCACCTTCTGTGCAAGACCTATCTGATCGAAGTTGTCATGCAGATCTATTGATTCATGAAGTCTATCATAGTCCTCCTCCTCAACAAAAATTTCATTCAAAGCTTCATTAACAGCAGACACATTATTGCTTTGAACTGCAATCAGGTACGGCTTAACCAATCGGATATGGCCAGCCTAAAAACCATAAAAAATCAGGCAACAAATAAGAGTTTTGCATAAAATATTTTCAAGCAGTTATTAACCTCACCAAAATAAGAGTAAGACTTAACACATTAGAAAACAGAATGAGACATACAGACCTTCCGCATTATATCCACAACACGGGTGTGGTCCACACGAAGGGCAAGTACATTAAGAATATCATTTAAAATATCAGGATGTTCTTGCAAGTAGAAGTGGACAGCCTTATAGTAGAGCTCCACACTTGCAACCTTAACTATAATATCTTTGAATTGCATGTGGTCCCATGCTTCAGGAGAGTGATTCATTACAGTGGTTGCAGCATTATCAAACTCATCATATTGGATGTATAAGTATGTAAGTTCCATCCAATGCTGCTGCTCATCACAGGCTCGGATAAGCTTGGGAATGTTAAGCCGAGTTGAGAACAACTTAATGTGCTCCATTAACTTCTCAGGACGATATCTTGCATAAAGAACTCCCAACTCAGTAAAGATACCCATATGGGCACGCTCCAGTCCAAGTCCACTCTCCATTAGAGATATCAGTTCATTAAAGCATCCTCTGTTCTGGTAAAACTCACCAACCTCTTCCAAATCATCCACCTTCATAATAATAAAGGGAATTAGCAATCAAACAACAGAAAATAACAAACTAATCAAGAGTCTATCTGCCACTTGTGCCAATGTTCTACATTTCCCAATTTTCATAACACAACTCATTCACTTGCACATAAAGATTTGCAATATGATTAGTAAATTTCTATACTGAAAATTTGAGTGAGGCAGGGGTAACTTGGATTATCAGGATAAAAATGAAAAATGAAAAAATATTCTAGAAAAAGAATGCCACCTGAATGATGACATTGAGACCACAAATCTGAGCCAATCGGAATTCCTCAGCATCAACACAGGCAAAACAAACTTCCTTCCATGTTTTTGAACTGTTTGCTTTCCTAGCAGCATCAACAGCACCTTGGAATTGTTTAAGCTTCACCAATGTCACTGCTAACTTAGCCCAGTTTGAAATAAAAGCAAATATAATTTTTGCAGCCTCATAGAGAGCCTCATCATACAAACGGTCTCCAACATTTGGTAAATTAGCAACATTTGGCATCAATATAAACTCTTCAATTTCTCCAAGTCTGTCAATCTTTGCATATGCATATATGAGCTCACTGTCCACCTTGGGCTCTTTGCTATTCTGCCTAACCATGAGAAGGTACCTTACTAGGTCATGGTATACTTCTGCATCTTCAGAAGCTTTTATAACCTCTAAGAAGTGAGTGGAATCATCTGCACGGATGAATGACTCAATTGCATCACTTACTAAGCCTTCTCTTAGTTGTGCCTTAGCCACTTGGCTCCAGACAGCATCTTCTTCAACCCGGAATGCAAACTCCACAGCTCGATCAATGGTCCGAAGGTTATCTAGTAGGACATTAACAGCTTGAACATTCAAATTAAATTTTTTGAAAATGGCAAAAGCTTCTTCATATAGGTTTGCTTCTACTGCCACCTCCCCAACAGCAGGGCCATCAAAGTTGTCCAGCCTATTAATGTAATCCATGACTCTTGAGGGATCTGCCTTGATTGCAGTGAGGATCAGCAAATTTTGCAGATTAAAGTTTCCGCTGAAAGCAGAATTTTGTAACACAATCTTTTCAAGAAGCTCAATCAACTCATGGGGAAGATCAGCAGTCATAAAAGCTTTCACTGCAGCTGAAACTTGATCAGGACTCTGGCTTTCAGGCAAAGCAGTGGACACCACTTGATCAATCAACTGCCTTCTAAACTCATTCTCGGGATAAAGAACTTTCTCCCAGAGGTCAGCATTCATACGTTCCACAACATATCTGATACAAACGTCAATAAATAACATGAATGTCCCAAACTAACATGATGAAATACAATGACACCTTAATGAAGGATAGTACACACACCTGGCTTGGAGTTTGAACAAGGAATTTTTATTGGTAACATTAACAAGCTCATCATCGCATTGCCCCCTTCGGTAAGCAACAACAGCAAGTGTAGGATCCCGTTTCTCACAATATTTACCAACAACACGAGAATCATAATATGGGTTGGTTGTAAGAAAATGCTCAGGATTGTTATTACTGTCAATGATAATTTTACCCAGAGCATTATGCACATGCACATCCTGGCTTCCCTCACTTACAAGATGCTCCAAAAACTGAGTAAGCAAGCGGAGACGATTTCTGTGCATAGAAAGTGAAATGAGAAAATAATATGGTAATTTGGGGATGCAGGGTGGAAAAAACTTGCACACCTCTTCTCACATTCTTCAACTAAAGGCTCAACTGGAAGAAGAGAACGAACTGAAAGAATAAGACCTTTAATGAAATCCTCAGGGCATTCATCATCTAACAACTGTCCTACAACTAGAGGAGCATTTCCTGGATTCACCTATAGCAAGAAGGATAACATAAGAAATTCATATTTGATATTAGCCTAGAAAAATTTAAAATACACTCCTATATTGAGAATCTTAAAAATTAAATACCACCCATCACAACAAATACCTTTTGAACATATCCCTCAATATAACGCAGCATGTTGCTGGTGTAGAGATAATGGGTGAGATCCGGAACAAAACCAAAACGATCACACACGTTTATCAATGGCCGTGCATCTGGAAGCTTGGTCTCCATTAGAAAGTTCTTCGTCTTCTCAGCATCATAAAAGTTTGATTCCCGAGTAACACGCTCCACCTCCTTAATTTGTCCAGTTTTAGCAGCTGCTTCGATATACTTGAAGTGAATATCAGGATCCTCGCTGTACAAGACAGAATAAAAAGCCAAAATTAGAAAAGTAAATAGAAAACTAGAAAAGCAATAGTTTGTGTGGAGAACTGATGTCATGTACGTTGTTCCTTAAGAAATACCTAGAGCTCAAATATGCACCCAAGAAAAAGTATAGTCCTTCATAGGACTTGAATTGCTCAAAGAGTTTAATGCATGCATCTACACCCAGCTGTTCACAATATTCCTTAGCAGTCTGCAAATAATGTACTAGTAAGATTCTTTTATAGAAATTATAAAAAACCCAAAAAAATATAATTGTATGAAATATCATGGAAACATTATACCGACTACCAAGCCCTAAGTTACCTGCACAATTATTTGAAGGTTGCCCCTAAGGTTGACCAGTAAAAGATCTTTCATGCACTCTAGCGCCCATTCTTTTGAAAGAGTTCCAAAGAACTCAACTAGAGCCTGAAAATCATTTCATGATAAGAATAAATAACAATTTTTAGATAGATCCAGTCACTTTAGCCCTTGATTCAAACCTGTGGTTCGATGGCATGTGTATTCACAATGACACGTTTGATGTCAGGCAATTCGGAATAATGCTGCATAAGCAACACACAAGAAGGTTAAGGAAATTATTCTGACAAGAAATTACAGTCAGTCATAAGAATAGAAGCAAAGAACCTGAAGAGCCCGAATGAAAAGGCCGGCCTTTTCACAAAGCTGAGCAATTCGTGGACGGTCATAATGACTAAACATGCCATTGGCCAATATAGCATCAGCAACATTTGGAAAGGTCACAAGATTAATTTCCAGTACCTAAAAATAGTAAATATTAAAAAAAATAATTAAAAAACTATATAACACCATATGGTTCATGGATACAGATTAAAGCAAAGAAAATAAAAGAACCTTTGTTTGAAGATATCCATGTTCTGGTAGGTTTGGCTTCAGCACATCCAATAAAAAGGCAGTTGCTTCACGGATTAAATTCCTCTAAAAAGCCAAAGAAACATATAAACAAAAATAAGGGTAAACAATTCCAGCACCTAAATAAATTTGAAACATAAGGGAATAATTGGTTCTTATTTTAACAAATTGTCCCCAATTAGCAAAATTAAAAAGGAATAATAAACCAATATCTTAGCCTAAGTAAGATAGTTATAAAAAAAACACTAACCCAAGTTTTAAGAAACAGAAGGCCTGGTTTAATATAGATTCTTATATTCAATTTTCAACTAATTGGAAGACAAGTTTTAAGAAAGAGAAGACCTGGTTTAATATAGATTGTCATTTCCAATTTTGAACTAAGTGGAAGATAAAGTTACTGCATTCTCGAGCATTTTTCATTCTTCCATTTAAAACATTACAGTTACACTAATGGTTTTTCAAAAACAACAAAGTAGAACGGGCTCAAGTAATCAATCAATAGTGCTTCTTCTATAAAGGAAAATGAAAAATGCAACAGAGGGAGGGGGATTGTGTATGACTATATGTGATACTTCAATCTTTAAATGGTGGATCGAAATATAAACAATAGGAGAGCAAAATGAACCCAACATCATTAAAGCAATAGAATAGAACAAGAGAAACCTGAAGAAAGAGATCAGTTATTGTGTTGTAGTCAACAGGGCAACCCCCCTCCATTTGAGACATCATCAGAGCAAAATTTACAGCACCCTGCAATGAAACAAGTTCTAAATAAACAAATAAAAAAAACGTAAACTAGCAAGATAATAGATATTGTATAAAGGTAACTAGGTAAGCATCATAAACAATATAGAACCATCACCGTTAGGATGCATTTAATTCAACTGTCGGTCTGTCATTCATGACTGCTATTATTTTATGCAGGTTAAACTATGACTAGAACAGAAACAAGAGTACCATAAAAGAATTTCATAGAAGGTAAGGCATAAGCATTTCCAATTTTTTTTCTAAAAGAAACCACTAACCTGGGCATCTGCCCGTAATATTGTTTGCAGAAGGAACATGTAATCAGGCGTGTATCCAACCTTCAGCAAATAAAAGGAAAAAAATACATTTAACATCTACTATAAAACAAAAATGATTAGATTATGTAATGAGACCAAAATATAACTCATAGTACTACTATTTTTATGGTTCTATAAAATAAAGCCTAATAAAAAAATTGTTTCATTACCTGCTTTGAGTATATCAGAATCTTGTCAAATTCCCTCCTCTCAGCAAATGCTGCAACAACTTTCGGTGTGGCTCTGGCTTTGATAAATATTTTCAATGCAAGGTCATTATCCACTGTCTGCATAATATGCATGTCTCATAAAGATCAGCAAAATAAAAATAAAGCAAACTGAAAAGACATTGAATTCCCTCAAAGGAAATAAAAAATGGCAGTAACATAAATATCCGTTTGTGGATAAACAGCTTAAGAAGGACTTGATGGAGCTAATTAAATACGCTCTACTGTTATGTCATAACTGCAGTCCAACTAAATAAGTTTAATAGAATTTGAATAGACATTTCAACAGACAACAAGTTCTTATAAAGGATGGAATTTGATCCTTTTTTTATGGTTAAATTAAATCAGTCAATACCTATTGCAAAGACAATTACCTTAAGCTGTATTCAGCTTTCACGGAGGCTTATTTTCATAATAAGTTTCAATTTATAGCTTGCAAAAACAAGCCAAAACAGATTATATAGGTGTTTCAAAACTCAAAAGTTAATTTAATAAGCTCATCCAAATTCCAAACAGTGCCCAGAGTTTGAAAATAATATTAGTATCCTCAAAGTGAACTAAAGAAGTAACCAGAAGAGCAAGAAAGATGGAGACTGTTACAGTTTATGTTATGTGACAGATTATCCATTCAATTATAAAAAGAACAGTTGCTTTTTGTAACTTCATAATAATTAGTTTCAAATTTATATGAATGGTAATCAGAATTTTCAATAAGCAAAGAAACGTGGATCACAGGAAATAACTTGTGTTCTTGCCCTAACCATGTGTTTATGTGTACTCAAACGATAAAGTGATACAGAGAATCAATTTAAGTTTCTATGACAACCTTCACAAGGTCACCAAGCTCCTCGCTGCATTCAAGTTTGTCCTCTGCTAGCCAATTTTCCAAAAGATTCTTTTTGTTTTGATTTACCACAAGCCGTGACAGTTCCAATGACTCATAAGAATTGAGTTTTCCCCTGGTTAACAGAGTACCAAAGTACTGTAACAGTGGTGGCGTCTGCCCAGCTTGCACAGGTACACTCTGAAAAAAATAATCAAGAACTAGATGAAAAAAAACATATTGAACTCCCATATAAATCGCCACAATGAATAAACACCATACAACTTAGAGAAAACACTTAAGAGGAACAAGAAGCACTGGCATGTACAACAAAGAAAATCTAAACACAAAAGTGTACCTGAAATTTAGCAACAGTGTCAGGAGTTCTAAGAATTCCTTGTGGAGATTCTGCAGCGAGCTCTGCAGCTTCCTTATACTTGGTCTGAGCAAATAATTCTTGAAACCGCTTGACAACCTGAGAAAAAGGCAGATACATGGCAATCACTGAAGGTAAATTATAAAACCAATAGAAAAACAAACAACAAGAAAGGCATGCTTCCCATTTCCACTTTATCAAATCAACTAGGAAGAAAAAAAAAGTTCATAAAAATAAATTATATGTCAATACAATTAAATTTTTTCAGTTTAAAAAAAATCAGGTACCTTGAACTTAAAGCTGTAAAGTGACCTTTCTAGTACTCAACATAAAAAAAACTACACCACAAACATAAGTAATATATTGTTTATAATTCTCTTGCACTTTTATGCCAGTTACCTTGCTGATAATTGTTCTAGATCACACTCCTAGAATGCTATTCAGAAAAATATTATATATCAAGGCAAAAAGCATCCCCAGAAAATTGAAAAATATTCTAGCTCTCATAAAACATTCATTCAACTCAATAAAATCAGCAAGTCTCAAAAGTCAATATGAATGTGTCAAGTTTGACAACATTGATAACAGCACAATATTAACCAAATGTAACTCATGTTACCAATTCTTCTGCACCAGGGAGGTTTCCTCTTTTAGCCAGATTAACAGCAAGTTCCAAATTATTTAGCTGCAAAAGTTTCAGAAACATTTAGTAGGCTCCAAAGAAATTATTCCCATAATCCCGTTACGAAAAAACATGCATAATATATAAATTACCTGGCCACTAACAAAAGGTACAATGGCTTCCTCATTTATAGTAGCAAGCAACACCTGTCCACGTCTATTGATGGCATAAAACCCCCCAACTGAAAGTGCTTCTGTGGTCAAAAATATAGGATCGGGACTGATTCGGTTTCTATAAACTGCGGTTGAAGTCTCCAGATCATAGACAAATAACAGCCCAAGCTTTGTGATAACGTAAATCAATCCATATTTATTTGAAATCTGCACAACAGAGCAAAATAAATATTTTACAAGATGTCTATCAAGAATGGAGAAAATATTAACTGATCATTAAGTTCACTCTTATACCTGCATTGACACAGGAAAGTCATCAGCAAAGTCTGGAGGGAAGAACAGATCTGCTTGTTTCTTAGTAAATGATGGTTTGCCTAACAACAAATGCCACAATATCCAGATGGTATCAAGAAGTATGCGTTTCTAAGGGAAATTTTTTTATACTTAATATGCCTCATTTTAAAATGATTCACCTGTTTAAAGCATCAAAAGAAAAAAAAAAACTATAAATTAAGCAAAAAATAGAGAAGCCTAAACTCAGAATGTATATGAAGTAGTTAATTATAATACCAATAAAAGACACTCACTCAATCATAGCTTTCAATTATATCTTTTTGAGATAGTTTAGTCCAAAGTACTTTTAGGTTTTACTCCATTTGAAGAGGGTAGTTAACAGTGTACAATGGTTAATGATCTCTGGAATTTCATATCACAAGTGAAGGCATAAAAGATTACATAGGTTAACATTGTTCATATCAATGCATAGGAATGCCTCAACAGGTTGGTAATAGATAGCTAGTCTATACAATGATCTAGCCATGCTTATACCTGGCTGGGCACCAAGTTCAATGACATGCATCTTTGATGTAACCTGTCCAGCATTCAAACTCTTTGATGCAAAACAAATAAGAGTAGAATCCTTATCATTCCCAGCCACCTACATGTCGCATAAATTAAAAATATCAAACACCATTGAATTAGAAGCAAAACTAAAATAACATTTAATATCCAAATAAATGAATCACAAAGGAGACAAAGTTACTCTAAACGTAGCAAATGAGGCAGCATGTGCTTCAAGAGCCTGACTACGTTGCTGATCCACAGAGAAGAGTTGCATGTTTCCTTTTACTAGTTGTGGTCTCTACAACAAACAAAATGTGATAAAATTATTCTTACAATTAATAAGCTCACAAGGTTTAATGTTCAGAAATTTAAATCACATAAAAATGTAAGCTTCGGGGAATTTTAATTTTCAAAATATGTGCAATTCGTAACTATAAAATATAAGTAGATTATTCATTAATTAATAACAAAAATTCTATTAATAAGGTACATGAACTAGTTTAAGGAGGATAACAATTTTTCTTAAGATAGAAACAGGAAACCCATTAGCTTAAAAAGAAAAAGTATACATAACCTTTTTGTAGTTACTACTCATAGTAAAGAAAATCCTTTTAATATTACAAAACTGAGAACTGGAAAAATACAAGGTTGAGCAAAAATAATACCAAAATAAAATCTTGGGAAAATATAGATACAAACCATCAAGTGAATAATTAGAAATGGGTCAGTATATTTACTTCGTAAGAAAAACTTGAATATCTTAATTTGATACGTTGGATCAGATAGGAACTGCCTACTTGTAACAACACATAACCATCAAAAAGAGATTTTGAGTGCGTAGCTTCT
The DNA here is from genome assembly GCA_013407115.1 of Glycine latifolia. Lineage (NCBI taxonomy): Eukaryota > Viridiplantae > Streptophyta > Magnoliopsida > Fabales > Fabaceae > Glycine > Glycine latifolia. The sequence continues at coordinate 16,964,301 of CM023942.1, read as the reverse complement.
TAAGGTGAGAGAGAGGAATGGGGTGGTTTGTTAGAGCACCCCATAATTTGCAAAACAACTCTAACTAGGTGAACAAGTAAAGATAGCACCAATAGTATTTCAAGAGATGATGTCAATGTCAATGTCATTCTTACAAAAAATGGCCACAATGAACCCATAAGATTGCCAGAAATTTGCAGCCTATTAATATGCTGATAGAAGGAGTTTCTAGCACCTAAAAATCAATGCCCAAAAATCATTAAAAGAAAGAAATTACATACCTCTGCTGAACCAGGAGCAATTCCAATCAAAACCAACCACTTTTCATTAGGATCACAACGATAATTAATAATTTGGTTATTAGCCAGATTAGCTGTTCGGTCAAACATCTTCATTGGTTCACCATCGCCTAAAGATATGAGAAATGGTAAAGATATTAAATACACAAGCCTAAAGTGTTCCAGTGCATAGTATGAAGTTGGTGTATAAAATGTTCAAATGTAAAATTTAGATAGCAAATAGAATTCCATAAGAGAACAGGAAATTAAAACATGTGTTAGTAACGGAAAATCATTAAACCTCACCTTCAACTGACCAATGATGTACAGACATCTGAGTGACAATTCCCAGTGTATTTGGAGTTATCCACTTCCAAAAGACAACCTAAAGGAAATGAAACATCAAACACAAGATAATCAATAATCTCGTATTCAATCCAACACATTATCTTACAAAAAGATATTTACAAGGTAAGATCCAAGGATTTAAATTGCAAACCACATCATGCAATGCAGCCACAACATCTTGGCTGTGGTCGCTGCCACAACCACATAAAGTCATGATTGCTACAACCACATAAAGTCATGACTCATGATTGTGGATCAGATCCAATTGACCGCAGTTGGCCATTTGGCCTGCATCAACCCACAACGTTGCCACTTGTGGATCAGGTCCAATTGACCGCAATTGGCCATTTGGCCTGCATCAACCCGCAACGTTGCCACAATAGTAATTTAAAACCTTGATCATATCTAATTCTAAATCATGGACAAACTCACCTGTTCTTTCATCTGATGCGATTTCATCTTTGCTTTCGTTTCAATGTTAAAAACTTGCAAATGATCCTGAGTGGTGCCCGGAACTTGGGCTGCATATAGAACGTCATATTCATGAGACATACAAAACACACATATTTACACAAGCTGCAGTCATCCAAATCATTGACTATCACAATGACGTGAACCACATTGATTATTCACCAAGATCAAATGTGTACACACAACTTGTGGATTTCGATTCTTCCCATAATCACGAAATCAGATAACAGACATAAGATGCAATTGGGAGCTACCAACACAAATCAGAGCCTCCAACGTTACCTTTGAGAGCAAGAATTCTAGAATTGGGGTTCATCAAAGCCGAATCGGCAGTTATGGGCCGTCTCAAAGGCTGCATTGGCATGCTCATGTCAATGATGACAACACTGTTCTGAGGTCCAGTTTCCCTGACACAAATGTACTTATCCGATTCCATTGTCACATGAGTAAATGTAATGAATTGCTGGTTGATTCCAACGCTTCCCAGCTGCAAAAGAGCGCCGAATCTCAAATATAAAAAAATAGAAACACAAAAAAAAATGGTGGAAACTTCACAATGGGGTCACTGTAATGAAATGGTGACAATGTTGTGTGTGGTATTGGGATCTGAAAAAAGACAACCCCATTTCTGAAAATGGAAAAAGCTTTGATTGTTGGAATGGAAATGGGAAATTGAGAAACGGGTAGGAATGGGAAACAGAGACACTAACCGTTAAGGTCTCTTTCATGGTGATAGGGGCGTTCGCAGCCATTGCGCATGAACCAGAGCTTCAGAGAGAGAAAGATTTGATAGAAAGAGAATGTTGAAGCTTAGAGGAAGAAATTTGTTACGCTGCGTGTGCGAGATCTGATGCAGCGAAGCCAAAGAGAGAGGGAGGAAGAAGAGGGAAGAGAGTGACGGATGAACAGAACAGAAGAAACTGGGAGGGTATAATGGGAAATTCATATTAAACCCAGTCATTTATAAAAGCTTGGGCCTAGAAATTTCTATTTCTGGGCATGGGCTTATCATTTATGTAGCAAAGGGGATACTGTTATTTTCACCTCACTTATATTAAGTTCACACCCCACTTTATTTTTTATTGAATTAATTATTAATTTGGTCCCCAAATTTTTAAAAGTTCAATTTGGTCCTCAAGTTTTTAAAACTAAATCAATTTGGTCCCCAAATTTTTAAAATGTTCAATTTAGTCCTCAAATTTTAAAAAATGAATCAATTTGACCCTCAAATTTTTAAGAACTTGAAAACTAAATTGAACCATTCAAAATAATTTGAAAACTAAATTGATTTATTTTTAAGAATTTGAGAATTAAATTGAACCGTTTGAAAAATTTGAAACCAAATTGATTCATTTTTAAGAACTTGAGGATCAAATTGAACATTTTAAAATTTTAATGATCAAATTGAACAATTTAAAATAATTTAGAGACTAAATTAATAATTAAAACTTTTTTATTTCACCCCTCCCTTCTATTCACTTCTCTCCCATCATTTCAACAACATATGCCATGCTCCTTTCGCCTCATTCTTCTTCATTAAAGTCAAAGAGTATTGTGCACACTTCAATAAAAAAACACAAATACCTAGAGAATTTAATAATTACAATTAATGGGAAAAATGATAAAATGTTTTAAGGAATTAAAAAATGATATATAAAAAGAATTACTTTCTCCTTCTCGAATTATAAGATCATTTCAACTAATTTAAGTTTCTTAAAAAAATTAGTTAATTGTATTAAATTTGTCATTATTTATACTATTATTTCAAAATTACAATTTTTTTATCTTTCTATCCACTTAATTGTTTCTCATTAGTTTTTTGGGGGAGAAAATTAATGTTTTGATAAGTAATGGTATTTAGGGGGAAAATGCATATGAGAATTAAAAAATGATCTTATAAAATGGGACCAGCAATTTTTTAAGAGAATCTTATAATTTGGGATGAATGAAGTATCAATTTTGTCTTATAATAAATACTAGAGGGAGTATTAAATAAAAATGTTTTACACCAATGTCGTTAGTTCAAGTGATATTAGACTCACAATTTCGTCAAGTAAGGTCTCAAATTTGAGGTATGAAAAGAATGCACTTGAAAGTGGAGATCCCACAAAAGGTAACTAATTAGGCTCTCCAATGAAAATTTGTCAATAACAAAATCATTGGATATACTTTAAACTAAAAAATAAAATAAAATAAAATAAAATAAAATAAAAATGTTTTACAAAGTTTATATATAATTATATATTAATTAATTTGTAGAGTAAATTACACTCGCACCTCCTGTGTTTTGCTCAAATTTCACCTGATACCCCTCTCTTTTTACACATTACTTTTACCCTTTCTATTAACGTCGTTAACTAACGTCAATTGAAATATGTGAACAGACAAGATTATCCTTATATTTTAATTGTAAAACCCAAATTATCCCCTCTCAATTAGTTTCAAAATTTAGGATTCATGTTTCATCTCTCTTCACTATTCGCGAGTACTGTTTATCTTCATCTTATTGGCGAGTTCTTCTTTAGCGTCTAGGGGTGCAAGTTCCTCTTTCTCTCATGATGTTCACGTTCCATTCCTTTTTACTGTTCGCGAGTTCTTCACCGTTCTTGTTCCAGTTCGCGAATTCTCCATTGTTCCTCTTCCCCTTCGCGAGTTCTCTCCATTGTTCATCTTCCAGCTCGTGATGTTCATGAACTCCTCCGTTTGTCTTCCTCTTCGACGTTCACAAGCACTCTGTTTCTCTTCCTATTCCACGATTTCTGTTCACACTAGGGTTATGCTTGTCAGTGACCACTGAACTTTGTATATAGGTTACTTTATAAGATTATTAATTTAATTTTGATAGTTTATTATTGCCTATTTCTGAATGAGGTTTCAATGGAGACCAGTTTGAGACCACTTATAATTTTTAAAATTATTTGTTTATTATTTTTTTATTAAAATAGTGTTGATGTTTAGGACCATAGGAAACACAATGGATGAACTGAAAATCATTTGTTTATTATTGTTGATTAAAATAGTGTTGATGTTTGAGACCACAGAAAACACAATGGATGAACTGGAAATCATTTGTTTATTATTGTTTATTAAAATAGTATTGATGTTTGAGACCACAGGAACACAATGGATGAACTGGAATACATGGAATACATGACTGTGTGAACAACATTGCTAATGGTTTAGACTTGTCACCATGTCACCCTTTTATTTTGTAGTTTTGTTCTACTGTTAGTGGTAAAATTCTTCCCCTTAAGACTGATCATGATGTGCTGAAAATATTTGTTGAGAATCAAAATTCCATTCATATTTATATTAGTAGAATAAAGGATAAGAGGAAGAGTGTTAATACTGCTACCAACAAAGTTGGTACATGTCCAACAAAAAGTTGAGTTTACGTCCAATTATAAAAAAACAAAAAAGAAGTAAGAGTCTTAAAATATTTTCAGGTTGAGAGGAAGAAGATGAAAGTATTGTAGACATAAAATTTCATTAAAAGCTATGTAACCGGCATATGCTTAATCTCTGTTAGATTGTTAAACAGTGTTTAGGAAGATGAGGTCTAGATGTAATATGAGCTAAACAATTAAGGGATTTTTTGTCAGATGCAAAAAAAAGAGTATCAGGTGAAATTTGAGCAAAAACTAAGGGGATGTGAGTGTAATTTACTTTAATTTGTAACATTTTTCTAAATATTTTTTAATTTAACTACATATTGATAAACTTCTTATTTTTTATTGTTATTATTTATAAAGCATATTTTAAGATAACTAAATTAAAAATGAAATATAATATAACATATACTAAATCTTTATTAGTAACTAATATTGTTCATAAAATATATTTCAAGTCAAACAAATAAAAAAATGAAACTTAAGCATGGGTATTAAGTGAATAAACAGTAAATTAAACTTATTTTTTTAATGATCCTAAAAATTAAAGTAATATTAAATGTTATTAATGTTGTATATATCAATATAATGTTATTATCGTTTATTTATATACTCTAAAATTTCATTATTTTTCACAAAAATATTTTAAAGTAATAAAACTAAAAAAATAAAATCAACTAAAAAATTAAGATATTGTCTGCATACAAGATATCTTACGAGGATAATGTAAGATATTGTATGCGAATTTAGAATAAATAGAATTGTATATAAATTAATCTAACCCTATTATTTAATAATAAGAGAAAAGTAACAATCATTGTCTTCTTGAATACGCACACTTATCGAACCTCATTAAATCTCTTGCATTTGTTTAAGTGTGTGCGATTTTCTCATTCCCTTTAGAATTACCTTAGTATTGCTAACACTTCATAGAATAGTTGCATTTATTGTAATGGTGATCGCCTTGTAGGCATGTTCTCATCTTACAATGACGACAACACGCGGATCAAAGAGCTTGAGGCTTCAACAGTTAAGTAGTGTTAATCACAATTAATTATATGCTTTAGTCATTTCAATGTTGAATTGGATAAATGTGCTTCAACAAGTTAATTATAGATTAATTATAGATGTATGAATATATTTATCGATAGTTTAACATGAGTTAAATACTTGAATTTATAAGAATCTTTTATCTTTTCTTTCTTACATGAACGATAGATATATTATTATTTATTTTACTCATTTTGATTTTAGAAAAAATAAATTTATTTTAAGAAGCCAAAGGAAAACAAAAAATTTACTTGTTGTTTGGTTTAAGGTGTATAACATTATTCTAAAAAAGTGAACTTCAAATGTGATGTTACCGTTGCAGTGAAAAAAAGTGATGTTGGTATAAGTCTTAAAAAATAAATTAAATATTAGTAATTTTTTTAGAAAATAATCAGTTAAACTATTTATTTAGTTCCTAACCTGTAATTTTTTCATTTTAAGTTTTAGTTTGTACATGAGAAAAGTATAAATTTTAGTCCATACACATGCATAAAAGTTCAGTTTTTATTCTGGCTATACAAAATTGCTATAAACTTTTTGTCGGTGATAAACCACTACAAACAACTGTGTAGAGAGTAGAGAATAAAACACATAATTTTTTGTGCAACTAAAACTTAAAATAAAAATAAATATACGTACAGATCATGCAAATAGTTTAACCTAAATAATATTTTCATGTTTTCTATATTTTTATTCTTATGGTAAGCGGTTAATATATGTTATTTTTTTTCATATATAGAAATGTTAGAAGTTGCTATGCAATTTAACAAATGACTTTAATTCACTCTCAGTTTTTCCTCTTATAACTTGAATTTTAAAATTTGTTTTCTAAATACATTTTTTAAACACTATAGCATCAACAAAATCCGATATACAATTAACAAATAATTAAGTCCCTTAAAGTTATTGCAAGAATTCAATAATCTTTTTATATTTACTGTCAATTCGACCATTGGAATGTGCCAAAAATAATACCCTAGAGTAACATTCACGCCATTAATTGTATTCTTAGAAATACGTACATTTCCCAAAATGCAATCTTACAACTCGAAACAAAGCACCATCAATCAAGGGAAGGTACATCATCAAACAGATACGGGAGCTAATATCCTAACATTTTAAAGAAATTATATTATGATAATAAAAAATTTAAGAGGCGAGATTTAATTTAAAGTGTATTCATATTAATTAATATTTTTAATTCAATCTAGCTAGTGGCTTATAGATTATATATTGTGCTTTTATTGATAGAATAAAGTAAGGGTTCGTTGAAAGCAATTATTGTATAAGGTTGAAGGGTATCGTCAACTGTTGGTGATTTTAGTGTCATCAATGGATTTTAGTAGTAATGTGATT